>PVIW01000016.1:732228-1215813 GCA_004026585.1 Noctilio leporinus
GCTGAGACAATGCTAAAAGCCAATACTTGGCATCAACAGGGCACAAACAGATCTCGGGGGGGGGGGGGGGGGGGGGGGAAATGGGAGAGAGTCAGGTCCAAAGCCAGTGCCAAGAGCCATTTGATGGTAGAAAAGCTGCCCAGTGGTTGGGGCAGGGCAGGAAGAAAGCCCGATCTCTTACAACGATGCCACTAGAATCAGAAAAATATACACAAAACACACAAATGCCAAACTCCAGCAGAACTGGCCCACACCTGGCCTATTGCTGACTCCAAGGTCCTTTTGCGTTTCCTCGTCTGAAGCTACCCGGACACCCAGCCGTCAGGAACACCGGGGAATTCAGGTTTCTGTGACAATGAGTTAAACACGGGAACTGTTGGTGAAGGAATCTGAGAGCAAACCAAATTGGATCATTACAGGGAACAGTGTCATGCCATTTCACAGATTGGAAGATGTAAGTTCAGAGAAGTGAAATACCGTGTGAAGATCTAACACCATTTTAAGAACTCACTCGGAATTGAAAAGTAATGCTGTCAGGTTCCACATCCCTCACATGTTGCCACAATGACATTTTAAAGAAAAAAAAAAAAAATCTTAGTTTTCTCTGAAACAGGCTTGGTATATACAGTATAGGCATGTTTTCAGTGTGTGTGTGTGTGTGTGTGTGTAACATGCGTTTAGCTTAAATTCCTCAAGAGGGAAAGAAGGGATTATTCTTCCAGGAAGGGCTGTTTTCATCCACCAAGGCGCACTTGCACACAGGACAGTGATCCTCACTAGCCAAACAGCATAGCACACAGCTGGGTAAAGAGTAGGCACCAAACAAACATCTATTGGTGGTTATTCTGTCTTCAAGAGTATGACAACCCCAACCTCTTTTCATGCACCTCAGATTGAACACGTTCTGTGGTAGTTGAATCGCTCCTCTGAATCATGCACAGAATTGAATCTTTCGTGGGAACAACCCTGGGTTTTCATGTCCATTTATCCTTTGTAACATTTACTTACTACAGACTCCGTGCTCTGGTTCAACTCTTCCGTGATCATTTGGAAAGGTTTATTTGCCCTATATGTCGGCTGTGGATACATTATTAGAAGGACCTTCCCCATGCCATTACTTCCACACAAATATTTATTACAAATACATGGATTACAGAAGGAGATATTTATCTGTTGATTCATAGAAAAAAAATATTTAGAAAACTTTTAAAGTTGTGTGATCTGCTTTCTATACCCCTTATCCACACAACTAATTTATAAATATCCATAAAATAAGAAATTAACTTAAAGTTCACTGGGCTCTCAGAAGAATAAATGACCTTTGATGTGGAAAATCACTGAATTTTTTTTTCAGGTTTGCTTAATATATTATGCATCACTTCTCTCAAGATATTTCTTTTAAAAATTAAAACAAAACTCACACAGAATGAAGCATTAAAAATATATATATAAAATTTTAAAGGTTTTCATAATTGGATGGCTACCTAAAGCAATTCCTGGGAAATAGAATTAGAAGATAAAAAAGGATATTTATCTTAAAAATGATAGCACATTTTCTACTTATTTAAAATAGGTATAGATAGGGATCCTGAGGAAAAAGGATAATAAAGTGAAATCACAGTAGAAAAATTCTCCACTGATCAAATAACAGATAAAACAAGATGAAAAAATCTTTTTAATAATGTTCTTATCTTGAATTTGAAAAGACCATCACTATGTATAAAAGGCCAATTTCATGTCAAGAGTACTCCTGGCTTTGATCTGAAATTCTGAGTAGGGATTTTTTTTTTTTTTTTTTTTGAGAGATTCTGCTGTGCTAACATGTTGACTTAATCTTTTTTTTAAAAAAATATAACCTCATGCAAAATGGCAAAGCGAAGTGTCTGTTAGGCATTTCCCTACCTGCTGTACTTCTTGGAGCTTATGTCTTTATCTTATAACATCTGGTTGCTCTTTACTAGCTACTAAATCCCCCCTGAGATCTGGAATCGGTTCCTTACACAGGATTGCCTCTAGGTCACCTTCCAGTTACTTCTGCAAGGTACTACCTTTTTGAGGGATGTATCTTTTCTAGTTTAAGCCTTTAAAAGACAAAATTGGATGTTGTTTTTCAGAACTAAGTGCATATGCATCCCAATATTAATCGGAGTCATGCATATCCCATGATGAGTCTTCTTCTTCACCCTAAGGATGGAGCAGGCCCCAAAACAGACAGGTTTTTGCCTTCATGGAGCAAAGAACAGCTACTTCCTACAGCAAGTGTTCCAATACTCTGCGAAAAATGAAACCAGATGAGTAGTGAGGGGCTGCACTGAAGGTGGGGGTAGGGCAAAGGGGGGTGGCTATTCTATATTAGGAAAGCAGAGAAAGCCTGTAAAATAAGGTGACATTTTAACACAGATGTGAAGAATGAGTGACTGTAAGATATCTGAAAGGAATGACCAATCATAGGAAGCAGCAAATGTGTACCTAAAGGGGGAGGAAAATTCTTTATCTATTAAAAATGCAAGGAGGCACATATGTTGAGACTGAGATGAGCAAGAAGGGAGTGTTAATAGACAAAATTAGAGGACAGTGGACCATGTAATTTAGGAACTTGTAACCCATATTGAAGGATTTGAGGGTTCCCTTGCATGAGGTGCACAAATTGGAGGACTTGAACTAGAGAAATGATTTGACATATAGGCTAAACTAAGCAAAAAATCTATAATGGATGCTACACAGTGTAAGAGGATAAGAAAGGACAAAAATGACCCCATGATTTTTTGGATAGAGAAACAGGAAGGGTGAGATTTGCATTTCTAGAAATAACAATAATGCTGGGTTATATTACAATAATTTTAAGGTGAGGGCTAGTGTGGAATTCACAGGTTTTGTTTGGAATTTGTGGTTTTGGAGCTATAGTTTGATATACCCATGTGGAGAGGAACAGCAATTGTTGGTGTTTGATTATAAGTATCTGCTAATCAGTGTGGAAGTCCAGCAAGGTTAAAAGTAATCTGTGTTTATCTAATGTAGAAAAATAATTTTTGAACATGTGTAACTGAATTAGACCACCCACTAAATGGATGTATATAGAATAGAGAAATTATGTAAATATTGAAACTTGCATAAACTCATGTTTAAACAAGCTGACAATGAAATAATAGTAGGGTGACATTTCAGAAGATAAATCAAAAATCAATATAAAATTTGGGTGATAGGTTAATTTAGATAGGACCTAATTCAGTATTGTATGAATGAGGACCCCCCCCCAAAAAAAAAATAAGCAGTAATTATCTTCTGGAGGGTGGGCTTCCCCTACTAGGTGAGTGTTCTGGGAACCATTTGAATCAGAATGCCAGCTGGCATTGTTGTGAGAGGCTGCATTCAACTTCGGTTAATTTTTCTGAAGACTCTTTCAGTGCTTCTGCCCATTTCACAATAGGTGATTTACAAGTGCACCTGCCCACACACCCCTGAGTCTTCAGCAGTTTTTAACCAAAAATGACATTACCCCCATGCTCACTCTTCTTAGTCACCCAATCTTGCCCTAAGGGACATTTTTGTTTGTTTGTTTCCCCAGCTGAAAAATCAATCCTCAAAGAGAAACATTGTGCCAACAAGGAAGAGATGAAACAGAAAAACAAAACGGCAGAAGCACTAAAAGGCATCAAAACTGACAAGTTCGAAAACTGCTTTGTGCAGTGGAAAAAGTAAACATCTCAATAGGTGTGTTGCCTCAGATGGAGAGTACTTGGAAGGTGACTGAAGTTTAAACGTGTAACAATAAATACACTCTTTTCAATAAGTAAACTCAAGTGTTTGGGGGGCCCACCTTAAATTTGCCATTTTCTCCTCGAAATTATGAAGATTAATGCTTTCCTCAAATGCACTCGAAAGAATGGGGTGGGAAACAGTGGGTTAAAAAGGGCAGTAGAAAAAGATGAGATACTGAGAGGATTTTTTAAAAAAGATATTTGTGTTATTTTTAAAATGGGAGCTATTACGGCAGGTTTTTACACTGATGGTGATGGTTTTGGACAGAGGAAAAATTGATTTTGTAGGAGGAAGAGAGAAAAACTGATGCAGCGTGGCCCCGAGAACCTGAAATAAACTGACACTGACTAGCATTCATGCCCAGTAACAGGACAGTAGATTATATGTATGTAGATTAGTAGATGTTACGATGGGAAAATGTGGTACTATTGTCTCAATGTTCTCTGTAAATAGGAGAAATGATTAACTTCTATTGTGTTGCAAGCTACATGTTAGCTATTATTTTCTGCTGCCAGTTGAAGTGAGGTGCTTGCGGTGTCCAGAGAAAAGCGTCTGGGGACCATGCACGGGAGGATGCGATGTAATGGTTAAGATTTATGGAAGCTGGAGCAAAGGACTGTCCCCAGGTGCCCGGAATCGTGTATTCTCCAAGGCCAGGTGGTTTACCTTGTCCCACAGGGGCAGCAGTGCAGCTTCTTCTTTCCTTGACCCCTGCAGCTGCCACGGGGAGGAGGGAAAACACAAAAACAAATGGAATGCATGAACGAACACGTGAGGCCAAGGAAGATCTCGATTAAGCTTTGATGATATTATCTTGGGCTTGGGAAGGAGCCAGCTGGCTTTCAAATGAACTATTTTCATTCCTCATTCTTCCCAAGGTGCTCCCCTTCTCTTATCTGACGCCTTTGGCAGGCTAGATTCCTGCCCCTGATGGTCCCCATCTTAGCCCGTAGATGTGTTGACACTTCCCTCAGTGACCCCTGGTAGGACCAGATCAGAGAACTGGGGAATGAAGTAGCATTCATCCTCAGGATTTGTTTAGTATCTGGCTACTTATTAGTGTAAAAAAAGGTGTATCTCCACCAAATACAGCTTGTCATCAGAAGCTCACAACAGCAACAAAAGTAGATTCATAAGCTGAATGAGCAAACTATCTCAAATAGCATGAAAAACTATAGTTTGCTATATTCCAACCAATTAGCGTCAAGAAATCTGAATCCTAGCTTAAGAGAAAGGGCATTTAATACACAGCAACATAAATAAGAAAAACTCTGACCAAGGACCCTGGGGTATAGGAGGAAATGCATCACAATAACTGTAAATGAAAATAATGCATGCGGTAAATGTATTTCTTCTGAAAAGCCTGTGAGTAAATGAGACGTTGATTTCATACCCTCATGGATTGAATAGGAAATTGATAGAGGTCGACCACTGGAAAATTCTGATGAAGTATTTGTAAGGGGAATAGTGGAGACATCAGTGTGCCCTTGGAGATTGAAAAATATTTACAAGTGCGAGCTTTGGAAGAAGAGGAACAAAGAGGAGTATTCTAAAATAATTACTATTTATTCTTGAAACCAACTTAGAGGTGATCCAGAACGTTATAAATTCTACCCGCCTGCCTTCATGTGAGCATTCTTGAAGATTCATGACTAGAAATTGTGTAACTGCAATTCTGTTGTTGTTTCCCAAGTCAATATGAATTAAATAGATAAGTTTAACTTAAAATTGGCAGTAGGTATGTATTTTCAGGAAGATAAATTCAAAAATATTTACATCTTCAAATGTTTCTAATTTTAAATGTAAAAAATGTTTATCACTGATAAAATCACTATTAAATTTTTTTGTTGTTGTTGATATTGAATTTAACATGAAAATGAAAGCATCTTTTTTTTTTTTCAGTGTAATATCTGGACTGGGGAAGCCCTAATATGTTTTCCTGTTAAGCTTCAAAAACTTGCTACTACTACATACTGTCTTTGCATAAACTCTTCTATATATACACAGAAAATTAATCAAGCTGATTTACAGAGAGGTTAAACAATTTTCCCAGGAAAAAATCCACAAGTAGAAAGAGAACCCTGAAACAAACAAACAAAAAAAAACACAGAATCTTTTTCATGTAAATGTTTTCTCTAATTTACTATACTGTCATTTCTATGTTATGGTTAGATAACACACAGGAAACAAATTCTTAATGTGGTTTTTTAATCTCCACTGAAAATTTATTTTAGTTATATTTTAGCCTTAAACCTTGTATATCATTTTGCACAAATTCATTGAAAATGTCAGTACTCACAACATAGTTCATACTAACTGCTTGATGCTGTTCTCACCTACTTAAATGCACCTGTCTCTAACGTCTCACAAAGCCATGATTACTTTGTACCTAACTTAATGTTTGGCTAATTTAATTGGCCTGGCAAGTGGGTATGTAAACCTAGGTGCCAATGCAGTGCTCTTTAAACTAGGTAGCATAGCTTACAATTTGTAGATGCCCAAATGAAAGTGTTTAAACAAATGAGGAAAAATAGATAGAAGGTTAAAATAATTTGTCAGTCAGTAAATTATGACTTGGAAAAATTCAACCGTACTGGGCATAGGAACATAATTTGATCCTGAATTTCAGAACATTTAGGATTACAATCTAGGAAACATGATTAACTGCAAAGATCATAAAAAGGAGAAAATAGCACATTTGGTGGCAGAAAGTGTAACTAACATATGAAGTCAGAAGGGGGTGGGGAATGTCAGCTCTATATTTTAGTGAAACAAATTGTAGTGTTTTCGTCTTTGATGTTAAAGAATGCATGTTTTATTCTAGAATTACAAAGACTAGAAAAAATGATGCATGATTATATTTAGCTGTGTAATTTTAATCACTGTGGCTTCTCTGTGGGAATGTTTTGAGAAGAATGAAGACCGCACAGTAGTATCACTCAGGAAGTTATTGCAATAATTTTAGTTAAAAAACTATGGGTAAACAAAAATACTGCTAATTTAGAGATGGGAAGAAATAAGAATATGCATAAATTAACAAAGGGCAGCTCAGCCTTATTGAGTTAAGACTTCCATATCCATATTTCTGTAGGATGTGGAAGATGAGAAAAAATCGTCTAGGGTATATTTTGATAAATTCATCTGAAATTTTGAAGCAAAATCAGGACTGAAGATCTAGACATTAGAGACATCAAATAGTAATTGAAAGCATGAGATTGGAGGATGCGATTCCAGAAAAACATGTAACGTGTGAAAACTCAAGCACAAAGCCCTAGAAATGAGACTATTTTAGGGTGAAGTGGAGAACTGGTAGTTTTAAATTGAAATCTTTAGACAAAGCAGACTGTAGGGAAAAGCAGCAATGATTCTAGAAATAGTAGTAACAAGAACGCTGTGGTTAAGATTACTGTCAAAGATGATAAAGTGCTATGCATGGGTCAATTCATTTGATCTTAACCATGTGCCCTTTTCCTTTGCTTTCTAGGTATTAATTTATTAACTTCACAGACATAGGTTGCTGATGCAAATGCTATTGTTAGTCTTAATTTACAAATGAGAAAATTTAGGTAAAAAGAAGGCAAGGATTTTTTCATTATCATAACAGCAAGGAATTGATAAAGTATGGATTCATGTGTAGGTAATCTGTCTCCAGAGAAGCCATTCTTGACCAGGATGGGAAAATTTTACCTTGTCTGGGAAGCACTTTATCTGCCCTTCCATTCTAAATGATAGCTTTGCTGGATAGAGTAATCTAGGTTGCGGGTCCTTGGTTTTCATCACTTTAAGTACTTCTTGCCTGCAAAGTTTCTTTTGAGAAATCAACTGATAGCCTTATGGGACCTCCTTAAAAAAAAGAGAGAGATTTTGATTAATTTTAACAAGGAACACTCTGGTTGTATTTAGCATATGATATATTATCATTATGGAAATATCATTAATATTATTCAGGCCAAGGTATCATCTATAAAGAGTCTCTATAAACTCACAGGTTTTCATCATTTAGAAACTATAACCACAAACAAGTTTAAATTTTTCAACATTTTGTGTATGATAAGTAGGATTAAATACAGAAATCATAAATTTAATATTAAAATCACAAAAAGAGATATATTGTGTCCATCACTGATTTATTTTTATCTGCATTTTTATACAGATAATAAAATTTCATAGATCAGCAAACATACTGACACATGTTTTGAAGGTCCATCTTTCAAAGGTTATTGTCATTGGATTGGAACATGTATAAAAGAACCACAACAAAAAAAAGCCATAAACAAAACTATACAAGTAAACAAAACATTGGATCTGATTTGCTGTTTGCACTTCTATACTTCTCTCCTCAGATAAGTTGCCAGAATGATTTCTGATAGCTTAAAAAATGTTTTTTTATAAAAACTTCCTAAAGAAGCAGTCACATATTCTGATCGGCTTGCAAAATTTCACTTCTTCCAACTAAACCAGCCAGATCCTTCAAGAAGTTATATTAGGAGCCTTGTGATCATTCAAACTTAGCAAAGATGTGTGGTCACAGCCATCCTTCTGCTGAGATATAGATAAATAAAGGATACATAAATAATTGAAGAGTTGTGAGCAGCTGGGCGTCTGTAGCAATTGAAGTAAGGAAGTCACTGAAGCTTTGAACTCAACCATCTTGTTCATATAAGCTGACAGGGTAACGGAGAGGCTAGGAAAAGATAATACATACATTCTAGTCAGTGCTTGTCTGTGATACATGATTCACTAAGCTGGAATTCATTATTTATATTATTTAGGTGGATGATTGGTAAGTGCCTTTTGATCCTATTACAAACAATTTAGCCAAACTCATGATTAGCCGAGAGAGAGAATAAGGCTCTCACACACATCACTTTAAAACTTTGACAACTATAAAGCATTAAGCTTCCAGGCACTAGTTCTTTGTACACTTTCCTTCCTCTGCACAACCAGAAAATAGAAACAGAAATTCAAATCATTTCTCCTTCAGTCATATAAGACTACTGAAATTGTCATCCTGAAATAGCCTGAAGAAGGCACCGTTGGGGAAGAATACCTTGGGTTAGTCATGTTTCATTATTTCAGCTCTCCCTCTTCTTTCACCTATAAAATCAAATCATAAATGCATTTAGTGCATCTGTAAATATTGAATTATGTATTCAACACTTTATATTTTTCTGCTAAATTAGATCATCATAAGATCTAATTTTACTCTCAGTATTAGACATCATAAGAAGAGCAATTCTGGGACTCAAAAATATATTTGAGAGAGTGAAGTGATTTGCAAAATGCATTTATTTGCTTTGAAGCTAAAGACACTCATGGTGTGACTGCACATTCTCTAATACTTACACATACACACATTATCTATTCTTTATTATTCATATATACTTACTCATGAATATATAGACACATAATATTCCTAAAATAACTGCTCACGCAATCTAGAATATTCAGAAATAACTGATACTGAATTTTAAAGAATATATTGCATGTAACATTAACCAGCTCCTAAGTCAAAAAATTAAACATTATCAGATGTTTTTTTAAAAAGTCCTATACCCGCTTCCAGTAACCAACTTTTTAAATGTCACCTTCTTAATGACTAAAGTAGTTTTTTGTTCTGTTTCTAGAGTTTGCACAAATGGATTCACACATAACGTACGTTTATATATGGAATCTATCTCAATATTATGTTTGTGAGAACCACATCAATAGCATCCCTCTGCAGATGAACATTTTGTTTGTACCCAATTTTGAGATACTAGTTAGAGTGCTATTGTATTCTTTTATGCTTGTGTGTGTGCATGTGAATACATGTATGCATGCCTGTTGAATATTTTGATAGACACTGATGTGCACCAACCCAGATGGAAGAGAAAGTCCTTGGTCAACAAAAACACTTCCACTGTCACCTCCTTTATGGTCTGCCCCAGGTATAGAGGGGGCTTCTGCTGGTGGTCCCATCTTGAATTAGCATTGCTTCATCACAGGATGCACAGGTTTAATTTTAATATGAATTGCAAAATAAGTTTCCAAAGTCTACACACCAGTTCATCCCTACCATGAAGAAATGAGAATTCTAATTATTCCACATCTTCTCTACACTTCATATTGTTTTTGTTTTTTGTTTTTAATTTCAGCTATTATGTTATGGCTATAGTGGTATTGTATTGTGATTTCAATGCACATTTACTTACTAATAATACTGAGAACCTTCTCTAAATCTTATTATTTAGTTGGACATCCCTAAGTATTGTCTATTTATGTCTTTGGCCTGTTTATCAATTTGGATTACCCTCTTTTATGTTTTTTTTTCTAAATTGGCATATAGAAGATGTTCACATTTTGCTCTTTAGTCCATCATCAGAAATGTGCACTGCCATTATCTTTTCCACTCCTTGGACTCCATTTAATTTCTTTTGATAACAAATTACTCATTTTTAAAAAAATTTATTTTTCATTTTTAGAGAGAGGGGAAGGAACATAGGCAGTGTGTGAGAGAGACACCAATGTATGGTTACCTTTCACCTGCCTCCAGTTGGGGACCTGACTGGAGACCTGGCTTGCAACCTGGTTATGTGCCCTGGCTGGGGAATCGAACCATCAACCTTTGGGTTTGCAGGCCAGTTCCTTATCCACTGTGCCACCAGCCAGGGTAATTACTCATTTTAATTTAGATAAATTAATCTCACTTGAATTCTTTAGTAATTTTTATGTCTAAGAAATTTTTATTGTCTGAAAAGATGATAGTTTCACATGTTTTCTAATCAAAACTTCAAAATTTTACCTCCTTTCATTTGAACACATACATTCTTAATCTTTTTATGTGTATAGTGATTGAGGTTAATACATATTTTTCAAATCAAGATTTAATTGATAAGATTCTCTGTCCTTAAAATGTCTAACCTATCCCCTTTGTGACACAGTGTCACATCTGTCTCTAACCAGGTGACCATATATGTGTGATCTCTTTTTCAACTGTTTGATTTGTCTAGTTCTCCAATATTAATTAGAGAATTCCTAATTCCACACTAACACCACACTGTGTTAACTATCATAGCTTCATTATACATCTTGATAGCTTTTACTGTATTTTAATATATATATAGTTTTTTTCACTTTTTCAGGATTGCCTTGTCTATTTGTGACTTTCTAAATTTCCAAAACAAAATTTAGAAATGTGTTTGTCAGCTGTTGGACAAACACATAACCTACATAGATCAGGTTAGGTAGATTGTACATATTTCTAATATAGAATCTAATGATCAGTGATTATTATATTCCTTTCTTTGATTTCAAATTTAGCTGGGATGCATAAGGCAAAGTACATTTTCCTCTTTCTTTGTTATTAAATTGACATTTTTATTCTTCTTTACTAGATTCCATTTGCAAGAATTGTGTGTCGTAATTTTGCATCTGTGTTTCTCACAAAGTTGCAAATGTTATTCCTTTTCTGTTTAATGTCTCTTTTCAGTAGCAAGTGTATTCCAGCCTAATTAAAAGGAATTGGCACTTCTGCTTCTACTTAGGCTGGAAAAAGCTAGTGAGTATCACTCCCACGTTAAAATAAGATAATCTAAGAAATCTGGAACACATTAAACAGCTGAGGCTGAAAAGCAACCAGCTTTCCTTAAATCTATGAAAAAGCAAACATTTCCAAGGGCATATAAATACAAGAATGGCCTCACCTGGAGAGGAGAGTAAGAAAACTATAGGAGCAAAACACAAAAAATAAAACCTAAAAACAGACAAGATTTCTGCTTCACACCTGAATAAAGTGCTAAAAAGCTACCTATATTTTGATATTTAAGCCTTGGAGCTAAGTGCCTGCATAAATATTTAGTTTAATTGGAATAAAGCATTCTGGTATTGTATGTGTGTTGTGTGGGTGTGTGTGTATGTATGTGTATATTTTAAGTAACCAGCACATTTAAGCCAATGTGGTCTAAGAGAAGAGGGAGCCGTTCCGATAAATCTGAACAAACTAGAACTTTTAGAATATATATTGATTTTTTCTCTTCTGAGATAGCTCCAATAAATCATGATCATTGTGTGCCATTTCTATGTGCCCTTGATTCTGGCAAACCATAATCTAATCTTTTACCTCCAGCCTCGAGAAAAGCACATTTTTCTTAGCACTTCTTCCCAGTTATGCATTTTACTTACTCCCTCTGTCTTCTTTTTTTATTTACCTACAGTGTTGCCAGCTGTACACTTGATGCTGACATCTCAAGGTTAGCAAAATGAACTAATGAATAATAATACTTTTGTTCTCAGTGGGTTCTTGCCTCTGGGTTTGGTAAACGAAAAGCAAGCAAACAAAACTTGCACACATTGCGTTGGAGAGCTTCTAAATGTGATTCCTGAAACGTTTCAGGATAGAAATCCTTATGACTGCCAACACTTCCAATTAAAACTTAAACTTATACAGGCCATCTCTACCCAGCGTTTTCTATTTTCTATATCCGCAAAAACATCCTATATGATCTGATGTTTGGGTATTCAAGATAAAACAATTTCATACATGTTTTATAAATTTTATTTCATAAATGACATCAAGAGGAATATTATTGTGGTACTATTCAGAGAATGGTTTGCCCTATCTCATTTATATTTATTACTCTTTTCAGTTTTAATCGTTTTTCACATATTCTGATTATTCATTACTACCACTCACACAATTGATTGGCTGTAATGAATACCGTGAGCTCTATCCAACGGAAATAGCTCTTCTTTGTAGCATTTACATTAGAGAATAATAAAACTTTGACTAGTAAATATATTGGATAGGATACTACAAGCAAATGTATTGGAACAGGGGAATTGAAATGAGGAAAAAGAAAAATTATGAAAGGCTTTATTATAAGAAGATGCATGCACAAAAATAGCACATGTTAGCAAGAGATTCTATGAATCAATTCTATCTTTGTGGAGTGTTTTTGCTCTTGAAACATGTTCTAAAGACCCCACAATCACCTGGCCTTTCATGGATGCACCTTCACTGAAGGGCAGCAGCTTTTCTTTTCACACTTCGTTCAGAAGAGTTTGAGTTCTGTAACAGAAATATCATGACATTAACCAAAAGTGTTCACTACCTTACCTGAATTAAGTAGATGCAAACAAAAGGCCAGGTACCCTTAGGAATTGGAACATAGAATAATAATAGACTAATATAATCAGAATATAAGAGGCAGCTTATGTTCAGCAAAGCAATTATAATTTCTATCTTTCAGAAATGTTTTATTTTAAACACTAGTCAGGTTATTTTTCCCTGATGATAATTGCTTGCTATTCATAATTTACAATAGCTATTTATCCATATCTATCTACCCATCAATACTTTCTTATATTTTTATTCATAAATATGACAGTTCTAAAAAAAATAAGTCTAAATATTTATTGTAAATAAAATATTGTACTATTTCTCTAAATCAGGAAACTCATCTGCTCAGATTCATTTTAAATGAAATATATGCAACATTTTCATTAAAAATCTAATTTTAGTTAAATGTTACCTAAAATTAATTTTTAATATAAACTATATTAAAATTTAAACTATTTAAAATATAATAATAAATATATTCAAGAAATAATATTTAGAATGAAATGTAAAAATATCAGAGAGGAAGATTCTAGCTATTTGTCCCTGGTTTTAAACTGGGATAATTTTTAATAGTTCTAAAAATCCCTAAAGAAAATTTGGTTATCAAAATTTGTAAAAATAACTTTCTTCATTTTATTCTTATTTTAAGTACTATTTCCCAAATAATAGGACCAAGTAATTCATGTACATGATACAATTTCTAAGGATAGTAATGACTCTAAAAATATGCCTTTAAAATAATATGCTGCTATTCATCTCTGTATATTTATAACACTTCATATTTGAGATAAAGGGAATTAATCATTAATATTTTAAATATTGTGTCATTAGGAAATGATCACATCCTCATTGAACTGTTATATATAAATAAATATCTACATCTATATATATGTTTGATATAAAGTACACAAATCATTGGGTTGGCAGAAAAAGTCCATCCTGTTTTTTCCATGAAATGAAAGACACATTTTATCATTTTCACCAATAACTTTATTGATTTGGGTATTTTGAGTACGTTGGCTAGTTCCCACATGGTATATCCTTTATTGCTCTCAATTAATGTCTTGATTTGATCATTATCAACGTCAACTGAACCCGACATGGAGCATCATCCTGCACAGAACTTCTCGAAGCACCCACCGTGTTCAGTCAGTCACAGCGCCTTCTCCATGCAGCGCACATCTGTGGTGGTGGTTGTCGCATTTGTTGCTTTTTCACCTCTCTTAAATAATGAAGCATAATATGCCAAAAATGTTGCTTATTTCCTTCCATCTTCAATAGTAAAATGGCTATGTGAAAACTTGACCAATTTTGATGTTTTTTTAAATGCACGCTGACACGACAGCTGTCACCATACAGTCTAACAAAATTATTTTGAATGATGTGTCACAGCTAAGCGCTACTAGAACCATCTTACAAAAACAAACCAACATACCTTTGGGCCAACCCAGTAAAACCCGAGTCTACCATATACGAGAAAGGTAATGTCAGTGCTCCGTCAATAGTGAAAATGTTTTCAGCCATGGGATATTTTTAAGATGATACACCTAAAAATGCTTATGAATTTTCATTCTTAGGAATGAAACTAACGTGTGACAACAGATTCTGTTTACACAGAAAATGTATGTCATCTCCATTTCCCTAAACACCTGGCATTAAAAAAAACAAAAACGCTGGACACATTTTGAACCACAGCTGAGCAGGGCCTTTCATCAGGAATGAAAGTTCTGTCTTACAGAACACCTGTCAGCCTGAGCAGCCATGACTCTTGGTTCAGTGGGCTCCTTTGTTCTGCCCATCTGCGTGGAGATGGACTTACCTGATACCTTTTTATGCTACTACGGGACACCTGTTTTGTATTTGTTCTGACATACAACTCCAGTCAAGGGAAGTTGAGCAGACGCAAACATAGATTAATAACTGATAGGTGTAAGGTACTTCATAGCCCAGATTCTTGCTGTTTTTAACCCTATCCCATCATTGTAATTCACTGTAATACTTCTAAAACTCGGCCTTGTGCTGTTTTTATTTGTCTGCAGCTGCATAAGCAGGTGCAGGTCGGAAGCAGTGTAAGGGATGAAAGGGAGTTTATCATGCAAATAATAGTATGTTTTACCCCACCTCAACCCTGTAATTGACCTGATGGGTCTTAATGTTAAGAATCTCTCTAAATTCACTAAAACCACTGGTTAACTATATCGCAAGCAGTGGTTTCTTGACACAGTGGTCCCTAATAGTAGTCTATCATTTAAAAACACACATTATGTAGCAACCAAGGTTGTCCTTCTGTGAGTGCATCTTTTCCCTCTGTTTTGAAATGAGGAATATCCTATCATTTTGCTTTCTGCTACACAGTTGCTATCGTGCTTAAAGGTTTCACACAAAAGCAGAATACACAATCCTGACTCATAATATTCCCAAGCAGGACAGTGTAAGTAAAATTAGGACTTTTTAAAAAAGTCAAATTTCTGATAGACTATTTTTCAAATCTAAGTGTACAAGAGGCATGCTAAGGTTAACATTACTATGCCTATAGGAACAAACTGGGCTAACTGGCTTCTGAGAAACTTTTTGAAGGCTCAAGTATATATCCCAGGGAGTTATGCTTTAATATCTAGCATTTTTTTTCCTGAGAAGATGACTATGTCAAAAAAAATCATTTATTTTAGTGATTTCCAAATGGTGTGCTGAGGGACACCAAGGCACCGACCTCTTTTTCTTTCGATTGTCGAATAAAAAAATGATAGCAGCCAACACAATAATAGCTGGCCTGTGTCCATGGATCAAGATTAACCTTTTTTTTTTTTTTCAGATTGGCAGAAAACAGCATCTTTTCGGTGAGCCATGGAATTTTAGAAATTAGGTTATGCGTGCCACCAGATGAAAAAGGTTGAAAACTGCTGCTCTATTTGGTTATAACTGATAACGAGAGGTAAAATCAAATAAAAGAAGGTGGTTGTGACTCACCTTCAGGGAAAAGAAGCTTTGTGACACCTTCAGGTAAAAGTCTGCACAGGAAATAAAATAATTTTGAACAGTGGGCAAATTTTCGTAGACGATAAGAATACATAAGGTTAGAAGAGGAACCCATATATTTAACACAGAACAAATTTCAAGGGATAAGTGTTGACAAAATCAGGTAATCTACGTCAATGGCATTTTTAGCTTATTAAAGCTATCTCATGTCAAAACTAATGGAAAGGTACTTACTACTGGTTTATGTACTTCAAATAACAGGCATAGCCAAGACTTTCTTCCATCGGTCATAATATACAAGTGCACAAGTATATATACTTGACATCTTATTTAATCTTAGATATTCTGTGAGTCGAGCATGTCAGTTTGCTTGTATTTGAAGCATTGAGTTATAAAATCAAAATTCAAACTGTTGTGAACATTTCATTGAGGCCATTACTCTTCAGTCAGCAGGGATGAATGTTTGCAAGACTCTTAAAATCAGTTCATCACTCTTGCAAAACTCAACTTGCTGCATTTAAATCTGAGAGGGATGAGGTGAAATAAAATAAGTGCGACCATCTATTTGATGTAATAGTATTTAAGGCATTTAGCATTTATAAGCTTTCTTATGCCATAATAAATAAAGGAAAATATAAACTGATCTAAGATACTATCTTCATAGTGAAATAATGTTATACTCTGCCCAATTGGCTTCAAATCAGACATGCTTCCATCTTGACAGCCCATCGCACCTAGAATGGTCATGATGCATAGTGTTATCTATGAATAAGATTTGCTATGAGTTTCCAGTATTAGGTTTTCCTTATGTTCACCACCATTTTAATAAATAATTTGTATTTATCATTTCCAGTCACCCCAGATGTTCTTTTCTTTTCCTCTCCTCTTTCTCTTCTTCTCTTCACTCTGGTCGCAATTGAGATTTATTCAGTGTCCTCTGCATGGTAACCGAAATTTCAAGTTTTATTCATCATAATCCTAGTGTCTAGAGTGGTACTTAGAACCTAGGCAGTAACAAGAAAAATTAAAATGGAATATTTGTTGAACTTTTAAAATTCAAGATGCATTTAGCCAAACTACGGTGCTCAAATAACATTCTTTGGTTCATTTAAGAGAGAGAGATAAAGAGACATAATAATTCATTTCAGTTAATTCAACTGAATATTTATTTTGAAGCATTATGAAGAGGTATTCTTTTCTAAGTATAAGTTTTACATAGAAAGTCATATGCATTAAAGAGGCTGAATTCATTCATAAGCCTTATGAAATATTTGACATCAAACTAAGATGATAAATAATGCATAAGAGAAGGCAGTCAAGTTTTATGAAAGTTCTCATAAGTTTTAAACATTACAGTAAAACCTCCCTATAATAAGGGTTTTATTTATTTAATATATTAGGAGATGGATCATGTATGCACTATGAAGTTCACTTCTTAAAAGGAAGAAAACGGGAAGGAAAGAGAGTGAGAGCAAGAGCTAGAATGGAAGAGAGGGGAAGGGAAGGAAAGAAGGATGGATGGCAAGTGACTGGCAGATGAGAGAACCACAGACAGACAGACAGACAGATGTTAAAGAGCTGACCTACGTACTACTTTGAAAAGGAGCGGGTTTGAGTTTTCTTTTTTTTTTAATTGTATGTAAACACTGTAACTAGTAAATTTCTTTCTCACAGAATACAAACCAGTAACCCTGAAATGCCTTTTATTTGATTTCAGAGTCAAATGAAATGATCCAACTTCATCAGCTTTAATAATGTTTTGCTGTAAGAACTTTCCTGAAAAGAGATTACAGATTTGTTTAATAGGGATGAGGAAGGCACCACACAGTTCAGTAACATGAAATGGTTGGACCTCCTCAACTAGTGCTGCACGAAGCTCCACGCGTGGACATGGAGTGTTGAACAGCGCGCTTGGCAGTACCGCGCTACTTCGAAGGCATGGATTTATACTCAAGTCTTAGGGCTAGTTATAGAAGGACAAATATTTATGTGTGTATTTGATTTCATACCTGCCCTCTCTCCTGAGACATGTAGTTTAGTATTAAAATTGACAAACAGACCCTGGCTCATGACTCTGGATAGGCCAGCCTGTGAACCCAAGGGTAGCTGGTTCCATCCCCAGTCAGGGCACATAACCAGGCTGCAAACCAGGTCTCCAGTCAGGTCCGTAGCTGGAGGCAGGTGAAAAGCAACCATACATGGATGTTTCCCTCCTTTTCTGCCTCCCTCCCTGCCCTTCTCTCTGGGAATGATAAATAAAATCTTTAAAAATAAATAAATAAAATAAAATTGACAAACAAGAAACATAAAATACTAACATTTTCAATTGCTTAAAACTAAAGCTATTTGGATCATGATGAAAGATGTGTCACAAACAGCATGAGTACCGGAACAAAATTACATACATACATAATATAAAAAATGCATTTATTTTTTATAATATCACCTATCACATTTACTATAAACCTGAGATGATCATAAGGCAACCATTCTTATAACACATCTCTAATTTAAGAATACGTGCTCCACAGACTTTATGGCTTTGACAAGGTTAAAAGAAAGATCAATTGTTTCTAAGATTTGCTAACTGATATTTAACTGAGCATAATTTTTCATATATTAAATGTTGAAATTGTGATTCAAAATATAAAAATGTTTTATGTATATGGGGCATTTTAACTGGAGGAAAGCTAAACAATCAAGAAAGTATGGGAAATATGATTTTACCCTTCAACCATAAAGAAAATGCCACATAGTATATCAGAAAGAAAAGTACATATAAAATGAATTACCTAATAAAAGTTAAACTTCAATGTTTAAATAAAAATCATAGTAAATTATTACCTTCTTTAGAGCTATGGATAATCTCATAAGTCTTCCCTTATTTGTATGGCTAAAGACAGCCATTATTAACATATGTGACTATTTCTTTATTAACAAAGGTAACATTTTCTAGAACCTGATTTCATCTCAGCTTTTTATTTAGTAATCACAGTACATTATGCATGTATGTGTGCTTGGTTACAAGCAATATTTTGGCAACAGGAAATTGCTAATATTGCAATGATGAATAAATGCCACTCTCACTAGGAAATAGAGAACTAATGAAGAAAATGTGTTATTGGTTCTCATATTCAGAAATTAAGCAGAGGACTAGAAAGCATTTCATGAATACACAGTGTTATAGAACCCATTTTTATTATTATCTAACATAAAATTATATTTTACTATCTTTCATATTGTTAAATGTGCAATAAACAGAAATTCAATATATTTTTTTCACACTTGGTCTGCTTTTATGCTAGTTTTAATTTTATTGAGATACCCATCGGCAGCATTTTTAACGCTCCAATAAGTCACTTCTGTAAGTAAGGAAAGATTATGGAGAGATGGAAGACTAAGAAAGATTTGCATTTTGGGGCAATATAAAGTATTTCTTCACAAACCTAAAACACTAAAAAATAAATGAATAGTTACCCAAACATCATGCTTGGCTGTTCGAATGAATCAGGCTTTTCAAATAAGTCAAGCGGAATGGGTGGGGAGTGTACTGAAGACAGATGAAGACAGAAATGCATGTCCTTTTACTGCTTTGGACTAATGATTATCTATTGATTTAATGAGAAATAGTGCCAGATGTAGAAAAATAGTTATATAACTTACACTGTATTGGGACTTTATGGATTCCCAAACCCACAAATTAAAGCATGAACATAAATAAGAAAAAGGAAAAATAGAGTCTTGCATCAGGTATAAATGCATTTAACTTTCCTTTTTCCAAAAATACACATCTAAATAACTGAAATTTTTAAAGCATTGGCACTACTAAGTCACTGACCCCACTTTGACATCACTCCTGTGACAAGAGAGTTGAAGATAAAACCCTAGGCATTTTTGGAGGAACTGAAAATAGAAAACTAGCCCCAATGTCTGTACGAAGACTGTGAGTCTTGAGAAGGATTTTTCTGGCCAACATCTGGTCAGAAATAGTGTCACAGTGAGTCCGACCAAGGACTACTAAGACCTCTATCCCTGATATCATGCACTTTCCTCTATTCTTAGTCAGAGCACCCTAAGTTTCCACATCACATCCTGTTTTAAAGCCATTGACATTTCAGAGAAAGTACTAGTAATATAAAGGAACAATAGAAGAAAGAAAAGAAAAATCTGTGTTTCAGTTGTTGTTTGATATTTTTAATTGAGACTAGGAAGAGATAGAGAAAGAAGGCTTTGGGCCAGAGGACCCTATGAATTAATGTTATATTATAGACTGTTCCCATTCCAGAAATGATAAGGCAGGGAGGGAAGAACCCCTGTTCTAACTAGACACATAAGTGCTGGAAACAGCTAACTTTAATTGGTTAGTTTTCATTTAAGATGAAAATGAGCCCTTTTGCTCTGATAGGTAAGTAAGCCACATTACAGTTCTTCACACTCAAGCGGTGTAACTTGAGGACTTGTTCCTACTGGATCTTGCCCTTAACTACTAAGTTATTGTCTTGAATGGCATATATT
Source organism: Noctilio leporinus (assembly GCA_004026585.1). Lineage (NCBI taxonomy): Eukaryota > Metazoa > Chordata > Mammalia > Chiroptera > Noctilionidae > Noctilio > Noctilio leporinus. Next base: position 752,579 of record PVIW01000016.1, read on the forward strand.
CTGTATTACTCTGCTTGGGTGGCCAGAACAAAATACCCCAGGCTAGATGGCTGGAAAAACAAAAACAAAAAAAAAAAAACATTTATTTTTTCACAGTTCTAAAAACTACAGGTCCAAGATCAAGGTGTTGGTTCCTGGCTTATAAATAATCACCTTAATCTATTCTCAATTGTCTTTTCTCTGTGCATGCCCAGAGAGAGACAGAACTCCAATATCCCTTCCTCTTCTTATAAAGATACCACTTGCATAGGATTAAGGTCCCAGACATTATCATTTAATGTTAATTACCTCCCTAAATAGCCTGTCTTCTATGCTGCTCCACTGAGGATTACAGAGTCATTTGAATTGGGTGAAGGGGTCATAATTTAATCTAAAAGAATACTTGCAAAATTTAAGGAAAAAAATAAAAGATTTATAATGTTCACCTTGGTGAACAACTCTAGAGTCATGGTTAACACGGTTTCCATAAAAGAGGTTTCTCCCCAAAGCTGTGTAATAAAATTTCTTTGCAGAGGCTACTCATCCTACTTTCTCCACTCAGCAATGTTTCATCTCCGTAGCATTGTGCAAAATGCAAGTAACAGAAAACTTAATTCACCTTGAATTAAATAATAAGGATGGGCCTTGGCTGGTAGCACAGTGGATAAGGCACCGGCCTGAGAACCCCAAGGTCACTGGTTCGATTCCCAGCCAGGGCACATAACACGGTTGCAAACCAGGCCTCCAGCCAAATCCGTAGCTGGAGGCAGGTGAAAGGCAACCATACATGGATGTCTCTCACCCCCTCTGCCTCTCTCCCTTTCCTTCTCTCTAAAAATAATAAATAAGATCTTTTAAAAATGAAAAAAAAAAACCCACCTTTTTATAAGTAACTAAATAATAAGGATGTTTTTATCTATTCTAAACGAGATGGCAGTGACCCAACATGTCGTCAATAATTCTGATTCTTGCTTCCTCCCCTTTCGGCTGTGCACAATGACAGCCACATGCTAAGGTCAGGTCATCTTGTCACCATAGCATAGTTATTGCTAATAAAGTGGGCGATATTTCTCTTTGCCTATAAACAGTGCATCAAAGAGAGTGCAATTGCCATACAAGCCTCTCCTATTATTGGAGCTGACTGTGTCCACTGAGATTACATGTGGCTCTTGAAGCAAAGACTGCATTTAAAATAAGTCAGACACTGAATTTGAGTTCAACCTCAGTTCCTCCACCAGACACCAACAAACTGTCATTCTTATGGTTAACGCATACTTGACTCTAGCCCTGGATCTGGGGTTGCTGTTTTTAAGCCCTATAGACTGCTGAGAGGAAGAGTTGACAATTTTCCCTACATTTTTGTAATGTTATGAAGGCATAAGGAAGGAGGAGGAGATGTTAAAAACACAAATATAAGGTTCAAGCTGAGATTTATTCAAAAAAGACATTTTGTATCCTTTTACCACCACTCGCCCACCTAGAATTGAGAATTATCAGTTTCCTTTAAATTCTAATTAATCCCTAATCCCTGACCTGATGCATGCATAAATCCCAAATTCTCCCCCTAGAGTAACAACCTTTTTTCATTTGCATTGACATGCTCTGCTATGAGATGTTATGTAAATATCAAAGCAAAATCAACATAAAGGATAATAATATTTTGCAGTTGACTAATTTTAACTGTGTGCAGAATGATTTTCATTTCCTTTTGGGTTTTTAAAAGGACATTCAAGCACAGTATACACAATGTTGAAGAAGAGAAGACTTTTTCAAAATGTAAGCAAATAGAATTGTTGCAGCTATTTGGCATAAAATATTTAGTAGAGTAGAATTAAGATTTTAAGAAGAGGAGGCATTACACAGAATACATTAAACGTGATTGTGGTCAAAGATCTATATATTTTTAACTATATTCAAAACTCAGTGTTGCTTATAAACTGTATAGTAAAAATAATAAGTTTAATTTTAGTAATCCTACATTCCAGTTGTTCTGAGCCAAAGTCACATATCAGGAACCCAGGATGACATAGAAGATTCCATTTAGGTGTCTCAATAGTGAACAACACCCTTTAAGATTTTCATTTTTGTTTGTCTTTTCTATTTTCAAAGGTACTGCAGCCTGCATTTATACTTTAACTTCTACAGTGTATAGAATAGCATTGATATAATTAGTATGAGTAATACTGAAATGCACATGTTCCTTCTATGGGGCCATGTTATAGGGACCGAAGCATAATAACATCATGAAGTATAATAATCGATTATATAACAGCCATAATGATGTTTTCGTCAGTGAAGGACTGACTGTACACAGAGGTCTGTCCCAAAAGTATTGGCCAAGTAACTATTTTAATTTTATTGACATTGGCTCTATACTTTCGGGACAGGCCTCCTAGGGACCATACAGTATATGACAGTGATCTGCGAGATCATGATGGCGCTGAAAGATTCCTATTGCCTGGTGCTGCCATCGTTGCTCTAACATCATAGTGCAATGTACTATGTGTTTGTGGTGATGCTAGGGTAGACCAACCTACTGAGCTACCAGTTGTGTCAAAGTCCAGCACCTAACAGTCGCGCGCGGTGCATCACGTTTGATAATATCTACGTTACTGGTTTATGTATTGACTGTAGTTTTAGCAGATTTGAATTTCATTTTAGAGCACCTCTACTTATTAAATAAAACGAAGGTCACTGTTGAGCCGCGTGCTGTGTTATGTGTGCCACGGACTCAAACATCTTCCGCTCACGGACTTCTCTTAATGGCATCACTGTCGCTTGGGCTTGATTTGCACCTTTGTCATTTAGTGAGGTAACATGCGGCAGCCCGGGAGCAACAGCCAGACGGTGCCGCCCAGGTGTGGGGTCCCCTTCACACGGGAGCGCCAGCGGTACTCTCTACATGTTTGCACCATGACAGAGTCCCCTCCTGGAGCCTGCCTCGGAGTGCATCATACCCCTGCGGTTTCGGTGGCACATGCCTATAGTACGCACTTATATTTTTATCATGATACAGGATAAAATATCCACGTGGTACTTATTCACCTTAATTTTCCTGCCTTCCAGCCTAACGCAGGTGGTGCATAAATCACACGGACGCTGTGCTGTTTGTAGGTCACTCGCAGGGAGGTCAGAGTTGCCTAATTTTGGGGCTTGATGGCTGAGTTCCCCCAGGAGTTATTATCCAAAGCAGGCGCTTTGTGTACAAATGCCAGGCCCTGGTGCTGCTGTGCCTTCTCAGGGGTTACAGCCACCTACAGCCTGAGAAAGCACCCAGGCTCTTCAAATGCCTCATCCTACCATGTGCGCCCCGCCACTATGGAAGGATGGCATCTCCAAACATTTTTCCACACCATCTGTGCCTTACTGGGCAATGGGATTATAAACAGCAATGATACTTGATCCTGACCATGTGTGCATAATGACTTTCTCCGCAGCACAGGGCATTCAATAACCTCTTCCTTCCTCATGTCACTACCAACTGGGACTTTCTAGTAGGCCTCCTCACAGTGACCTAGAAACTGCCTGCAATGTCTTGAATTTTCCCATATTTGTGTAGGTAGCCAGACTCCTGGCTTCACGGAGCCTTTCCTGGAAGGTTCTCCATATTCAACATGTAGGTTCACCTTCAATTGCCCACTAAGTCCCTCATCAGACTGCTATCCTGCCAGGGGCCCATCAGGTCAGTTTCTGTGGTATGTGTTTAATAATTCATTGAGAAAAGTAAGATCAAGATGCCATGAAATTAAGTATCTCAATGAAAAGCTCTTCTTCCTTTTCATGAAAACTTTGTCCGTGATCTTTTGATACATTACCTCTGCATTTGCTAGGAGAATGAAAGCTGCACATCGGATAGAAGGAATGTCAGGGAGGATAAAGACCAGGTCTGTCTGTGGCATGTGAACTCATCTTTACACAAAAGTTATCTCATAAGGCATTCAAAACCCGTCTCCCCAAACTGTGTCCCAGGGGCACACAGATTGTTAAGCTGAAGGAATCAAGACCCAGAAGGTTCAAGAAAAATGTTTATTCTTCTCCTTCTTACCTAAAGAATTTAACGAGTAGGTCTGCCCAGAAAAAGAAATAACTTTAAATGTGAATGATACACCTGTGTGGTGGGATGAACATCTGACGCTAAACACCTGTCCTTCTCATGCTTCTGGAAATGACCCTCCTTCTCTTGAAGCCCTGGGGCCTACCCCAGTCCTTAGCTCAAAATAGCGTTCAAGCCTCCCCTGCCTCCTTGTCCTTGGGTTTCATTGTCTTTGTGTTCCCCACCCCATACATATGTAATTAAATTGTTTTTTTCTGTTGTTAATTTATCTCATGTCAATCTGATGGTCGGACCAATCAGGAGAAGCTAGTAGGGAAGAGGAAATCATACCCCCAATACCTACATAGCATATAGGTGGTTGACTTCATTTTATGCTAAATTATTTTGATATCTGCATGAAAAAATAGTCATTGAAAGATATTTTTATTATACATGGAGTATTTATTGGCTGCTTGCCTTCTAGGTCTGCACCTGTTGTGAAAGCAATTTTGTCTGGAAAATATCAGAAGAAACTTGAAACACCAATTTGAAAGAACAGAAGCACCCCTATGTTCACTGCAGCATTATTTACAACAGCCAAGATACGGAAGCAACCCAAGTGTCCTTCAGTAGATGAGTGGATAAAACTATGGGATATTTATACCAGGGAATGCTACTCAGCCATAAATATGAAGGACATTTTACCCTTTGTGACAGCAGAGATGAACCTGGAGAATTATGCCCAGAGAAAAAAGCCAATCAGAGAAAGATGAATATAGTATGATCTCACTTATATGAGGAATCTAAGGCGTGAACTGAACTAACAGGCAAACTAGAGACAGACTCATAGAGAGCAGGATGATAGCTAAGGCTGGGGGGGAATTCAAGGGGGTCTGCAAGTCCCTTAAACACTCTTGAGTTTTGTTTTCTTCACTTTATATTGGCTAACATTGGAGATGAAATTTAAAATAAAAAAATAAGTTAAATGTATGTAAATCAACCCAGTGTTTCCATCCACAATAACTGTTAGATCCCTTCCAAGCTCTAAGAGACTGTATCTATTCAGTTTCCAAACAGGTCTAGGTTTTCTAGGTGTTGCAATTAAATATTGTAATGACACTTCTGACAAGATTCATGTTTACTCTCTCGGGTGTGACTGAATTATATTATACTTCTCCTTTAGAAAAACACACATAGAAGGAACAGGTCAGGTGGTCAGACTTTTGGTAAAATACAAATGTACATGTGTTTTTACATGTACATGTGTACACATACAATATTTACATTTCATCATCAGTACATGTACACAGACTTTAAGCTATTGTTCTATTTTATGTACTTAGCTTTATGGATAATATAGTGAATGATACAGAAATGGTAACTTCTTTTACATAAAAGTAATTAAGATGCTCAGAAGGTTACTGTGGTTCAATCTTTTGGTTTCACCTTCTTGAAATTGGAAACAGAATATTGTTTATTGAGGACCTTCACTCCAAAATTGCATTCTTGCATTGATGTTAGCCTTCAGGGAAAATGCAAGCACATTGATTTAACTCGGTAGAAGGGGACACACATTTTTAAATGTAATTTTTGTGTTAATGTAAATACACCCAGAGGACCAAGGGCTGATCCACATTTTAAATCAATTTGAATGGGCAAGATTCAAATGCTAAATACCTCTTCAAATGCCCCTGGGGGAAAAAACTTACTTAATATAGGTTTTTCATATGTGCATCTTAAAACATTTCAAACAACTGTGCTAAAACCAAAACATATTTCAAAATTCATTACTTTAGCAATCTATACATTATATCAAAGTCCTTCGATTTTAAATAAATTTGACTTTGGCTTATCTGAAATGTATATATCCATAAATATTTAAACAAGTTTAACATGATTAACCCTGCAATCGTTGCTCTAAAACATTTAAATGCACAGTGTATTAAATGCAATACTAATGGGGATGAATAAAAATCTTGAGTTTAGAAGATTTATTTAATCCTTAGATTGATTTTGATGAAAATTCTCTGCTTCTGAAATGAGTAGAACAAGTAGGAGGTCAGTAAAATACTAATTGTTGAATGTAGAAAAGTATGTGAAAGCACTTCTTTATATGTTCATTTTTATCCAAACATTTAGGCTTTTTACAGAAAAATTTTAGGTATTTTGGAATTTAGATGGGATGTCAGGAGATTTTTCTGGCCTGAATAATTTTAAACTATGAATGTTTTCTGAGTTACGGTCTTTTTAATCATCTCCGTCATCAAAACTAATTAGAACATAGTTTGATATATATTGCTACACATAGAACAATATCATGTTGACAAAATAAAACCAACGGAAGTTTATAACCATAATCTCTGCAATCTGAGGCGGATACAGCTAGGCAGGACATAGAAAACTATGTATAACATATAATGGACAAGGGTCTCTATAGAATTAAACAGAATGTTTGGCTTTGATGGGCCAGTGTTATTTAAAGAGAAAATGTCAATATATGATATTTAGTTATAGAGGGGTGGGATTGACTTGCCTTTATCATTTCTTGAGATGGATTTGGCATTGCTGGTTTCTTTGGCAGAGGGGTGGGGGTGTTCGTAGCAGGCACGTGAGCAGTCCCAAACTGTAAAAGAAGCATTGTCATATTTGAGGGTTCCTTTGTAATCAGTAATAGACTTTTTATACCATAAAATTAAGCTAATGTATAAATCTCGAAAATGACATCTTAAAAGAACCTAGATAGGCTGATGGAAAACAAATGATATCTAACATATTTTTCACATTGACTGTGGCAGTGATTTATTATGCTGTCTGTGATGCTAAATATACGTCATAAATCCCTCCAACAGAAGTTCATTGTATTCATTCATCTCTTTTCCCAAGAGCCAATATTTCCTCTTTTTATGGACTTCAGTGTATGAAAAGAATCATGATTTTTTTAAACACCATTTAAGTCCAGTGATTTTACATTGGATGTAAAAACTCAATAAGAGATTTTTTAAACCAGTAGATAAAGAAGGTACTGGATTGGAAATAAATGCGTCCATTCAAGATTTCATTTCTGTAAGGAAGAAAAAACAAAGTACATGTATGGCAGCTCATTGTCCAACTGTCAATTTCATGCTTTATGACACATGCACTTAACTGAAGACAAGAAGGAAAAAATATGAGAGTAAAATAAAGTGTGATATCTCTACATTGTACTGTTGAAGTCCAGCAATATGTTATTGTTAGTATATAATCTGACTGAACTATAATTTTATTAACAATTTTATTATAGAGTACTGCTAATATTTCAACTCATTCTTCAACATTCCCAATGAATACACTATTAAGTACCATGACAAATGAAAGCATTAATAAACACACAACACAGAAAATAAGACCATGGATTCATTACTGTATGCCTACTTGTCTACCAGTGAAAGAAGATAACTGTTTTCGTCAGAGAAAAATGCAAAGTATGTTTTTGAGCTTAATTGAAGTTATGCATCCTACGGAACTTATTATGTAATATATTTTTCCCAGTGATAACTTTTTATGAGACGAGAGGAACTAATGATCACTGAATAACTGAATTCAGGGCTGTCCAAAGTAATGCCTGAACTTGTATTTGAATTTTTTATCAAAGAACATTGCCAACAGAAGTGCATCACTCGTGCATTGTTGAATTAAGCATTCTGCCAAAGAATTGTGCTCAGCCTGTTGTGTGACCTTTAATGTAATTTATGTTATTATGAATAGTAACATTATTTACGGAACATAAAGGCATTGTTTCTCTTATATCTCATTTCAGATTTTGTAATGACATCACTTAATTTGAGAGTGGTCTTGATAGCATGAGATAGAGGAAAGAAAATGGGCATGGAATGAAAAGAAATATGCAGTACTGAAGTAAGGGAGCATTAAAATAAGATGAATGGTTAGAGTGAGAATATTGCAAAAAATTAAAAAATAAAGGTCTGACTTCAGTGTTTGGAAAGGTAATACACTTGAGTTTCAATCCTGCATTCTAAATTTTGTATTAAAATGTGATACATTTCAGATTTTAGTATTCTAAACTGACAAGAGACATGAAAATCTAATTTTGAAATTAAACAAAATCCAAAGTAGACTATTGTTATGGATTGATTCTTGAATGGAAAAAAAAAATTTAGGAAGATTTCAGAATTAAAATAGTGTTCTGCTTCTACATGAAACTTGGCAGCAAAAAACACCACAATGAATTTATTTGTGAGTAAAAATATACTAAGAATATTTAATACATTTAAAAATATTTGTATCAATTTAACATTGAGTATCTGTCTTGAAATATGGTTTTTAAAAATTTAACTAGTTTTCCAGAGTATTTATGAGTCAAATTTAACATACTTATTCTACTTATCTATGTAGTCCTTGCATCCATTGTGCCCTGTGAGTTAAGAAATAAGAGTGATTCAAAAGGACATGGTTTCATGTCAAGATGCATATGATTAAAGAGGGAGAAAAACTGCATACAAATTATAATATAAATATATAGGCCCTGGCTGGTGGCTCAGTGCATTGGCACCAGCCTGCAAACCCAAAGGTTGCTGGTTCGATTCCCAGTAAGGGCACATACCCAGGCCACAAGCTAGATCTCCAGCCAGGTCCATAGCTGGAGGCAGGTGAAAGGCAACCATACATTGATGTCTCTCGCCCATTCTTCCTTTCTCCCTGCACTTCTCTCTAAAAATAATGAATGGAATCTAAAAAAAAAAAAAAAAAAGATATATAACTGCATTAATATATTAATATACATTTTATAAGTAAAATATGAAATTTAATTTTATAGTTAAATTATAATTAACTATAACTACAGTTGCATAACTCCATAGATAAAGAGTACATAGACTTACCTGGTTTTGGGTGAAGAAATTTCTCAAACGTGATTAATTGGCAATAGAAACATTTATGGATATATAAATATACTGCCATATAAATATATATATTTAATTAAGTGGACTGTGTTAATATTAGTTAACCACATTGCCTAAGTTCCAGGTGTACAGTTTTGTGACATATTATCTATATATTGCATTAGTGCTCACCACCCAAAATCTCATCCGCTTAGGTCACCCTTTATCTCATCTTGACTTCCTTCATCTTCCCCCTAAACCTCTCTTTCTTTCTGGTAACCATCCTACTATTTTCTGTGTCCATAAGTTTGTTAGTTTTGTTTATTCATTGTTTGCTTTCTATTTTATATCCCATGTGAGTGAAGTCATACAGTTATCTTTTTCTATGTGACTTATTTCACTTAGCATGATATTCTCAAGATCCAACCATGTTGAAACAATTATATTTCATGAGTTTTTATGGCTGAGTAGTATTCCACTGTATATACATACCATATTTTTATTCAATGATTTGACATAATATACTTAGGTTGTTTTCATGTCATGGCTATTGAAGATAATGCTATGATGAACATAGAGCTACATATATCTTTATGAATAAGCATTTTCAAATGTTGGGGGAAAACATGCAGAACAGGGATTCTAGGTCATCTGGAATTTTTATGCTTAATTTGAGGGGGAATGCCACCATATTCTCTGAAAGCTCCTGGACAAAAAAAAAAAAAAAAAAAAAAAAACACCGCCCTTGAGCTTAGATGTTTGACCTTCAGCACAGTGAGAGGAAAACAATGTGTGTTGTGTTACGCCATGTAATTAGTGGTTATTTGTAATAAATGCAGCAATAAAAATACTTATAAAAGTGTTGACAAAGAAGATTCAGAGAGATGAAAATCTGCTCTTGACCCAATGATTAGCCAGCAAACTGGGATATATAACTGAGCCATACATACATCAAATAGTTTTCAGGATTTCATTGATGGATGTAGATGGACTGTGTTCCTCTGCTCCTAAGACCTTAATAATCAAAGACTGATATATGTGATACAGTTTTGAATGATGAGGGATCTAAATCGGCTGTCACAGGGAGTTCCATCTGTTATGTGGGACAATCAGTGCGTGAATGAGTGAGTGCATAGAGTCAGGAAATAATAGATGTATCTTGAAAATGTCAATCAATACCATACTGTGGAAGTCTCCAGATAGTAGACTCTGGACAGAGGGCACTGTAAAACAAACACACAAAAGCATCTTTGAAGATGATGAGCTTAGGAGACTAAATATTAGGACCCATTTAGTTTTCAAAGTCATATGCCTGGGTCTTTGTTTCCTGATATGTAAACTGAGACTATAGACTGAGATGTTATGTATGAAGTTATTTCATATATAATCAAGAGACAATGAAGCTATTTTAGCATTGAAATCATTAAAAGGTTTCATTCTTCCTACTTGAGTGAAAGAATGCTATAGAATATTTTTCAGACTTAATAGGTGTATATATCGTTACCTTGATACCTTTTTAATAGGCAGATTCTGAGTTAGTAGGGTGGAGTACAGTTCTGAAAATCTGAATTTCCATCAAACCTCTAGTAATGCCCAGAATTATGTTTAAACCCCTTTGCTGTTCATTCCATTGTCTATTGTGTAAGTACCAAACCTGCATTTTTAGTAAGTGCTTCAGGAAATTATAGTCCTAAGAGGTCTGGGAATAAATAATTGTACAAAAACATTTAATCCATATTTCTGACCTACTAATTACTAATCATGCTAAATAAAAATAATCAAATGCATTGAAACTTCTATTATCATCATAGACACTAGGCGATAATAGATCAAATGGTGTGAGCTCTGAGAAAATTGACCAAGCTTCCAATTTTTTGGTTTCATTCAGGTCTAATGAGAAAACATAATTAAAGTTAGCAAAAAAATGTGAGAGGAAAACTGTCAGGAAACGAAAAAAGTAACATAGCTGAAACAAATGTAGGTTGCCACAGCCTTTTTAATGATTTTTAAAATTGAGATATTAAACTTTCGATGAAACATTCAGGTTTTTGCCCTGGCTGGTGTGGCTCAGTGAATTGAGTGCCAGCCTATGAACCAAAAGTTGCTGGTTCAATTTCCAGTCAGGGCACATGCCTGTGTTATGAGCTAGGACCCTAGTTGGGGCAGCATGAGAGGCAACCACACGTTGATATTTCCCTGCTTTCTTTCTCCTTCTCGTCCCTTCTCTCTGAACATAAATGAATAAAATCTTTAAAAAACATTCAGATTTCTGTGTGCATACATGCCTGTGTGTCCCCCTGACACACACATACCATCACTCCCACCCACTATATAAGAATAATTGATAACAGACTAAATCAAAGAACAAATTAGGATTCTAATTATTTTCAGATGAAAGTGTTTTTTTGACACTGCATTGATCAGTAAGTATATGTATTTTTATGAACTAAATACAAAAGATATAGGTAGTTGCATATTTTTGCTTTTTTTTTTTCCATTAAATGGTTTGAAAATTTGGTTATTTCAAAAAATATTGGTTATTTCAAAAAAAAAAAAATACTTTCATCTGAAAATAATTAGAATCCTAATGTGTTCTTTGATTTAGTCTGTGACCAATTATTCTTGTTTTTCCTCTTCTTGGTTATGGACAGAATGCACAAAATCCTGATGTTAACGTAAGTCTTTAGGGAAGATACGTATCGTTTTATATCCCCAAGACCCTCGCAGTGCCATGGGCTGAGTGACCCACTCTTGGTTAGCATGGCCTTTTCCTCTTCCTGAGAAATGAGGATATGTGTCTCAAACTTAAGAGGATAAGTACTTAAAAGTGCAGTTTTATTTGTGTCCATTAATTTAAAAATCTTTCTATTAGCGCTTAAAAGTGGAAACCTAAAGTGGAGTTTTGTTTGGCCTATGATTTTTAATCTGGAAGTGGCATTTTATAGATTAATCTAGGCTTTAAAAATATTTTAGGGCCATGTCAGGTCTTTTGAGTGCTTCGCTTACATTAAAAAAAAAAAAAGAAAGAAAAATCAGCGTAAAATTGCTTTTGTAAGAATAGGCAATTTCCTTTCGTTACAGTTTGGTCTACTTCCAGATGCTTTAATGTGTTATAATATCGGTCCTGCTGTCCAAGTCCTATCAGAATCGCAAATGGACACACAGAGATAAATCATTTAAAATAACTGTACCTAAGAGCGCATCTCCCCAGCACTAAAATCCCAATGATGCCAAATATTACTCTATTGTACTGACTTTCAGGCAAGAACAGCACATCTTTTATTTAATTATTCTTCACATTATCCTTGGCATGTTGGTAGGGATCAAGTATTATTAGAGCTATATTTAAAATGGAGAATCTTTGTCAAAAAAGATTAAGTTTACCAGTACCTTGAAGCAGAAATAGGTATAAGAGCAAATTAAACACCAGAGAGTGTCCTGAGCTAAATCATTCTGCTTTACAAGAAAATAAATCAAAAACATAAATTTATGTAGAGATATTACAATGCACTATAAAGTATCTTCCAAAAAAGTTTTATTTTTGAATAATGAAACACTACTGACTATTTTTTATAGCACATTATACTGTCTGACAGATAATTATAGATCCTTCTAAACATTACAACAACCTTTCTGTGACAATGAATCACTTAGGGATTTTAGCAACTTGAGAATTAAGGTGACAGAACATCCGAGAGGAATGAAGCTACAGGTATGATTAGAAAAGTAACAGCTGTCATTCATATTAACCAACATGTAAGGCTATTCATTTTATGGGATTTGGACAATAGTTATGGTTTTCTTTGTGTTCAGCAGTATTGTGCAAAAACCTAATGTTTTCCTTGAACCTTCATGATCATGGGGTAGCCTTGTTTAAGGTTAATATTCTCTGAAAATGTTTATGCTGAACGGGACAACATAAAAGCCCAGCTGTGTCCACAAGCCAGTTTTTTACTGAATTTATTGGGGTGACACTGGTCAGTAAGACCATATGGGTTTCAAATGTACACTGCTACAATACATTATCTGTAGGGTACATTGTGCACCCACCATTCAAATCAAAGCCTTCCTTCACCATATATTTGATCCTCTTTACCATTTAAAACCACCCATGTGTTCTCTCCTCTGGTAACCATGACAGTGTTGTCTGTGTGTATGGGTTTTGGGCATGAAAACATTCCACGGTGAGTCTATCTGGGATTTTGGTTACTTTGTGAGAATGTGTTATATGAATTGAGTTTTATTTTAAATAAGACTGTGTCTTTTACCTCCTTGTTCTTTGTTTCTTTTAACAGTTTCCCCAGAGGTTTGTCCAGTTATTATTATTATTAAATCTTGATACAACATTGTTTATAATATTTTATATTTGTTTAATATGTGTAGGGTCTATAGTAATATGGTATTCTTCTGTCTAAAAAAAAAACATGTTTCATCTAAAAATTATTTTATTTTACTGTCCTAGAAAAATGGATATTAAGCAGTGTTTTTTAAAAAACACACCTGTATGCCTCATCCCAGAATGTTTAATGACAAAATAAATATATAAAAAGTCATTTAAAATAGAATGCACAGTTATCTAACACAGAAAGCCCCTCCCTTTTTGTCTTGCCAAGTCAGATTTCCTATTACTCTTTTCATTATTCACAAAAGGGCTGAATAGATGCAAAGATTCTGCACATCGCCTCTTTGTCCGAGGCCAGGACTCCACTGGTGCCCCAGGGACCTGGATCCTATTGAGGATGAAATGTGACCACAGAAAGCTCATTCTTGTCTTATCTTGGACAGCAGCCTGGCAGTTTTCCTGCTACCTTGAATATTCTAAAGGATTATGCCGAAGATGGGATTTTCTCAGATGGTTATTTGTTTTGTTTCCATCAGACCCGTGTATATACAAATCTGAGCAACTTATCAGCCAGCATCTCTCTTTAAGACTTAACAGCAATGACTTTCAGATGTTTTCATTTGTGCTAGAAAGGATTTTTTCTATTTCTCCTGTAGTCTGCTACCTGCAATTCTCTAGTGGTAGTTAAACTTGGTCTAATGTCTGAGGAACTGAAATACAGTCATTTGGGAGAAACATATTTTCCTCCTTCTTTAAAACAGAAGCTCGGCTGGCCATCTTCCCTGTTTTGATGGCCGTAACAGTCACAGAAGGAATCTTTTATCCCAAAGAACAAAACTTAACTCAATGTTTACACTGGAAAAGCCTAGAAGACCCAAGAAAAAGCTAGAGCACCACAACATCGTGGTGGAAAGAACATATAATTGGCCCCCTTGAAAGTCTTTCTGACCACAAATATTAGCTCACATAAAATTGTCCAATTAGGTCAAGATCCAGGGAAGGAAATGTTTTCTCAAAGGCATTTTTCTACTAACAATAAAGTCAGTAAAGTAATAATCTTTACTGTTACTAACATTGTGAGTTATAACCACGAGGGACTGTTTTTCTTTCAAACTGAGGCAGCGGTATGTATATTTAAGTTTACATTTTCCCTGTCCCTGTGTAATATTAGTTGATGTGTTTCATTATAAATTTTGTCTGATAATCAGCCATGCTATTTCTGTTGCCTGTTTACCATTGACATGAGTGCGATCCGAGTTTCGGAACATTCAGGGTAGGCAGAGATGGGTCATACCCAGAGACTCATCTGTTTTAGGAAGATGGCGCTTATTAAAGAAATACTGTCCGAGTCCTATGAAAGGAAGCCGATGCTTCTTGTCTACCAGGGCGTCGGCTTTTAAATAGATGCAACTGTTTCTGTGCTTTTCATTTGTTTTGGGTCAGGTGAGTTCCAACTGTATGGCACTCCCACCAACCCAGCAGCTGCCTCTCAATCACACCTGTGCCTGTCAGCTGTGCAAAGTGGCCTCGTCACTGGCAGATACTGAACTGGACAGATACTGAGCTGAGGAATTGCCGGTGCACTTAACTTTCAGAGAATATCTTTAGACGGAGAGCATACGAAGATGCCATTAAATGCAAAGGCCCAAGGATGATGCTCCTTGCCTTCAAGTGTCTATGTCTCTATGAAGACATAGATGTATTTACAGGTAGCTTCTGTTTAATGTAAAAAGCATGCTATCAAGGTAAATAGTGCCTCTTTAATACTATGTAACACTTAGTTTTGTCATTAATATAAACATGTTGAAGACTGGCTGTATAAGTATTATCCAAGAAGACAGATTTTTGTCATAGGGTTTCCCTTCCATGACACTCAAGAGAGTAGACACAAAGCTTTCTAGTTGACAGCAA
Source organism: Noctilio leporinus (assembly GCA_004026585.1). Lineage (NCBI taxonomy): Eukaryota > Metazoa > Chordata > Mammalia > Chiroptera > Noctilionidae > Noctilio > Noctilio leporinus. The sequence goes on from PVIW01000016.1 coordinate 767,721, forward strand.
GAGGCACTGGACAAAAATGAGAAATAGGGTAACTGCTTGCATTTAAAAGAGTCAAAACAATGTGGTTTTTAAAGTTACTAAGTATAACATATTCAATATACAGATGATGTTATTTACGTTAACTTTAATATAGTGACAGATTTTCCTTCAGTAAATGAGGTTCTAAGAAGTCTTAAATTGATCATTTGAAGTTTTATTTTATTTAAAGATAATACGTACTGTTAAAAATTATTGTATCTCATGAATATTGTTATATGACAAAATGGCCTAAGTTATAAAGGTGTTTTAACATACTTATTATGTAATTAGTATTTTTAGCCACTGTAAAAGAAATTATATATGAAAATAGTATAATCAAAATTTATTCTTGAGATATACTATACTTTCAAAATAAGTTAACTAGGGGAATATCATACTTTTAAGATAGATCACATTTTTTAAAGAGTTTATTTATGAATTTTAGACAGGGGAAGGGAGGATGGTAGAGAGGGAGAGAAACATCAATGTATGGTTGCTTTTCACCTGCCTCCATCCACAGACCTGGCTAGAGACCTGACTGAAGACCTGGCTTGCAACCTGGTTATGTGCCCTGGCTGGGGAATCAAACCAGCGACCTTTGGGTTCGCAGGCTGGCACCTTTCCACTGAGCCACCAGTCAAGGCTAGATTACATATTAAAAATAGTTTTCTGTAACATGATTTATTTGCCCACAAGTGGTTTTTAATTTTCAGAAAATAATGTATTTTATGTATTAATTATAACATTATTTTTCTCAATCTAAATTAATAATAATATTCATTGATGTTATGATCTTAAATTATAATAGTCACTTTTTATATACATCCATTAAAATTTATTTTCAAATGTACAAATTTTTATCTGACCTTGGAAATGGTCACCTATAGAAAGAATATTTTTATTAAAGTGTAACTTGCTACTCTTCTTATACTTAAAATATCACTACATGAAAGATAAAATTCTTTAAGACTGTTACATTAAAATTACTATTCTGGGGAAAATCTATTTTGCACCATTCAATTAAGTAAGAAAAATACTTGCCGTGTATATTCAACTTTTGATAATATGAAAGAAAGATTATGAAATTGAGGGCAGTGACCTTTGAGCTTTATGCCATTCTTATGGAACAGAAAATACAAAGAGCACATTTCTCTGCAGCACATGGATGTGTAGAGATTGGAGTATAGCTGAGATTCTGTGATGCCTTTTTAAAATTGATTTTGGCCTGCTTAATCATCACGGACAAAATTTGCTTTAAAGAGTTACTTTCTAACCATTCATAACAAAATTACCCATGTCATTATGTTTCAAAGATTTTATTCCTAATTTTGTTTATGACTACAAACACATTGTTGATTTAGTCCATGACAAGAAGATATAGAAAAAGTTGCAGTCAAATGTTGGAACTATTGAAGTGATACATCTTACAATTGATGTTACGATGTTTAAGCATTTATATGTTTTCTGAATATTTCAGGTGAGGTCTAAATGTTAGGAAAAAATCAACAATGACAAGAACAACAACAACAACAAAAACTCAGCTTTTTAAAACTCTCTAATCTACAGGGTGTTAATTATATTAAACACTATAATATTTACATTCAGGCCTTAAAACAGAAATTCTAAGAACTTAAAACAGACATCTCATGACTCACTCCCTACCTACAAAGCTCAGACTAGAGACAAAAGTTTTATAACCTTCTTAGCTCTCAAATAGTAGAGTTTAAGGAATATATATCTATTTTATTTTTTTTCAGTTTTTCCACTAAAGCAACTTTTTTCACTGTTTAAATCCTTTATTTTTATTCTTTCATTTTTAAAAATATATTTTAAAAGATTTTATTTATTATTTCCAGAGTGAGAGGAAGGGAGAGAGGCAGAGAGGGAGAGAAACATCAATGTATGGTTACCTTTCACCTGCCTCCAGCTATGGACCTGGCTGGAGACCTGGCTTGCAACCTGGTTACATGCCCTGGCTGGGAATCAAACCAGCGACCTTCGGGTTCACAGGCTGGCACCTTGTCCACTGTGCTACCAGCCAGGGCTATGTTTTTCATTTTAATTTTTATTGTATGTTTCCATGACCCTCCTACTCCACTGCCCAACTCAATCACCACATTGCTTGCTGTCCATGTCTGTGAGTCCTTTCTCCTTTCTGCTCCATCACTTCATCCCTTTATCACCACACCACTGACAGCTGTCAGCCTGCCCTTTATCTATGAGTCTGTTTTTTATTTTCCTTGTTCAGTTTGTTCATTAGATTTCACAAAAATAGTAAAATCATATGGTATTTGTCTTTCTCTGACTGGCTTATTTCACTTAGCATAATGTTCTATAGGTCCATCCATGCTCTCACAGAGGGTAAAGTTTTCTTCTTTTTTAATGGACTACTATTAGGTCATATAAAAAAAGGAATATAGTATATTTAGATTGTCTTCAATGCATCTGGTCTATGATCAGGACACCCCCTGGAATGAAACCTAAGATTGAAATCCATTTCAGCAACATTAAAGAAGCAGATCAGACAATCACATTATTATATCATGAACTCCCTAGCTTAGGATAAGTAAGCTACATGTGTATTTTACTTTAAGAAGTTTGAAAATTGAAGCATTGAATATTGGCCACATTCTTGTGCAGGTAATCAACAAGAACAGAGACCTGAAACAAATACCATGGTCATTTATATCTTTTGACCTCTAAGATGTATAGGAAACTGTCACTCTACACTTTAAGCTGCGGCTATATTTTCTGACACAGACCATTGATGTCTACATAATATTGAAAATTGCTCATGATCTATTTTTAGGGGAAATGAAAAAAAAAATTTGGAAGAGTTCAAAAAGGTATTTAAAAGGGCTGAAAGATTATTTAATTGTAAAAGTAGAATATGAAGAATAATAGCAACATTGAGAACTTGCTATACGAGGCATATCACATTCTGATCCTATAAGGGAATAGGTACTATTTTATCTTCATTTAAGATATAATCAAATTAAGGCTTATAAAGTTCATAAGTTTCCAATAACCACATATCTGACAAAACAAGAAGCAGGATTCAAACTCACAACATCTGAATTGGCAACTCACACTATTAAGTAATTGCAAATTGTTGAAGACAAAATAAAATGAAATAGTGATAATAACTCAATAAAAGTAATTATTTCATAAAACATAATCAGTTATCATTTCCTTTTATGCTACATGAAAATTATACATTCGTATTAGACAAGGTTCACGTGTGTAGTTATATGTAACAATGCTGTGTTTACCTAAGTTGTTAACAAATACAGTTAGTAGAAAATGATGCATTTTATTCTCAGAGGAAGACTCAGAAAAGTGTCACGAATTTTCAGGTTACTTTTATGTAATCAAGGCTCCTGCATTTACCTTAGGTCATTAACTGTTCTTCACTGGATCACTGGAATGTCCACCACCACGCAAGAGGGTGAGCCTGTCCCCCAGGGGCCATCTGTGGTCATGGACAGGGACATGGGCAGTCTTTCATTGCCAGCTGGTGTCCTCTGTCAGCTTCCCAGCTGTGCTTTCTGGCAGCATTGGGGTTGGTCTGCACAGAGAGAAGAGATTTAAGGGAAGCATAGAAATTACTTTTAGCAAACCCTGCGTCCACGTCCCCTGGCTCTCTCTGGGCTATGACGTATTTAAATATCCCTTCTGAGGATACGTTAATGGCTTTTTAAGAACTGTCCACTGTTGAAGGCCTCTTAGCTGCGTTTTGCTTGACATGAGTGATACATGGCACGCTGACTAGCACTCCCCGTGAAATCTGGACCACTTGATGGAAACATTTTTATTGGATTCACAATTCTCTCAGGCCCTTTGTGTCTGCGTGCGGCCCACACTACGTGCAGAGGGGATGCTGCCCGCTTGCCCTTTGCCCACGAGCAGTCAGAACATTTTGCAGCAGTGCTTCTTGGCCTCCCTCCGAATCTGCTCGCGGGTGATCGCTTCTTTTCTCAATATCCTGGGTTGGAATTAGATGCTTATCCCTTGTTACCCTCTAACTTGACTTTCTGAATGGTCCACTGATGCTGTTCTCTTTAGGCTGGAAGTGGGAGGAGGAACGCAAATCCCCCTACTTGAAGGGGGTGTGAGATTTACAGACACCAGCAGGTCTCTCCGAAGAAATTCTTTCTCAACAATCCTTTGCCAGTCTCCCAGTCTTACTCAATTCACACCTTCCAGGTAGCTGCGTCCTGCTCCCTGCTCTTGTCCATTTGTTCTGCTTGTAGGTTGCCTTCCCCCTTCAACCAAAAGTGAGACAGAAAGAACCTCATTGACACTTCTTGCTTTTATGTTTGTGAGTTCCTGTAACCATTCATTTTCTCTTGCTCAACAACAGCAGCAAAGATATTGCCTCCTAAAAATGAATGTTCTTGCAGGAGATGACATCTTCATAGGAAAGGGCAGAGATGGAGTTGTTTTACAGAGCCTGAAGGCAACATAAGTGAACAGTAGGTACTCATTATTTGTTGCTGGGATTAGAAAGACAAGAAGAAATGATAAGGGAATACATTGGAAAAGTAGGTGTGGGCCACCTTAAAAGCAACATTTGAAAGCAATGAAGAACCATAGAGTTTTAAAGGTGGAGTGTCACATTCTTATATTTAAAATATCTGAGAGTATAATGGATAATGATGTTTCAAGAAGAAAGACTGGAAGCAAGGGAAAATGCAAAGCAGGAACCATGATACTCTATAATAATAAAAAAATGAGGCCCTGACTGGTGGCTCAGTGGATAAGCTCCAGCCTGCAAACTCAAAGGTTGCTGGTTCGATTCCCAGCCAGGGCACATAATCAGGTTGCAAGCCAGGTCTCCAGCCAGGTCTCCAGCCAGGTCCGTAAGCTGGAGGCAGGTGAAAGGCAACCACACATGGATGTCTCTCTCCCTCTCTTCCTCTCTCCCTTCCCCTCTCTATGAAAAAAATAAATAAAATCTTAAACAAACAAAAAAAATTAGAAAAATGGTGAGGACTGAATTTCAGTGGCTGTAGATGGTTCAGAAAGAAAAGAATAACTGAATAATATGATGGAAGTCAGTTCCATAAGTTTTTGAAACAGATCAGATGAGTTCGGTATTAGATAAAAGTCTTGTGATAATTTAGTTGATAGGTACTAAATATTAATTAACTTAGTGATACACTGCATGTACTAATATATAATCTCATGAAATACGGAAAGCCACTCCTTCCTTTTCATTTTTTAGGAACACTAAATGTTATAAGAAAAATACTTTCAAGCATTTTCATAAATCCCTTCAGTAGATGTTGCAGCCTATGTGTGGATGCTCTTCCTCCTGTCCCCCACTGCCCCTCACACCCACCACTGCCCTTCAGCCTGTCTGTGTTTAGTGGCAGCCGCTCTGTCCCCAGTGGAACGTGGCCCACCTCAATCAAGTGACATCCTGGACAAGTGGAGCCGAATGTTGGGAGTCACTGGAAAGTTCATGTCACTCGGGTCTCCAAGTACGATAATTAAGGTGCTCTTCCTCAGAAACCTCTCAGAAGATTTGGGATCATTTACCCATAGAAACAGCTCCTGCATCGATACATCCTTTGTGAGTTTTCACATCTCCGATTCCTCCTCTTGCTCCTTGGCAGCCCCCACCACTGAAATTCCCTTGACAGAGCCCTTTCCTTCGGGCTGATCTGGAAGAAATTCCAAATGAACACCAATATCCATTTTCGTTGATCTTGCTAATTATAAGATCTGCTGATAGTTATTATTACCAAACCCATGATGACACTAAAATTGCCGCACTTAAATGATTTGGTTTAGATTTTTATCAATTAGTTTAGCCAGTTAACTTGCCATTGTGATTTACTTTTTAAGAGGATTTTTTAATAATTTCTGGAATTCCCTCTTATGTGTGCCTTTTTAATATTAATTATAATCTCATTTTCACAATGGCATTGGTTTTGAAAAAATTAGGGTTAATCTGAAACAAACGAAGACATTTATTAATTTGGTGACTAAGTGATTATAAAATCTATCTGACTGAAATATTTCTTATTTAGGCACTTTAGTAATCTAAATAGCATCTTAATTTTATTGTTCATATTGCATTTTCACTTTATTTAATCAGCTGTTAGTATGGTCCAGAGATTTATTTATCTCACATAAAACAGAATGCAATGCATTGGTCCATTACAATGACACATAAACTGGAACCTAGAAACTAGCTATTTGATTTTTCAAGATGACTGATTGAATTGTAATATGGTATTTACACTTCTGAAACACATCAACATTTTTGAAGAGGGGGACTTTAATCAGGTCAAAGTTGCATTCGAATTTAAGTTTCAACAATTGTGTTTGAGAATCACTGGGAACTAGATATCCAAGAAAACTTCCCATATATGTCTCTCAATATGCACAAGTACATGCTATTTTTGACTGTGACATATAGTGACACTTTATCTTCTCTCTGCTGTATGATAGTAACAATTCACTTGTAGTTTCAAAATGTATTTCTATCGACTTTCAGAGTGCTTCTGTGTTTCATTATCTTTCTCTCTCCCTCTCCCTCTCTCTTTCCCTCTCTCTCATATTCCTTTCTGTGTCTTCTCATTTTCTTACTTGTGTGAGGAATTGTTGAAACAAATGATTCCTGCATCCATTACAAATAAAACAAATGGGCCAGTTTGCTAGGTTAATATAAAATCAATTATTATTTATATCAGTTCTGTTACTAAGTAAGTGCTTTGCTGTGTAAATGATTTACAAACCTGCCAAAGATAGAGAACAATTCACTACATCAACTATCAAGATTAAATTTATCTTTTTTGGTTTGTTTGTCTTAATGGCTGGTTTTAGAAAATGTTCTCATTAAAATAATTTTTGCTTTCCTTAATTATATGGCCCCAGAATGTTGCAGTTTTAAAGCTATATTTGTATAAGCTAAACCACAGTTTGGTTTCTTAAAGCTTCTCAGTAATACTACTTTTCTTTTTCTTCATGTGAAAATGCTGCAGAGACATCATGTAGCTGATAGGAAATAATTTCTCAGCCAAACCACATTCCAATCTAATTATGCCCACCTGGTACCTAGGAACTCTACACATGTGCTAAAAGTGGTGAAATGAATATGCTGTCTTTTTTAATGCAATCAACGGTGATGTGGAAATGCAATTTTGTGCTTGCTGCTAAGTTTTATTAATTGCAATTGAAAAAATAGCACCAAGGTTTTCAAGGATCGTAGAGGAGAAGATGAAAACACAAAAATATGGCAAATCCTTCATAAAATCTACTAAGCATTCCAAATTTGAAAGATGCATCTTTGGTATATGAAAAGACACAAAGTGCTAACATCTCAGAAGCAAGTTTACAGTTTTCTAGCATACACACACACACACCACACACACAAACACACACACACACACACACACACATGCATGAAGGTCTGTCCCGAAAGTATCAAACCAATGTCAATATAATTAAAACAGTTTGCGTGGCCAATACTCTCTGGACAGACCTCATATGTACGTGTATATATACTGTATACACACACACATATATAATTTTTTTCAAAAGATGCTTGCTTCAAATGCTATTTATCTGAGGAACAAAAAGCCCCATATTTTTATCAGTATGCTCGATGTCAATTCTACCTTTTTTTTTTTGCTGGGATGTTATTTCACCTGAAAGCTGCTCACTGGCACACAGACATCTGTGTTGTCCCTCTGATTTCGAGTCCAAGTGGTCTGGCAGGCATTCAAAATGATTAGCAGCACAAAACCTCATTTGGAAAAGAGAACCATTCACAGAAACTTGAGTTCAGTGACTTTCCTTTGTGCCGAAACTGCAGGAGGGAAAGGATTTCATTTTTAAACATAAAGAGGACACATCTTAAACATAAATATTGATAGTTTTTGATGCATTTGTTTATAAATAGCAGGTGTTTCTTTGTACTCTCTTAAACGTTGGGTCTAAAACTTTTACAATATGACAGTTAATATTGCTTTGAAATCCTCTCCTACGGTCACCCATATATTTTTACATCATTAAGTTATTCTATTTTGTTATTTAACTCCCATTTTATTATTATTATTTTTATTTTTAGAGAGAGAGGAAGGGAGAGAGAAAGGGGAAGAAACATCAATATGGGGTTGTCTCTTGCATGTCCCCAACCAGGGACCGACCTGGCTTGCAATGCAGGGCTATACTATTCAAAATGTGCAGCACCACCTTCCGTGAGATAAAGATACACATCAATCTTTCATCTCAGGCATCATTTCATGACATGGCTCTAGCAGTGGAATGTCATATTTGTCACTTCTGAACAGACAGACACCTGAAGGGCCAGCTCATGGTTGATATGTTTTCTTTCTGTCCTACCTTGATAATAAAAAAATGCTGTAAATGGAGCTGCTTCATTGACCTGCATCCTGGAAACACACACACACACATACACACACAGTGAAAAATAAAGCCCTAGCCAAGTCATTATGGACAACTAGAGAGGAAGAGAACAATCTCCACTGCGGGTCACTAACATATAGAGTTGTGTGACATTATGCTTGCAACAAGGCTCCCAATTTCCAGAGTTAAAAGTGGCTGAGCAGATGATCTTCCATGGGAAGCAGGATGACATCGCAGAGAAAAACTTGTAGTAAAATCTGGCCTCCAGAGTTTGAAAATTACTTGGTTTGGGACAAATCACTTTATTCCTTCAGCCTCTGAGAGGTGGCTGAGTAGAAGTTATAATAACAAATATAACATTGGTTCTGTCGCGGGTGGAAACCAGGCCTGTCCACGGGATGGTGAAGAAAGCCTTCCAAGGACCTACGCGCAGGACATGGTGCATTTGCGTGGAAGACTTTCCATGGGTTTCCAATGTCCTGACCTCCTTTGTCTCACAATGGAAAAAGCCCAACAGTGTCCCAGCAGGGCAGGGCCAAAGCAAAAAGCAGTGTCCAGAGTTCTAGCTTCATATTAAAGCTTAGTTGTTTTGGGAGTCCACACCATCTTCTCCAGGCTCCGGAAGCTTTGTGATGAACCAAGTGCTTTTTCAGAAAATGCCAACCAACTCCCAAGCTTTCGTGGGTTTTTTGATGGGCCCATCCCCTACTTAGACTGACATGCCTGTTTGGTCAGGTGCCTCCCCCTGGTCCCCCCAACAATCCAGTATCAGGGTGGGGAATGGGGAAGTGTTTGTCCTCTTTGTGAAGCAGTGCTCTAACCCCCTGGGTGGGAAGCTATAGTTTCTTGGGGAAGTAAATAGGTTTATGCTTCCCTGTTTATTAAACTCAGTGTTAATTCCCTTTGCATCCTTTATTAATAATTAGCTAATGACCTACAATAACAGTTCTAAGGAACAATTGATTTTCCTTCTAGCTCCAAGTGTATTCATTTTAATAGGTAATCACACACTTATTTCAGCTAGGTGAACTCTCACATGACATTCAGAGAGAATACGGTAGAGGTAGAAAACATTTTTCCTTCTTACTCATATGCCCTGTCCTGTATAGTTCGTGAACGGGATGACACAGTGAAAAATCCTGTCTCTTATTCACAGTGTTATAACGTTATTTAGAGTATTATCCCAGGCTTTATTGGCTTTTCTCCACAGAATCCTAGGTGAAAATACAGAAAGTCTGATTGAATTCAGTTATGAGGACCACCCAATTGGCACCCAGCATTATTCACTGAAATAGCAATATGTTGCTATTAATATACACATAAGAACAAATAACATACTGGAAGACAAAGGGAGACACTGTACAGAAGTCTGACCAAGGGAAGGAAGGCAATGATGATTCTTGATCTGTTTAACTTACGAGTACACAGGAAGAAAGTATAGCATTGTAAATGATTGGAGTAAACTAAAGAATTTTTGACCCTTTAATAAGCATTCTTTAAAAACGGTATTCATTTGAATGAGTCACTGCCTGTAATGTCCCTTTGGTGATGCTATTGGACATCACAAAACAAATAAAATCTCAGTTTTCCCTTAAGTCGGGCCAGTCTTAATTTTCTTCATGATTTTTAAAGTACCATGTCTAAAATAAGCTCAACTATTTTTTTTGAGATTAGAGTGCTCTTCCTCAGCTTCCAGTTGATATGTAGGATTTATACTATTGTACCTATTGGTGAAAACATGATGTTCCTCCAGCAGAATAAACTTGATTTTCCTTAGTTTAAGCCTAGCCTACACATACCTGTAGCGTATTTCATTTAAAATTGTTTAATTATTGAAGTGCTATTTTTCTTATACCCCAGTGATTTATAATTTAAATATTAACAGGTATTTAAGTATTCACCTGTGTTAGGAGGATGAAAACAATGTTGTAAGTTTCATTTTAATTTGACAGTTTCAAGTACTTTATGGAAGAAAGAACATTGTTTAAAAAAAAAAAGGATCTTTTTTATGCACACAATGCATAATGCATACAATATGATATGCAATTCACAGTTATATTAAAATGAAAGGATTATTTATCGGTGTTTATCTTTTAAAATGTAGGGCATTTGTTCTTTTATATAAACCTTTATATTATTTTCTTTAAATATGAACATAACCTAAATCATATAAAATCACATGATATTCTCATGACAATTATCTTTACATATTAAATGTATAATATGATACATGATAAATACTCAACACATGTTCTTAAGTCATTACATTTAAATTCTGTTTTATTCTACGTATTTTAATGGGGTTTTCTAATTTAACCAAGTAGTGCATGGACTTTATTGCTAAATTTATTTCTAAACATTTTCACATTTTTTGTTGGCTATTATAGATGCAATGATTAGCTATATATTTAACTAATGTTATTTTTTAGCTTGGTTTTGCCAGGAATATATGTACAATATATTACTCAGAAAAGCATACTCTTGTTTTCTTATTTTCTGGTGCTTTTAGAACTTTCAAAATAATGTAATTCCAAGAGAAGTTAAACCTTTCAAGTTCTGGTGTTAATCAACTTTATTTTATTATATTTCCCACTTTTGGAAAATAATTGCTGTTGAGATTTGAAAACTGACAGTATTAACTACATAGTTTTATTGTATTATCATTTATTTAGGGTTTGGATAAGGGATAGTTATATAAATAGAGTATTATATAAATAATACTCTAGCATCTAGCGATATATTGGTTTCATTTTAGCTTGTTAATATTAATACATTTCTTAATGCAATTTCATTCTCATATCTTTGGAAAACTTTTTGTAGTAATGTATTTTTATTTGATTTATTGCTGTGTTCTCTTAGTTTATGCTTTAAAAAATTTTAACATATTAACACAATAATCACCATGAGATTATTCTATGATTTTCTTTGTATTACAGTAGACCCTTGAACAACGTGGGTTTGAAATGCACAGTTCCACTTATATATGGACTCTTTTAAAATAAATACTGTAAATGTATTTTTTCCTTCCTTACGATTTTCTTAATAGTGTTTTCTCTAGCTTATTGTATTGTAAGAATGCAGTATATAATACATAAACATACGAAGTATGTACTAATTGTCTGCTTGCGTTATCACTAAGTCTTCTGAATAATGGTAGCTATTACTAGCTAGTTTGAGAAACCAAAAGTTATACACAGACGTTCAACCAAATGGAAGTTAGCACCTCTGACCCCTGCATTATCCAGAGGTCAACTGTATTTATCAGATTTCAACATTAAATGTATGCTTATTTCATATATTGATGGAAAAGAATTATATTTATTTTCTAGGACAATATAAATAATATCAGTCTTATCATTTCCTTAGAATGCAGATATCTTTATCCCAGACTCTGACATTTTTAAGTCTACATTTTTAATTAACTTTCTAAAAGTTCGCTGATATTTTTCCTCTCAAAAATTTCCACTTCTCTAAGATAATTATTAGTAAATTGTATTTTTGTTTTGAGTTATTCATATCTTCTAAGCTTGAAAATACACTTTGATTCATGGTGTATTATTTTACCTTCAGAAAAAAATATTTATCCTTGGAAAAATTAAATGATAGTCATAAAAAATGCTCATTATTGTTTAATTTCTGGTGTTCAAGGACTTACTGAAGAGCAAAACGTAAAAGAGATTCTCACAATTTGGAAATCTTTGATATGATATACCAAGCCTTAATTTCTGTTGTGGTTGTCATCAGTTTGGTTTTTCTTTCAGCATATGCTGCAAAGTTATGACTACATGTTCAAAGAAAACATTTCATTTTGCAAATCACACTGTCTTGCCATTAAGAGGATTTGATTTCTTTTTACTGGAAATAATGATATTTAACTTGCCCTCCATGATTGCACAAATACAAACTTTCAAATATATAACCTTAGGATCTTTTGGGAGAAAATAAAGAAGGGAACATGCTATTGTTACTAACTGCTGTAATTTTATCATTGTCATCTATACAAATACAATCATCCTTCAAATATGAATAACTTCACAAAAAAGTTTTCTTGATTCATAATAGGCACTATTACTGCTTTGTAGTGATCTGTTATATAATAGAGCTGATAAATATCACTCTGAGGTAAAATGCCATTTCTTTACACACACTCTCCTTTTTGTGTAACAGAACACAGTAAAATCATATTAAAATCATGACATTTCTGAAATGTACTGAAAAAGTACATTGTTACCTTATCCCCCCAAGTATTCTCTTTACTGGGCTATTTTTTGTTTCAATTTACTAGTAAATTTATCAGTATGAGATATAACCACCAAAGAATATTTGTCAAAAAAATTTACATATTTTAATTTGTTTATATTCAATATTACTATATTAGTTTAAATATATGAACACATTTAACACATTGTTGACTAGTTACAAAAATCTTGTGTTTTCAAGCCCCAAGGTTGCTGACACTTGCATTAGCTTTGGTATAAAACTGCTGATCAACAGTTTTATTAACAGTTTGTTAATAGTGTAGATTATGTTTCTTAACTAAAGCAGCTGTCAAGAACTTTATCTAGATCTAAAAATATACCAATTATATGAGCTTTTGCAAGACATCTATTCTGTTCAGTTAACACATGTAAAATGAGGCACTTCTTTGGGTTTCTTTCAAATCTTGAAGTGTGTTATCTTTTACTTAGTTGGGATAGGGAAGTTAGATGGCAAGGGTAGAATAAAAGGATCCCAATTGATTATGAAGGAATAAAACAAGTAATATAATACAAGTGGGCCCAGCAAAGCTTCGAAAAGAACACCTATCTATGGGCCAGATTCTTGCAGATCAAACAGGAAGAAGGTCTGTGTGTTTGTTTGCAAGTTGGGAGAGTAGAAAATAAAAACTGTATGTATACAACCACAGAGAAGTTCTAGTTTTAAGGAGTCAGAAAAATAGCTGTATTTCTGCACTAAATGATGAAATATAATAGTGAGCTGATAAAAAAGTGAAAATGGTGGTTATTGAATAAGTATTATGTGACTGGACTCTGTCTCATATGCTTTATCTAAATTAAGCCTCAAAATGATCACACAGGCGGCATTAACATACTCATAAACCAGGGGAACAACCTGATACTTGGATGGTGAAGGAATATATAATAAATAGACCAGACTCAATCTGCCTCAAAATTGTTACCTAAAATAAATAAATAAATAAAATTCAATCATATAATCTCCGCATCTAACATTTTGAAAGTTTAGACTCTTCCAAGCATTACGTCATGGGATTTACATGCATTTTTACTGGGTCCTCAATTCAAACCTTTCATTATGTGCTGTGATCCCCACTGTACAGCTGTACTGAGTTCCAGGCAGAATGCTTTCTCAGTCAGATGCCCCTAATTAATAATGAACAGAGCCATAATCAGTTTCTTTGACATCATAGCTTCTTGTCATTCTTCAGCAGAAATATTTTCAGTGGAAAAGGGTTTGAGTAGCAGGACCAAAATAAGAGCATAAGAAAATAGCGTTTATACGAGAGTGAATTATCTCTTTGAGTTTTACCACACCACCATTATCTATAAAATTATAACTATTATTTACTTCATCGTCAAAGTGAAACAATTAAATGATAGATTATGAGTAAATTGTTGTGAACATAAAGTAAATTTTAAATAAATATGGATTATAATTATTATCACAAGCAACAATAAGACAAAAGTACCAACTGGTATTATAGGAAAAAAATGGTATAATTGAATAACATGAAAATTTTTTTAATTTAAAAAACATATTAACATGGTGAATTTGATAGTATAGTGATTATATATCAATAAAAAATGTTTAAATTTCTGCCTGAAAAAAGAAAAACATCACAAAGAAGAAAAATCATTCATAGAAACTATGACTGACTGGCTTGTCTATTTAGGACAAGTGAGGTCATGAAAATGTGAAAAATGTCTATCAGAGTGTTTGGAATATAGCAGGTAGACAAAAATAAAGCTTTATGAGAATTAAGCCCTATCTTGCATTCAAGTATTACTCGCCAAGTGACTTAGCAGATAGATGATAGATAGAGAGAGATAGAGATAGGGAGATGAGAGAGAGGGAAGGAGGGAAGAAAGGAGGGAGAGAGAGAGAGAGAGACAGAGACAGAGGCAGATGAAGAAGGAAAAGAAGGAGGAAAAAAAAAGAAGAAAATATGTGTATATGTGTTTTGCGCATTTACGTCTCTTAAGAACCCTAGTAGTGAACTCGTTTCCTATGTAAAAAATAAGTTATTTTATCTAAGGAAAGGTTTAGCAGGCTTCCCAAGTAATTTAAACAAACCAGAAGGGAATGGGGATCTTTGGAATAAGAAACATTTTAAAAGAAAATAAATTTGGATGTGGAAATTAAAATGTAAAAAGATTATCCATAATTACAGAAAAATAATTAGATTGTCTAGGACTTATATATAAAGAACTACTTAAGCTAAAAATGCAAAAACAAGAGGAGGAAAGAATGAAAAGAAATGTTTCCATCGGTGCTAGATAATTTACAGCTGTGTTTCTTTAGGGAGGCAAGTACTTATCTTTTAATCAATCTCTACAGATGATCAGTTTTGTACATTTGTATGAGTTACTTTATTGTATTTATTATTATGGTTTGTAATTTTGCTGCTAACCAGGAACTTTTTTATTTAAATGGCTTGCACAAGGCTATTCTTTAGAGACTTCCGAATTCTAGTGAAAAAGTTCTTCCTCGTCCTTAACAGAAGTTCCTCACAATGATTTTTGTGCTTTAAATAGGAGGTCTGTCCTGAAAGTATCAGCCCGGCGCAAACTGTTTTAATTAGATCGACATTGGCTTGATACTTTCGGGACAGACCTATATATATTTTATATATTAAAGTTTCACACTCATAAACCCAACAGTTAAATATTTCTTACTATCTTTATAGATTTCATAAGAATTTTTGGAAGAAATATAGTAATATTTTGTCTAATGTTAACATAATAGGCAAGCTGTTTAAAATTTTTATTTTAAAGAGTTTCTGTTTCCACTAAGTTAATTTTAAATAAAGTCCCAAGAATTTGTTTTTCGATAAGATTCATGGTTACAGAATAGAATTTATTTATTTTTCCTGGTATACTGCTCTATTTCTCCGGATTATTAACATTTAGATATCATTTTGTAAAATCACATACTATGTTCTACTTTTGTGTTATAGGAAGTAAGCCTTTCTATACCCCAAAACATATGGTCTAATTTTAGTAGCACAAGAGTAACAAGCTTCAAGGGCAATGGCTTTTCCATTTGATGAATTCAAGCTATCTAACTCATTGATCTTTATGTGTAATTCAGAAACAGTTTCATCTAAATGTGTATATGTACTTTATTGCAATTTCATGGGTTCACAGAGCCCGTTGAGTCTGATGACTGAATTTTGAATTGAACTTTTGATTTGAAGTCTTTGGAATCCCTAATGAATATCATACTACAGCCACCATCGATCAATACTGTTTTCTTTTGTTGGTACTAATGTTTGAGTCATCATATTATAAAATCACAATGATTTGGCAAAGTAAGTAATACAAAACTTCCTATGATTGAAATCCATAATGGTCTGATCTCTAGTTTGCATAAGTATGATACTATTTATGTTTCTTAAGCATTTATCATTTTAAAATGTACCAAATGTGTTCAATCACTTGCCATAGCTCAATGAACCAAAATATTGACTCAAGTCAATATTCTGAAAACAGAATAAAATATAACAAAATGACAAGATCCTTTTCCAACTTTTTAGTGACAACATTTTTTGTCTTTGACTCTTATCTCTCTTATTACAAAACACGTTTAACTTAAACTGAAAATACATTTCATATCCAGCACAGATCATCTCAAATCAGTTCCTTCTCAATCCTGAGTTTAAGGTTTTCCTCATTAGTTTCCGGACACAGGAAGAATTAGTAAATATCTACCAATCCTGAGTTTAAGGTTTTCCTCATTAGTTTCCAGACACAGGAAGAATGAGTAAATATCTACCACTCATGCCATAAACAGAAACATTAAGGTTGTGTTTTCCTAGGTGTTTTAGCTGTATAATTTTGTTGTATATGTACATTTTACCAAAAAAAAATTCCTCTCTATACACCTTTCATGAGAATATTATTTTCTTGTCCTGACCAGTGCAGCTCATCTGGTTGGACATCATCCTGCAAAGCAAAAAGTCTCGGGTTGGGTTCCCTGTCTGGGCACAGGCCTGCATTGAGGGATTGGTCCCTAGTTGGGTGCATACTGATTGATGTTTCTCTTTCCCATCAGTGTCTCTCACCTTCTCTGCCTGCCTTCCCCTTTCTCTAGAAATAAATAAAATCTTTAAAAAAGAAAATATTATCTTTCTTTTCTTTATTCTAAAAACGGAATCATAAATGCAGGACCATGTTTGATTATTTGTGAACTGTCAGCATGGCTGAGAGGCTGCAGACCCGCAGTGCTGCTATCCCCGCAGAGAACCCTGACAGTGTTCTGAACATCACCGGAGAGGGAGACCCACTTGTAAGACCCAGAGCTGTAGGATCATTGCCCTTTAAATGCCAGTGAAGCCCTGGCTGGTGGCTCAGTGGAAATGCATTGGCCTGAGAACCCAAAGGTCGCTGGTTCGATTCCCAGCCTGGGCACATAACCAGGTTGCAAGCCAGGTCTCCAGCCAGGTCCCCAGCTGGAGGCAGGTGAAAAGCAACCATACACTGATGTCTCTCTCCCTTCTCCTCTCTCTAAAAATAATGAATGAAATCTTTAAATAAATATTATTAAAAATTTGAAGTAAGTTTTTTTTTTTTAATGCCAATGAGATGAAAGCAGGCATGAAATTTTAGGGTGTACAACCTGGGGTCAGTGTTTGGGTCACTGGTCAAGGATCCTTTGTGATGCCACCATTCCAAAACCTGGTTAATCCCACATTTCCTTACTTACAGCTCTGTGAGGCCTACTGACGGACTGTGAGTTCAACAGGCTGGCAGGGGGAATACAAGTTGTCAGCAAAGTGCAATGTTTGCAGGTAATAGCATCAACCTAAAATGCAAAAAAAAAAAAATTGAAGTGGTGTTGATAGTGATTCATTTCTTAGTGATTTGGTTTTTATTCTAATTATATTTTCATGTTGTTGGCAGCACGGTCAAGTTGAATGAGATTGCAGTCTTGGTAAGGAGGTCCCCAAGCAGGCTATGTCCTCCTCTGTAGCTTTCCTACAACAGTCAACTTCAGGCTGGGAGCCCAGATCCTGAGCTCAGCAAAGCGACCAAGGATAAAGTGCAGTTAGCTATGGCCTTCAAGGAAGAATTAGGGAGGGAAATGAAAATGCATATGCTACAAATGAACGAACAACACAGAAGAACAAACAGCCTGATGGTGGCCAGAGGGGAGGGGAGTGGGAGGACTAAATGAAAAATGTGAGGAAATTGGAGGGGCAGATTGGTCGTTACAAAACAGTCATGGGGCTGTTAGGAACAGCACGGGAAACACGGTCAATAATATTGTGATAACTATGTGTGCTGGAAATACCAGGGGTAACATCTTGTAAGTATATGATTGTCTAACCACTATGCTGTACACCTGAAACTAATGTATAATAATACTGAGTGTAAACTGTAATTGAAAACATTTTAAATAGTCACAAACAACTTTTAAAACAGAAAATGCACCTGCTGTTATAGTAAAATATTGATGGGTGCTGGGGACAAAGTGTCTGTGAACCTAAGAATCCTTCTCTTCACCTCATCTGCCCTGCCTTCCTCAAGGATAATAGCTTAGAAAATTTATCCTTGAAGTTTTGCCTTATTAATCAGTCCATTTTATTCAAGTTATGTAAACTCAAAACATAAAACAAAAGCAAAACCAGATCACTCATTTCTCCCTACTGCCCACCCCTGCCACCCAACTATTTTTTCTCTGAATCTATGAATTTGGTTTTGGTTTTGGTTTTGTTTCTGGTTTTCAGATTTCACAAATAACAGAGATGATATGGTATTCGTCTTTCTCTGACCTACTTATGAGGTCTGTCCTGAAAGTATTGGCCATGCAATCTGTTTTAATTATATTGACATTGACTCAATACTTTCCAGACAGACCTTTTATTTCAGTTAGGATAATACCCTCGAGGTCCATCCATATTGTCTCAAATGGCAAGATTTGGTTATTTTACTGCTTAATAATATTCCATTATATATGTATCTTCTTTTTTATCTATTTATCTATTAATAGGAACTTTAATTGTTTCTGTATGTTGGCTATTGTGATAAATGTTGCATTTATCATGGTGGATGCACAGATCTTTTCAAGTTGATGTTTTTGTCTTCTTCAGATAAATATCCAGGAGTGACATTGGCTAGTCATACAGTAATTCCATTTTTAATTTTTTGAGGAACCTCCCTCCACACTGTTTTCCCACAGTGGTGCACCAATTTACATTCCCAATAATAGTGCATAGGGTTCCCTTTTCTCCACATCCTCACCAACAGTTGATATTTCTAGTCTTTTTGATAATAGCCATCCTAATAGGTACAAGGTGATATCTCATTGCGGTCTTATTGTTCATTTCCTGGGTAATTAATGATTCGGAGCATCTTTTCATGTGCTTGTTGGCTATATGTCTTTAGGAAAAAAATGTCTACTCAGATCTCTTGACCATTTTCAAAGTTGGGTTATTTTGGATTTTTGCTATTGAGTTGTAAAAAATTTGTTCCATATTTTAAAAATAGCCTTTTATCATATATCAGATTTGGAAGATGCCATCTGTTTTCGAGTGTAAAGGAAAGTAAAATTATTAATCTCCAGAATTAAAAATCAAACTTCTCAACCCACATTTCTCAACAAACACAACCTCATTTTTTTTCTCTTTACAAAAGAACGATTGCAAAAATCTGTCTATATTCTCTGTATCTAATGGTTCTCCTCTCTTCCCTCTTCTGTGTACTTCAATTTGCCTTTGACCACCATCACATACTCATTCTTTCCTTGTCCATCTATCAATGATCTCACTGATGCTTTAATGTGATTCAGCGGCTGATTGGTTCTCTTCTTTATGTATCTGCCTGATTTACCACAGGATATCACTGTTTCATCCTTAAAACATTTTCTCCTTCTAGTTTTCAAAACTTGCATTCTCTTGTTTTCCTCTTACAGCATTCACAACCCCCATTTCTGGTTCTTCCAATATCTCAGAATCAGAGGAACCCAGAGCTCAATTCTCACATCTGTTCTCTACCACTTACTCTCTAGAGTATTCTGATCCAATCTTGTAGATTTTCAATACCAAAACATTCTGACAACAAATAAATAGCACTGAAGACGTCTTCTTCTTGAGCAACAGAGTAATATAACCACAGTTAAAATTTCCTATCTGATCATTCCATAAGCTGTGTCATATCTGGATTCAGTTGTGGGGATTTTTTCAACGTTTCACCAGACTGTAGTTTTTTCTTGACTTTGATCATTTCACATAATTTTTGTTCAAAAGCCAGAAATGAGATGTCAGGTAATAGGAATGAGGCATATAGCCCTTTGGTGCGAGTTCTTGAGTTATTCTGACTAGAGATTGAACCATGTTTAATGTTTGCTGTAGCTGTAAGTACCAGCAGATTTCTTTTCTTCTAATGTTCTTATTTTATTTTCTTCCCCATTGTTGTATTTTAACTTCCCAAAAGGCTCCATCTCAGACAGAATCTATGCTTTGCAGCTCTGTGAGAGGTAATCTCTTGTTCACCTACTCAATACTGATTCCTAATGATCGGGAGTGAGGTGTCAGAGGGAAGCATCCTTGAGTTCTCAGATTAGAGCCCAGTCTCTTACTGAGCCTGCCTGTCTGGCCTGTGATACTTCATAGTTTCTTGGCATCGGCTACCCTTTTGGTGAAGTAGGAAGTACGGAGGTGGATGGTGCGGGGTAAATGCTTTTCTCATCATGGAATGGAGTTCTGCTAACGATGCCCACACCTCATTGTATGCCTTTCTCAAGGAAGTGTCCGGGACATAATTTACAATGGTTAGTTTTCTACGGGCTTGGCCAAAAAGTTTGTTTGTTTTTTTCCCTGGAAGATGGCTCTAGTAGAGCTTAGTTGTTTTTCACTTCATTTGAAATAATTTTGTTAGATTGTATTATGACCACTGTCATATCAGCATACATTGAAAAAACTGATCAGAATTGATAAACTTTTTGTAGACATCTTAATATTGAAGATGGAAGCAAACATGTAACATTTTTGGCCTATTATGCTTTATTATTTCAAGAAAGGTGAAGGCACAAGTGAAATGCAAAAAAATGATTTGTGCAGTGTATGGAGAAGGTGCTGTGACTGATCAAATGTGTTGAAAGTGGTTTGCAAAGTTTTGTGCTGGAGACTCCTTGCCAGACGGTGCTCGAGACTCCTTGCCAGACGGTGCTCCATGGTCAGGTAGGTCAGCTGAAGTTGCTAGCATGGCAATCAAACTGAGACTTTAATTGCGGACAATTAACATTATACTACACAGGAGACAGATGACATACTCAAAATATCCAAATCAATAAAATAATTTATGAAAATGAAAAAAAAAGTGCCTTATTGTACAATAAACCCTAAACACACTTTTTGGCCAACCCAATACTGCCCCTGCTAACCACAACAGACTCTTTCTTGGCACTTGAATGAACCTGGTGGGGTTGTTGGATGTAAAGTTGATTAAGCTGTAAGGCTAGGGCCAGAGGAGCTTCTCACCCTCACCCCAGATCACCCACAGACCCTGGCCACTCATCAAGTTTTCTTCACACATTCCTGTCATTGTGGCTCCAGCAACTTCTGGTTGCTTCCCCTGCTGCTTCCCGACAAGTAGCCTTAGTACCAGATTTTCAGTTAATTATTCCCTTTCTTTCCAAAATAGATTACTTTATATGTATCCCTAAATAATATATTGTTTAATGTTTGGATTTTCTAGGAGAATCACACTGACTATATTTTTCTGTGATTTAAAAAAACAAAAACATCTAACCCTACATTTATCTTCCCACACAGCACCTATTATGATCTTTACTCCTATGTGTTTATTTCTGTACTATTTATCTGCACACAGAATATATGATTGCTAAAAACAAGTGTATTTAATTATTTTGTAGACCAATACAACACCAGTGCCTTAAGCATTGATTGAGATAAAGTAGGTGCTTAATCTAGATTTATTTAAAAACTGACTAAATTTTAGTCTAATCA
This sequence comes from Noctilio leporinus, assembly GCA_004026585.1. Taxonomy (NCBI): domain Eukaryota; kingdom Metazoa; phylum Chordata; class Mammalia; order Chiroptera; family Noctilionidae; genus Noctilio; species Noctilio leporinus. Next base: position 789,328 of record PVIW01000016.1, read on the forward strand.
AGTAAGACTAATTTTCCTATATCCTATATGTTCTGAATAGAAAGAAAAAAAAAAAAACAGACCTAGTTATGCATAGAGATATTTTTATATTAAAAACTTATATTTACTTCTTGTGATTAAATCTAGTGTGAGGTTTTGACTTTATTATAATTTACTAAAAGAAAGAGAATGGAATAATAATGAACAAAAGATAAATGGGATGAAAGGATCATTAGTTGTTTTTCTCCTAGTCCTTTCTTTTCTGGAGTATATTTCTAATACCAAACATTATTTTCAAGTGGTCCACCTTGGTGTAATTAGCTACTGATTTCATGTACTCTACAAATTTTGTTATAACCTAGATAAGTAAATCGACAATTAAACATGACCTCATGTTTAAACATGACCTCAAAATAATTAATACTTGCTTTTCAGTCATATTTTTCTCTAATTACTTCTTCAAATTACTTAAGCAGCTTCCCACATCCACTGAGTTTATACTTAGGCATTTCATCACCCACTTATCTTAAATCTCAGACTACTTAGTAATTAAAACTTTTCTGACTAAGAACCTGACTTCTAATACATAATCACTTCTAAATTAAATTTATAATCAATTAATCATTTCTCTAATAGTAATAATCATTATTATAATAATGTTTCTTTTCCTAATTTTTATAATCACATTACAAGTAGCAGAAAATGTCACAGCTTAGTAGAAGGTTGGGAATATGGGTGCCTCACCTCCGTCCCTCCCATCTGGGAGAAGGTGTTCAAGGATGCCAAGGCATTTTCATAATGCTCACCTGTCACTGGTTCTTTCCTAAGAAATATGGAATGATGCTTCTTGTTCCATTCAACAAGCAGAGACCCTAAAGGATGTGAAGTGCAAAAAACACACAGTTGTGAAAGAAATTCAGATTGTTTAAATTGACTTAAGCTAAAAATACAAAAAAACAAAAAAATCCATCTGTGTAATTATTAGCCAAAAATCAAGGTTCTTGATCCTTTTAAGTGCAGCTCTGCTTCTTAACCATTTTTGATAGCAGATTATTTTAAAAATTTTATTTTATCTTTGGCCTCTCCTCTGTAAAATGTTCATATATTTATGCATTATTTTACCTAAAGTAATGGCTAGGGGATGTAATCAGAATGATAACTACCAGCCATAGTCTCAAGCTAAAACAAACAAACAAACAATCAAACAAAAAAGAAAACTCCTTTAATTGAATAAAAAATGTTTTAATGTTATATTTAATTTTTAATGATTTTATGATTTTAAGTATCTAATTTTATGATTTATGTGTAATAACTAATGCTACATCTAAAGAGAAGGATTTCTTTTATTCTCCAGAGATCTTCAAATATTCTTGTATTTTGTTAATACTATAACCACATTCATTTACTCATAAATTTCTCTGATGTGTCCAGGAAAGTAAATACAAAATCAAAGTGAAGCTTTCTCAGTAAGAAGTTTATATGCATCTTTAGTGTATCACACTGGATATTATTATATTTGAGAGCACTGAGCTTCACATGTTCTTGGAGGACTTTATCTCCCAAATGGATTCACCATCCTGTGGCATGAACTTATAAAATATCAATAGAGCAAAGATATCCTAGAGCTCTCTCATCTCACAGATCTTTCACAGCCATGCAAATTTGACTGATGACCAGATTTACACATTTCTGTTTGCTTGTAAATGAGTCTAAAGGGAAACATTCCAAAGCAATAACGTTTAGTTTGTCGTTATTCTTTTTATCAGGCCTAAGAACCGAATTAATTAGGTGCATGTTAATGTGCATTATATTTAATGCATTGTTCTCTTAGTCTTATGGAGAGACTTTGAAGCAATGCTGTTGCATTGGTCCCACTGTTCCTTCCACCTGAAAAGACGGATTGACAGGTACTTCTACTGTGGAAAAGTTTTCACAATGTTCTACAATATTTGTAAAACATGGCCTTGTTGCTAGATATTGAAAATATACAAATAAAGTAAAATAATAAAATACAAGCAGTTCATAGCTCCTTGGGTAGTATATTTGTGAGATAATAAAAGAGGTAAAATATGATGACATAAAACTTTATGGGGATAATGGTAAGAGGTGTATAGGTTCTGTGGCCCAGCGCCCCTGTGACTGAGGACACTGCGGTGACCAGCACTGCGTTGGAAGCTAGGTACAAGAAATTTCTTGTCAAACTGTGTGCTGGGCATGTGAGCCTCCATCTCTCTCCATATCATCCACACACTGGAATATCTGGAATGAGGTTTATAATCCAAAGAGTTGAATGTTGTTTATAGCCTACTTTATATAAGATCCAGTTACTCTGATCAGACTACACAGGGGTGGGCAAAAGTAGGTTGATAATCATAATAATAAATAACACAATAATAAATAAACTTGTGTACCCAGAACTGTAAACCTCCTTTCACCTACCACTACATATATTGGGAAGCGGAGACACTGAAAAACTTTTTAAAGTAGTGGCTGTCTCTAAATTCTTGAGAGGTTTTGCTGACTTTGCCTTCCCTTTCTGAGAACAATGGCAAGAAATAAAGGGCTATATCAAGCATATCAAAATGAAAACAGAACTGACTGTAAACCATTTATTCTAGATTGGAATCCAAACTGCAGTTAACCCCCTTAGCTTTGGTTTCACTATTTACACACTTTCCACATGTATTATTAAAAGTATTGCATTCATTTCTAAAGTTCAGTACATTTCAAAAAGTTCAGCATACATATTATATAATAGATCTAAAGTTTAGATTTATCTGTATGTATATCACAACATTTTATACTTGCAATATTTACTCTCTTTGTTGTGAACTAAGTGTATTTAAATTAAGAGCTGAAGTACAGGGACCTTAGATCATCTGTAGTTGCTAATTGACTTGCCAGAGGAAAAGTGCATTTTCTTATATCTCATGACCCAGGGTAGTTTTACAGCTTGGACTATGGCATCCTGCGAAGTCAGGTTCCTCCTCGCTCATGGAGAATGGGGATATAGGGCAGAAACTTCCTAGTGGATGATGTTTCAAAGAGTTGTTTTTTTTAGGTTTAGTCAGAACAACATTCTTGGGTTATAACAGTTTACAAGAGGCTTTTTAACAGATTTGTGTCTCAAAGGGTCAGAGTTTTCTGAAGTAAATGCCCTAGAAAAGGCAGGTGCGGGTCTCAAGGCAGGAAGAAGCCTGTCAAATGTGTAGTCAAACTGAAGTGATTTTTCAGATGCTTTTAGTCAAAATCATGGGGCTTTCTTATATGGGCTTAGAAATGGGGTTGTACCAGTTTAATTTTCTCCAACTTTTTCCTCAAATTTGCCATGTGTGTATGGCAGCTTAATTATACATTTGTTGATAGAATCATGTTTAACATAGAACATGAAGACATGAAGACAAATGTGAATGACCCAGCTATTTGTTTGACACACACTGACTTATTGTCCTGCCAGTACAATAATAACTAGCCTTTGAAGCCTATTTTTGTTACTAAATGATCCCTTGTCATTGCACCAAAAAAAAAGTAATCCTAGGGTAGTAGTTATGGAGCGATTAAAATGGCATAGTTCTTGGAGCATCTTTTGCAACTCTAGGGTTCATTGGGACTAATTATATTCAGACTTGTCACCAAGAAAAAATGAGTCTAAATTTACCCAACAAATGTAGTCAATTCTCTTATTTAGCAATAATTATAGTCATATAAAATTAATAGATAGGTAGCTTTCAATTACAGCAACTTCTCAAAGCAAACATCATTCATGATCATTATTTCACTATTTTGAGAATATAGTTTGACATTTTAAAAGTTATGTTTTCATGGGTCAACCATTTTTTTTCAAAAGTTAGAATGTATCGAACATAGTAAGTAGTTAAGTACAAATTTAATTTACACGTTACCATCCCTAAACAATGCTTAATTGGTATGTCATAATGTGAATAAAGCCATTTACTTAGTGAATGATCTTATAATTATTCGAAAAATGATGCATCAGACTGTACCTGGCATTCTTCTCTCCTGAGAGTACTTTTCTTTAGATCTATTAAGGCTCTCCTCAAAAACATAGTGAAATGTGCAGAAGTTATAAGGTCAAGTCTTAGCACTCTCTCTTGATTTAATAAATTACACTTATTCCATCATTAAATCATTAATAAATCAAAATCATTTTAAGGAAGAGTGACAAAATATCTTAATAATTTATTACCTCAATAAAATGTAGCTACATAGATGGAAAGGCACAAGAAAATATTCAGTAAGAAAAATAAGCCATTTAAGCCTCACACTGATTTTTAAAATATTGTGTAAGTTAATTATGCATAAATGGCATGAAAATCTACTCATCAGAATTTTCATTTCCAGGTATCTGTTATATGGAAACTACTACGCAGGCCTCCTACTTGGTACTTTGTATTGGAAAAGCCAACGTTTGCTTGTTTAGAGTCTTCCCTGAGACAGTAGGAAAATGTCAAATTAGAAAAAAAGTTGACAGTTTCTTATACACTTAAACATCTACTAACTATTCAATCCAGTCAGCAAACACCCAGACTCACATATTAGCTAGCACCAACTGCCATCTCAACCTCTCGGACCCACACAATCAGCCAAATGAGTATAAACCAGAAGGGAAAACAATAAACTAACTAATTGATCCCCAAAATAATAAACTGTTGATGTTTAAAGATCTTAACCTGGCTGGTTTGGCTCAGTGGATAGGTACCAGCCTGCAAACCCATGGGTCGCCGGTCCAGTTCCCAGTCAGGGCACATACCCAGGTTGCAAGCCAGGTCTCCAGCCAGGTCTGTAGCTAGAGGGAGGTGAAAGGCAGCCACACATTGATGTTTCTTTCCCTTTCTTCCTCCCTGCCTGCCCTTCTCTCTAAAAATAATGAATAAATAAATAATCTAAAAATAATAAAATCTTAAGTTTTGTGATGCTTTGTTATGTTATAATAGATAACCAAGACCATTATTCTTACTAAATGCTAAGAAATGTTCTCAGTGCTTTATATATGTTAACTTTCTTACTCTTCATAAGAACCCTAAAGAGAATGATTATTTTTATTTTTATTTGAGATGTGAGATGAAGAGACACAGGGAGGTTATTACTTGCCAAAGATTCTGACTAGTGAGAGGCAGAACTCTAGGATTCTCTCAAAACCCCTGCCATTTTATGTCTATTAATATGAAAATCATTTTATTTTTGTTTTCAAATTCTCATTAGGTAATCATATTGATTACAATCAGTATCACGGACCAAAAAAATCAGATAGCATTACTAATGAATATTCAAAAATGTATTGCTATCCCTTTACACTCATCAAATTTAAACTTGCTTGAAGTCTTAAATATACATTTGTTATAATTACAGATTGATATTTTCTCAAAAGCTAAAATGTACTTTGGGTTATATGGCAATAGAAAAATACATCCAAATGTTCTTACCAGAATTTGGTGAACATTAATTACCACATTCAGTAACTAAGAAATCTCTATTCTAAAGTAGGTTGGGCTTTGAATAATTACACATTCTGTTATAGTTATTCCACTACTACAAATCAAAAGGCAATAATGGTGACCTGCCATTGACTGTTTACCTAATGGCCAGGGCTTTGCTAAACACTTTACGTGATAGAATACTTCATTTAGTCTTTAAACAACGCAGGGAGGTAAACACAACGACTAATCCTTTTCATCTATGAGGAAACTGGGGTTCAAAGAAAGTATATAAATTCCCCAAGCTTACCTACCCGTTAATCTAACTCCAGATCCTGTAGAATTGCCCACTATCCTATACTGCAGTATACAATTTTGCCTCGGTTAGCCTTCTCTTGTCTAATGAAAATAAGAGCCTTTATTTAGAAAACTTTTCTCTTTCAATATGTTGGGTAGGGCAGCTTGACTACATCATTACTCTCTCACATAACTGCCCAAGGTGCGAGGTGTTAAAATAAAGAAACCAAGATTTTGATTAATAAAAAGTTGTATTATGGAATGGCACAAGTTGAGGGATATATCATTCTTTTAATAATCATATACAATGTTAGTAGTTTTATCATTCATAGCCAAATATATCACACTGATTTTTTTTTTTTTTTGGCTTTCTTCCTCAGGAAAAAAAAGTTTTAACCTTGATGATTTCACTTTCTTTTCATTCAATGCTAGTTAATATATTAGTTACCCAATAGGCATTCCACAAGCGAAGCCTCATTTCCTTACATTTTATTAGTGCTTAAATAGAGGCACAAAATGTGAGCAATCAGCAACTGTTTTAGAAATTATATTAGTGTGCCTTGTATTATAGCCAACTTTTGACATGTCAGCCGCCTAAACTATGGAGAGACTTACAGCAGGTGTTGTACGCTGAACTTAACTCAAATTTTGCAGACAGTAAATATCAAATGCATATGTGTTCGAGAACTGTGAATCCAAACCTTTGAGAGTTAAATCAAAAGAACAAAAACGTTTCCTGATTTAAAAAAAAAAAAAAAAGGTTTAAATTGGAACAACGACTTGAATATGACAAGAGACTGGCTTCAACCAAAGCTGGGAACGCAATGATACATTACACTCCGCATAATTGTCACATATATGGCTTATTTAAATCTGAGTCTTAAAAGCAGTTTAGGTTAAGTAAAAACAAATCCTCCTGACATGCCTTTGAGCATTTCGTAGCTTAATGACGCCTAGCACAGCAGTGTAATTAACAGGACCCGAGATATAAAACAACGCTACGTTTCCTGGTGCTATAAACAGAAGGCTCATGCCAGATTGCTTGTTAAGGTACAGGCAGAATCAAAGTACGCCAGATGAAACAATCCCCCAGCAACTCTGTAATGAGGTGAAGACATCTGTAACATCATTCTAAGACTCTGAGTGTGGAGATCTAAAGTCTTCGAGACGGTATAGATGGAATTACCACCCTCCCCTCGGACAATAACTTGAAATAGATTGGCCCCAGTCACACCAGATCACTAGGAGATAAATCGTGTTTGCCTTCAACAGCAATAAGTATAACATCCCCGAGGTTAACTGTGAATCTTAACTGCGAATGCATATCAGGATCTCAAAGTTTCTTACCGCGTGATTAGAGTACAGATGGAGAAGCAAAGACATGAGTATAAGACACTAATTTGATGGATACCGTTTTACATTTTTTAAAAGATTTTCCTTCTTTATTTTTAGAGAGAGAGGAGAAGGGAGGGAGAAAGAGAGGGAAAGAAACATCCATGTAGGAAAGATGGTTCATTGATAGGCTGCTTCTCTGAAGCCAACTGAGGACCTGGCCCAGAAGTAACCCAGGCATGTGCCCTGACAGAGAATCCAACCCGAAATATTTCAGTTCACAGGCCGGTGCTCAATCCACTGAGCCACTCAGCCAGGGCTGATAATTTTTTTAAAATAAAATAAGTATGCCTATATTTATTAAACCACTTAGCCAGGAATAGATTACATACAGATAAAAGCAGCCAAGTGGAGCTGAAATAAAAATTCAGAAAAAATCAGAAAACTCTAGGATCTTGGCTGGGTCAGACTGAATATTGCAGGAGACACAACGGAAGATTCCAGAAGCTGCAAGTGAAACATTTGGCTGTGGTATGATGGCTATTGAATCAGACCACACGGATGGAGAGGAGACCCAGTAGGTTTCGACCTGCTGATGGCACCTGGGCAGTTTGGCCCAGGGCAGCTGCCAACCTAGCAATTTATTTGGGGACTGAGTTACTCAGGCAGTTCGCAGTGGTAAGGGCGTCGATGACCTGGTGGTGGATGGTGTGGGCCTTCAGGGAGTATCATCAAGTGCTTATTTCAGCCTTGCCCAACTCTCTCTCTCTTTTTTTGGTTTGTTGTTGTTGTTTTTTAACGGAGAACCAAAAGATCCTGGACCACCGCAGACTCACTTAATGTTAAGTGAGTGTATCCATCTCTATCACATGAGCTGCTTTTCTGTGAGACACAACCTGAGTGTTACTTCTATGTCCACTGAATGCCCGACGCTGTCTCTTCACATTCGGTGTCGTTAGACGTTAAAATCGATGAAGCCGATTTGCGAACATATGCAGAAAAGGAAATCGTGCTTTCGACCATTTTTTTTTCCCGACCATTTTTAATATACCTGTAATTTTGGATTTGGAAGGCTGTGTGTCATTGCAGCCAGACTCCTTAAATTCATTTCAAGGCTAACTGAATAATTAAATATACATATAAATCCTGGAATTTTCTCTGAGGGAAAGAGGATCACATCTGTGTAACCTTTTTACAGTTTACTTTGGATTGATTAACATCCTAAGAGCGACATCCCAATAAATGGAAAGAAGGACAATCATGCTGTGTGCTGTGCTTTTTCTGATGTATTGTCCACTGTATGTTATCTTTTCCACTTTTCTGTATAATTATTTTATTCTTGATTTTAATGAAGCTTTAATAGAAACTTAATTTACTGTTTTTTTGCTAATTCTGACAATTAATTAAATGTGATATTTATTGAGTTTTTTCTGTGTTTATTCCTTCATTCATCTTTTCAGTTCTCCCTTAATTGTTTTCTTAATGCTTTCCTTGTCCACTCTGTTGCCTCTCCTCCTTTCTGTTTTTCACTCCTTGTTCTGTTTCCTTTCTTGTCATCTCTCATCCTCTTCTTTCCTGTCTTTTTAAAAATTAATTGTGATATAACTGGCATAATTGTATGAGTTGTAGGTGTGCAACATAATGATTCAATATGTGTATATATTGAAAATTAGCCACAGAATTCAATTTCATTAACACCCATCACCACATTTACTTTTTTCTTGTGATGAGAACATTTAAGATGTGTTATCTCCAATTTTAATACATACAGTACAGTATTATTAACTATAGTTGGCATGCAGTACATTAGATCCCCAGATAATATTTATCTTATAGGTGAAAGTTTGTACCTTTTGAACCCCTTAGCCCATCTTACCCCACTCATCCCTTGGCAACCAAAATTCTCTAAGTATCAATATCCTGATTTTTTGAAAGATAATTCATGGTTGTTTGGACTGTTATGTTTGGTGTTTGTCCAACAAAGATATAAAATAACTAACTTGTAAAACTGATGTACAGTATGATGACAGATTAATATCTGCTATGTTCCAATTTTTAAATGTATGGATATAAAAACAGATATCACTGACATAATTTTTTAAATATTTGTTTTAGAATTCCAGGAACTAACCATACAACTTATGTTACAACTTTAATTTAATGTTCAGAAAACTGACCATATCATTTTTATTTTATTCAATGATCTTCTATAAATTATTTTTAACTTAATAATCTTAAGACATGCTAGCCTTAAAATAATACATTTATTTCCATGGGCATGATTTTTTAAGAAAGTCAAAAGATACTCAGATTATTATATTTTGTTAAAGGATGCCAAATTCTGTTTCAGAAAGGCTGATTTAATTCACTGTCATATAAAGAACATATAAATGTAATCACTTTTCTGTGCCCTCAACAATACTAAATTGTACACGATTTTGTTTTGTTGACAGTATGATAGTTGTAAGATTTTATCTTATAGTAATAATTGTCACTTCTCTGACTTCCAGCAGGCTTGAGAACAAGTTTACACATTTACTGCTCCACTAAAATTCCTTTACTGTGAAATATTCATTTATAATTTTTGCATAATGATTTATTGTGCTTGTTTTACTTGTCTTGCCTTTATGAATTATTTGCATCTCAACGCAGATCTTTATATCACATTTTGGCTTTATTTTCTTCAAACCTGTCACAGAAGTTTTGACTCTGCTGATTCTGTTTGTAGACTGTTGCTGTTTGATGTTATTTTTTACAAATTGATACATCGGTGTCCCCAAAACTAACATACAGGTGTAGGTCAACCTGTTCCTTGATCCTTTTATTTTGAATATCCAGCAATAGCATAATAGCTAATGATGTGGATGTTGAAACTGTTCCAATCCCAGCTCTACCACTGAGCAACTGTGTAACACTGAGCAGAATATTAATTTCTCTATGAAGACACTAATATAGATACTAATACTGCCCATGTCATGAAGGAGTTATGATGATTAAATATCTTTTTAATAGTGTAGGGCACTGATTGGCATGTATTAAATTTTTTGTAGGCCTTAATGATTATTTAGTTTATAAATAATTTATTTCATTATAATATCCTATCTTTATTTTGCCAAAAATCAAAATCAGAAAGTATGATGCATATTTAAATACAAATTTGATTGCTATTAAAATTATAGATGTGATAGAAAAGTCAGTTAAAGAAATTTTGCAAAATATTATTGAAAGAGTCAAAAATAAAATGTGGTATTAATACTAAGAATAATGGGTGAAATTATCTTTATTTTAAATTGATATAAATTACACTTTAAAACACATTTTTTTCTAAAATAAATATGGCAAAAGTTTACATAGAAATATATTGAAAATTTTGTTAATATAAATTTGTGTACAACTTGTTTTATATACTGCCATATATTTGTTTTATGAGAAAAGTCTAAATACATTATCACCTTGCTAATATTTTACTCTGAATCGTTACGTTGTAAGTTTAATTGATCTTTTTCTTTCCTAAAATCTTTACACATTTTAACGATAAAATTATACTGACTTTCTAAAAATTAACTGGTGATTTATTTTATTGTTTTATTTATTTATTCGTAATAAATGACCATGAAATTAGCATTGGAAAACAGCAACAATTTATGTCACAATGCCTGTGAGTCAGGCACCCAGGTTTGAGAGAGTTCGCTTACCAGCCTAAAATTCCAGTGTTGGCCAGGTCTACCATTTCGCCAGAGACTTGGGCTTTCTTCTAAGCTCATTCAAAATCTTGGCAGAACCCACTATCTTGAGGTTTGTTCATCTAAAAATAAAAGGCCAAAGGGAGAAGCAAGAAGCATGTATGTGAGATCCAAAAAGGGAGAAAAAAAAAGCTATTCAGGAAGTACTGATTTGGGCAGAAACACTAGCAGTGTTTCCATCAGGGGATAAAGGCAAAGAGGTTTCATGAGAAAGTGAAGGGCGGTAATTACAGGAATAAAGGAAACGATTTCTACTGGTGTTAATAAGCGAAGTTATTCATTTGCCCACAGTGGTGCCAACTCTAAAGAATGCCTTTCATTTTCACTGGGGAAGTCAGGATACCTGCCTCTCTGTAGCTCTGCTGCGGGTGGTTTGGAATGCAACGTTGGAGTGGCTCAAGGCAAAGGGTGTTCTTCCCAGCGGTAACATTCCAAAGGTTTGCGGAGTGAGGCCGGCCAGGCAATTCCTCTGGGAAGGCAGCCCTGATGCCATTGTGCAGTGGTTCCATTTATATTACTGTCCACAGGCTGCAAAGCTGAAGTCACAATTTTCCGCCTGGCTGGCTGTCAAAGGGAGACAGTCCTCAGCCCCTAGAAGCTGCCCACGGATCCTGCCCTGCATTCCTCTACCTGCGAGGGCAGTTGGCTTCTCCCAGGTGAACAGGACACAGCTGCTGCAGGTTCAGATCTCTGTTATTTCACTCACCTCTAGCTTTTAGACCAACCGGGCTCACCTGACTCGGTCACATGATAGAGGTTATCTAGGGCTTCTACACCAAGGATAATAGGCTCATTTAAAAATTCTACTTACGGCGTTAATCCATTTACCATCACGCAGAATATTATGAATAGCTTAGCTATTCTCTATCCCTTGCACCTGCATGGTCCAAATTATTGGCATGAAACCAATTCTAAATGTCCTTAATTTTTGGTTGAATCCTATGAATAATCGACTGATGTCCTCTTTTATAATTCTAGCATCGTTCCTTTCTTTTTGCTTTATAACAGTGTGTTCAGTATGGCCAGTGATTTATGTATTTGCCTTGCAGAAGCAGCTTACATTTTTAAAAATTAATTTATTGTTGTTGTACTACATTTATCCCATTTTTTTGACATGGACAACATTTAGGCAGCTTACTCCTTACCTTATGAAGACTTGGACAAATTTTTAGGCCACAGAAGGTGTTCTTTGGACACAAATAAAGTCAAATCCACTTCAGCTTGTGAAAAGGGAACTCATTTAACAAAAGTTAACTCATTTTGTTAAAAGGATAGGAAGATAGCAATATATGCAAACTTTATGATTTTTCTCCAACAGTGTTCCTCAAAGAAACTCAGTTACCATGCGGTATGCTTTGCAAAGTATAGCAGGTGATTATTTTGCCAAACATTTTGCCAAAAATAATAGGCATTTCATTAATATTTTTAAATGACTGAATTGTTTAATGAATGACCCAAAACTTTGACGCACCCCTGACATTGTCAAAGATCTTGTGTAGACACATAGCTTAATTCTGAAAATGCTGGTCTTTACAGTATATCATGTTGCCCTTGTCCCTCTTTTGTTCGTTTGAAGAAACTATGATGAGCACATTAAAATAAAGTGCCTTAGTAGTAAATGGACATATGAATGAATGCTCATGTTATAAATGTCATAAATGACTGAAATGCCATTAGTATTTGAAGACAGATCAGCCTGGTTCCATTTTTTTCCATTTCTATTACACAATATTCACTAGTTGTCACCCACTGTGACCAATATTCTCAAGTTCTTTCTAAACCAAAAGCTAAGGATTCCTCACAATTCTGCTAGTCAAATTTATTTTCCAAATTAAAACGTGTAAATACGTATTTTAATGTGTGCTTTGTAGATGTTAAATAATAAATAAGTACATTAATGGTAGTTTAATACATCCAATATCCATGTACCTAGCACAAAACTTTAAAATAATAACATTAGCCATACTTGTTTTTGCTTCTTTTGAGAAATAAAACACTCCTAATATACCTGAGACCCACTATGATCACCTTCCTAATTATATTCCCTTAGCTTCATTCCAGAAATAATCACTACCAATCAATCATAGAATAACAATCTTTTGTGTTTTCATACTTTTGCTACATATGCTTTCTTGCACAAGTCTTTAATTTTTAAGTGATAGCAACATGAATGTATTGTTCTAGGAGGTAATCTTTGATCACGTTTTTGAGGTTTATCCATATTGATACATGTAGTTCTAAGCTTTAACTCCTGTATAAATCTCATAAATAAGCAACAACTTATTTACTCTGCTATTGATGTTTCAGATTATTTAAAATTTTCATTATGACATATGATACTCTAATAAATCTTTTTCAAACACAACAATTTCTCTGTGATATATGAAAGACTGTCTGGGAACAGTCCAACCATTGTTAATATAATGATAATGGCTTGTCTGATGATGTAACTGGCAGACAAAGAGAGTGGACTAGAATGCATATATGTGAACAATGATGACTTCACTGTACTGGTCAATTAGGATAGTAGAAGCTATTGAGTGAGCTTGTGTACTATGTGGCTGTTGCATTCAAAATGACAGCAAGTAGAGCAAAAAATCTGCATCTCATTTCACATTAAGCTTGAGCATTCCTCTATCTGATAATTCTATCTGAATTATCATTCAGATAATTCAGAAGGTTTTCAGGGACAATGCAATGAATGTAGCACAAATAAAAGTGTAGCACAAATGCTTCCAAGATGGTTAAGAATCCGTTGAAAGTGATCCAGGTTCTGGAAGGCCTGCAACAAGCAGAACACCTGAGAATGTTGAATGTGTACTGGCTGCAATCAACACCGATCAGTGACTAACAGTGTGAGAACTAGAAGCTGTTCTGAAGATTCCAGAAACTACTGTGTCCAAGATTCTGATGTGAGGATCTTGGCATGAAACAGGTCATGGCAAAATTCGTTCCACAGCTTCTGCTACCAGAGCAGAGGAAACATCATGCTGCTGTTGGGAGAACTGTATGTGGTCCCACATGCCTACTTTGAAGGGGACAGAGACATCATTGTCCTATGTACAATGTTTCTTGTATCTTCTTCAATAAATGTCTCCATTTTCCACATTACATGGCTGGATACTTTGTGGACAGGCCCTGTATACTTCTGAATAGAAATTAGGGTTACAGAGCAGCTTGAAACAACCTTTAAATGAAACATTCAGATTCTATCTATAAAGAGTTTTACAAATTTATTCCTCACCAGAATTGTATCAGAGTTCCTTTTTCTTCATATTCAGGCTAACGTGCAAAATTATGCAACATCTGACAGGCCTGAAATGTTATCTTCTTTTAATTTGAATTTTATTATTTAAAGAGTGAACCTCTTTTCATACACTTTATTTGCTATATAAATAGATGTTTATAAGTAACATAAAATTTAGTTACTAAAATATATTTGTATTATCCTTTGTGATGTAGACCTTGTCAGGTAAGTTTTAAAACCTATCTACAAAACTCCCAAATTAAACAGGTTGCTTTCTTCTTCTAACCCTGCCTCACTTTTCAAACACACCCGCTCACGTGTTCTGAAGCACTGAAGATTTTCTTTACAGCAAGTTCCAAATACTGAGTAAAGCTAAAGCTGAAGAGTTGTTGCAATTTAAGCAGCAGAACAAGCTCTAGGGGAGGTTAGGAGATTGGTCCCTAAGAGAAATGATTTAGTTCTAAGCTCTAGCTAAAGCCAGGGCTGGACCTACCCCTCTCCTACTATTATAACATAGAATATTAACTTCTATTAATGAGCAAAACTAACAACAAGCAAAACAGAACCAAGTATATGAATACAAGGAATAGGTGGTCAGGGGGAACGGGGTTGGGGGGAGGGGGGAGGCAGAGGCAAGGAAGGGGAGCAGCTTAGACAAGAACCTAGTATAAAGGAACCATGGACATGGACAACAGGTGGGATTGACTTTGGGGGCAATGGGTGGGTGGGGAGGGGGACAGAGGGGAGCAAAAAGGGGATGGATATAATACAACAACAATAACATTTAAAAAAAAATAAAGATGTCTCATAACAAAAAAAAAAAAAGAATATTAACTTCTGATACTATACATATATCCTCTGTCTTTGGGTTTAAGATATAAGAACACAAGTTTGTCAGGTCATTCCTGAAATCATTTTGTAGCTTTCAACAATGATGTAATTAAGAAGCAGCTGCTGAATTTCTAGTTAAATAAAGTTTTACTGTCCCAGTCACTCCTGTAACATGTGATCAGTAGGGGTGGGTGGGGTCTTAACGCCTTTAATAATGACTTCTATGTTTCAGCCAAGTTTTCCCAGTGTTTAAGTTTTTTGGAGGACACTTTCTGAAAAAAATGTCCATCCTAGGTTTAAAAATATTTTGTAAGCCAAATTACGAAATATTTTTCAACCTAAGAAGGGGCATTTTTTCAGAATATGTCCTCTGAAAACAAGCACTGGGAAAACTTGGCTGAAACAAAGAAATCGTTATTAAAGGCATGAAGGTCCCACCCACCGCCATATAATCTCACCTATTATAGGACAATAATGAACAAAACAAACAAACAAGCAAAACAGAACCAGATACATGAATACAATGAATAGTGGGCAGAGGGGAGGAGGGAGGGGAGAGGAGGAGGCAAAGAAGGGGAGCAGTTTAGTCAAGGAACTAGCATGGAAGAACCATGGACATGGACAACAAGTGGGATTGACTTTGCAGGGAGTGGGTGGGTGGGGAAGGGGACAGAGGGGAACAAAAAGGGGATGGATATAATACAACAACAATAAAATATATATATATATATAAAATAAATAAAAATAAAAATATTTTGTAATTTGGAGTCCTACCCTCCTCAATTATTTCAGAGGCCACCTCCTTTCCAATTCTAATCACCACCATGCTTAACGATAACCCCACTCATGTGATTGGCATTGTTTTTGAATAAATCTCATGTGACTTCATGTGATCGACCTTATTTTTGAATGAATCTCAATTTTCCACTTGCGTTTTAATTACATTTGGCTTATTACGTATTAAAAAAATAGTCACACATTTTAAAGGTAAACTTGACTGCTATGTTGCAGATATTTGATTATAACTTTTTTTTTTTTAAAGATTTTATTTCATTATTTTTAGAAAAAGGGGAAAGGAGAGAGGCAGAGAGGGAGAGAGACATCAATGTATGGTTGCTTTTCACCTGCCTCCAGCTACAGACCTGACTGGAGACCTGGTTTGCAACCTGGTTATGTGCGCTGGCTGAGGAATCGAACCTGCGACCTTTGGGTTCACAGGCCGGCACCTTATCCACTGTGCTACCAGTCAGGGCCTGATTATAATCTTTTAATGAAAAAAAAAATACTGGGGAGGTGGGACTAGGGGTTAGAGAGAGCTTTTGGGGAATCGGAAGAAACTATAAATCATGACAGCCCATTCTTGAGGGTTCAAAACATATTCAAAATTTAAACTTATTTTTTCAAAAGTAACTAATAAAAAGTTAAAATATAAATGTAATGTCATCAAAGACTACAATTAATTAATTTGATTTTTTTTAGTGATATGTTCCTCTAAAATGTATGTCTTAATATATTCCTTTATCTGATTCTGTACATAAAATGTTTAAACCTGTGAAATACAACTAATTTACTTATTATGGTTTTATATTTTGATGTTTTCTCCTTTCTTGTTCTTCTCAAGAAGCTCTGAAAGAGATAAATGTGATTTATAGCAGGTTATTGGAGTAAACAGAAATATCATTCACACATTTCAGCAGTCAAGCATTAAAAGCACACAATACCATAATAATAAATTGCTCACATTAACTTGCCTCTAAAAACTGAAAAACATATTACAAGAAAGTATCATTTAAGAATTGTCATAATTCCATGTTCTTTGGAATGTGTAACTGTCATTATTTACTACTATTTTGAACTGCTTTCAATATTTCAGCTTCCTATTTACCTCAATCTGAATAAAGTGAAAATTGGAAAGGCATGGAAAATTCAAATGCTGTTATAAATCATAAAATAAAAACAGAAAAATAGGACTGAGAAAAAAAAATAAACAGAGATTATTTCCTCCTCAAATAAATCCCTGTGGAGATAAGCAGATATTTGTATAAAAATCAGGTTTGCTACTTATATGCTCTTTGTTACACATGGGAATGCTGATAAAAGGAACAAAACCAATCCCTTGTGAGCTAAACATAACACTCAATTGTCCTCCACCCGGAGCAAGCACATGTGAACTCAACTGCCTTCCGGGTCCATGAGAAGACAGCTGGTGAAAAGAGAGACACCATCCTAAACTAAGCCTCCAGGCACGGCTGACACTTTTCCAGAAGAAATCCAGACCGCCTCCAGACGGCACCAATACCAGATCCAGGTCAAGGTAAAAATGCCCCTGCCCACCAGCCCACAGAGTTCTTGGCAAATAGGTCTCTTTGGGCCTCCCATTCTGTCCAGAGAGTCACACTAGCTCCTGACTCCACGAGACTCTTCCTTCGGCTGTGGTTCAGCCATGGGACCTTCCAGACCCCTTGATTTCACATCCAGGTCATCCCTGCACATTGCTTTGGGTAAAGTACTCAGGCTAGCAGTGAAAGCTAGGTATCCATGAACTCAGTCATGGGCACACAATTGCCATGTTCCAAAAAACCCCCAGGCTGAAGGGTGGTTCAGCATTTTATGGATAATTCAGGCCCAGTGGCTATGTGGAGGGACATGGGTGCCTGAGCAGGCTACACATCTCCAGTGGGGAGTCTGGCCTCACTGCAGCAGAACTCAGGAAGGGTCTCTCTCTCGTGAGCCGCTCATGGTTGACCAGACTGTCTGCCTGGCCTTTAGATTTCCCAACTCCCCTTTCTTCCTTATTACAGTTATTGACAACTAAGTCTCCATGGCAACCCTTCAAGTGGCTTCCATTTTCTTCTCCCCTTTATGGCTTTAAACAGCAAGTGATCAACTGTGAGAGAATATGTAACCCATTTTATAATTTTGTCCGGATTTTGTCCTGACCAATTGTTAAATATGTGCCTCTGGATCAATTGCATAAAAACATTTATTTCCTGTGAAAATGATTGTCTTTTCCCCTCTTGTTCAACCCTCCTGGATAAAGAATCCAGGGGACGGTGGGGAATGAAGAAAAATAGAAAGCTCTGATTGTTGCGTGAATGCTAATACAAGGGTTGGGGTAGGAGGGGGATCTGGCCACCTGGGGGGAGGGTTAACATCCCTCACTTGCCAGCACTGCACCTGGGACCTTTCTTTTCCCTGAGGAAAAACTGCTCCTGCTGCCTTCCCTGCTGCTGTTAGCTCTGGGATGTCACTGTGCACTGAGAAGAGTGGGGTCACACCTGACAGTGCGGATAGGAAGCAGCAGAGGGTGGTCCCCATGCCTGCGTCCATGCACAGAACACCTTTAGGTGACGTCCACACGCCTGAGACTGATGGACTAAATCCGTGGACAAGCAAAACTGTTTATAACTCGCTCCCTCAGGTCATTCTGTTGAAACCAAGGTCTAGCCCAAATTAGTCAGACTGTCCAGGAAACTCCATGGGGCGACGGGCCCTCCTACTATAACTAAAAGCTATAGATCCTGACTGGAGCACTCTAACCCTGTGAACTCTTTGTCTGCAGCCCTCCGGGATTGTCCTTTTGTCTGGTAGCACCATAGTCATTGTCATCTGATGC
Organism: Noctilio leporinus; assembly: GCA_004026585.1. NCBI lineage: Eukaryota > Metazoa > Chordata > Mammalia > Chiroptera > Noctilionidae > Noctilio > Noctilio leporinus. The sequence continues at coordinate 807,808 of PVIW01000016.1, forward strand.
TCAGGTAATGAAGAACGGTCCCAGAGGGCAGTCATGGTAATGTAGTTTGTGCTCCATTCTCCATCTGAAGGAACAATGATGGGGTTGAGGTGAACGCCATCCTCTTTGTGATGCTTTAGACTGCATCCCGGCCAGCTCTAAAACTTTCACAGTGGGCTTCGGAGAGCAGCTGCCTCCTGCTCACTGAACATGGCGCGTGGCCAGGCACTGTAGTTTTCTGCAGAAAGTCGTAGTTAAGAACTCAGGGACCCACAGGTCCAGCCTTGTGCACATTTGCTGTCCTAGCCTCCTTTAGGAAGCCTTGTGGAAACATAAAATGACAGTGCAAATATGCTTTCGTTCCCACCAACTACCCTTCTTGTCATGTTTTTACCATAGATTGTTAACTAGTTATTAATAAAGGGAGCAAAGGAAAACAGGCATCATGCTTAATAAACTGGGGAGCAGAAGCTTGTTTGCTTCACCAGGAAGCTACAGCTTGGCACCCCTAAGAGATCGTGGTTTTGCTCCACCAAGATTAACACTTTTCTTCCTCCCCCCAGATTGGAGCACTGGGGAGTGGAGGGGCAGGTGCTTGACCAAAGTGGTCTATCAGTCTCATTAGGGTGTGTGGACCTTTCCAAAGCCTGCAAAGTTTGGGAAGTTGATTGGCTCAGTCCCAAACCTAAGCTACCGTAAGTCTGATAGAATAAAGAAACTACCTCCGCCTGTCTCTCTCTCTCTCTCCCTCCCTGTCCTCCTCTCTCTGTCTGGAACCCACACTTGCCCTGTGTGCTCACACATTCTCTGTCACCCCGGAGCATGCGACCACGTGGGTCCAGCAGCTCCTGAGCCTGTGGCAATCTGCGTGGGCTCCTAAGAACTAAGCTTTAGCATGAAGCAGGAACTCTGGACGCTGGTTTGGGCTTTGGTCTTGCCGAGGACACGGTTGGGCTTTTTCCATGGTGGAATGAATGGAGGAAGATGGGACATCGGAAACCCAGGGGCAGATTTCCACAGAAATAAACCATCTTGCCACACCACAATCTCTCATGTGTAGAGAATTTGAAATTTGTTCCTTGTGACACCATAAAAGAGCCTCACTTCCACCGACAACAATATGATCTGCTATATGCTTGCATCCATGAGTCATGATAGCCTTGTGTTCCTGGCTACTTAGCCTGCCCTCCTGACCCAATACATTTGCTGTATTTGAGGTTTCATAAACCAGGCCTTGGAGCACTGACTTTCACTGTGTCCATCACATGCTTTTATTATGAACACTTCCATCATCTTGTGTAGGAAAATATGCTCTGCTGACTTGACTGAGATTTTTTCCCTTATTACCAGCAATTGAATTGTATGCAACCCTTGCTTCATGGTGTGTCCTTATAAGAATGGCCAAATTCTAAGTCTCACGAACCTGAGCACGTTTATCCCCAACAGTTAACAGCCGTGGGATAGTGAGTAAATGGTATTAAAAAGTGGGAGGTATTCCTGAGAGGGTAGTCAGAGAAAGTCTCCTGGATGGGCTGATACTTGAGCAAACAATTGAATCAGATGAAACCACAAGCCACTCAGAGCTTTGCATGATTTTATTAACGCCACAAAGCTCAATTCCTTGCAACTTAAGGAGGAAGCCAAGAACACCCCGAGAACAGATCCAACCCTAAAGATTTAATTAGAGCTGTGGGAGTAGCAAAACTCTATCAGCTATATTGGTGGAGAAGGAAAAAGAAAAGCAGTGTTTTATTGGTATTTCATTTAAGGACTGTTATATACAAGTGTTTCCATTACTTCTTATCATCTGCAGTAATACATCTTTATAAGTATAATTGAATAAAGTGCCACTACCCATATATTCCCTGCCTAGTTAATGACTCTAATACTAATTGAAAAGCTTCTGCAGTGTCATAATTCTATCAATAAATCTATGTATTTATAGCCCTACTATCAACAGAGTATCTCATTGTTTTGACCTGGTGCCATTTTAGCAACAGGCAATAGAAAAGGGGAGAATAAGATTTTGCAGAGCCAAGCTTCCTGCTGCTAGTGCACATGTATTTTTCAGGTCTAGGAAAATAGTGCTTTTGAAAGCACTTTCCTTTAACTTTCTAGACCCGGATTTTATTGTTCTTAATTTATATAATATTTCTCGATAACCACTTCACCAGACTATCTATAAATGGTCCACGAGAAATTCTATTCTCCCTTTTGTCATTGACCTTCTGGTCTACAATATGAATTTAATTACGTTTGAAAGACTTTTTTTTTTTTAAAGACCCTTAATGGTAATTTTCACATCACTAGCCTCGAGGTCTTTCTCCTATTCACCCCCCTCATCTCAACTAATATGATTTTCTTAGTTTGTAACCTGCTTTCAACATTAACTGCAAATCCATACAGGGGCAGAGAGAGTTCATGTTTGAAAACTAGGAGGTTTTTATTCTGACACTTAAACTGTCCACTTTTATGTGGCACATATAAGCTTTCTTGCACAGCGAGGCAAGAATTGCCTAGAATTCATAGAATCCTATTTTGGAGCTCATTCTGCTATTACAGCCCAGTATGCCATAGGAGTAAAAACTGTGTGTGGATTACTGAGCATGCTGTTGGTGTCAAGGAGACTACCATCGAATGGGGATAAGGTAGTGACCAAAATTGATAAGTGACTCCCATTCTCATGGAGATGAATTAAGAAATGAACTGGAAAGGCAGGCGGATAATTAATTATGTAATGACCATTTAGTAACTATTGTGTTTCAATTTAGTAATCATTTTGTTTGAATAAACTTAAAAAACAAAAACAGAATGTTTGTGAGAGAAAATAATGCCTTAACCTAGTAGGGAACGCATTATGTCCCTGGGCAAGAAACTATGTGCTGATGTCTTATAGATGAGGTGGGGGGTCAGTAGGAAAATGCGGGGAGACGGGGAAGCTGGTGTTTCTGGCCCATGACTGTAAATCAGAAAAACATCTGATGTTTGAAAATGGAAAATGGCTGATATATCTGGAGCCTAATGAGTAAAAGAATATTAGCAGGAATAGGGACTGGAATAAGAGTTAATAGAAAGATTATCTGCCAATAATCCATTAGACAATTGAAGACGAAAGTTTTGTTATTGCAATAATAAAATAATACAATAATTAGCTAAAGTTTGAAGTCCAATCATTTCAAATACAAGAAATATAAGTAGGAAAAGTAATTACTATAAAAGTAGCTACTATAAAAATAGCAGTTAATACAGCTATAAAGAATGTGCATTACCTAGATTAACTTAAGAGGTGCACTTACTTATTTTGAGCCAATTAATGATACTAATCATTTGTATAACAACAAAAAAGGGAAATAATGTGTTAGAATTGTTTAGGGGTGAGAGCATGCCTACTGTTCAATAAAATAACCTTAAATGGCATTTATATTACTAGATATATAGTAATATTAGACCCTGAGCCTTTTAAGAAAACATTTGTTTGATATTAATTAAAAACAAAATGTTGATTTTATCTTGTCCAATGTCAAAAGGACCCAAAATTCCAAAATCACATAGGCTAGTTCTAAGATAAATCCACAGTCCAGATTTTAACAATAAGGGAAGTAATATCATTTAACTTTTATTACATGGAAAGTAAGTTTTATTAATGGATATTTTTAATTTTTTTAGACTAGACTTTGCCTGAACATTTGTTTGCCCATTTTAAATTCAACTGTATACCCTTGGCCCTATTTTCTCCATTGGTAGCAAATAATAGCACTCCACTACAACAGCTCAACCAGAATATCAACACAGATACAGTCTAGTGATAGAACATTTCCATCTCCCTCATGTAGCTACAAGCATTTTCCTCCTGTCCACATCCTATCCTTAACTCCAGACAGCCGCTAATCTGTTCTCCATTTTTTTACAATGTTTTCACTTGAAGAATATGTAAATGTATAGGGTTAGATTTATTCAACAATCAGCAGAATCCTCTGGAAATCCATCCAAATGCGTATTAATAATTTGTTCCTATGCACCACTGAGTCGTGTCCCATGGCACAGGGGATTGCAGCTTGTTTAACCATCTACCTGCAAGGAAGGCATTTGGAGTACGTTCAGTTTTGGGCTATCGCCAATAAAGTGGCTATAAACACTTGTATGTGACATAGTTTTTATTTCTCTGGAGTAAATGCCCAGGAGTGCAAGAGCTGGATTGCATAACGAGCACGTTTAATTTGTTTAAACAGCAAAACTCTTTTCCAGGGTGCTCGCACCATTTTGCATTCCTACTAGTCATGCGTAAGTGGTGGAGTTTCTCCACTTTTTAGCGAATATTTGGTGTTGTCCTGGGTTTTCAGTTGAAATGGTCTGATAGTGATATTCTGTTGTAACTTTTATTTGCATTGTCCTAATGGCTAATGATGTTCAATGCTACTTCATGGGATTCTTCGCCATCCCAAGCTCTTTGGTGAAATGCCTCTTGATAACTTTTGTTTATTTACTTCCTGGAATATTTATTTATTACTGTTGAGCTTTGCAAGCTTTTTATACATTCTAATGCTAAGGTTGTGTTTTGTTGTATTATTACTTAATTCTTATTTTCACCGTAGGTTTCATTGGGATACCAGGGGCACATGACATTGTAATTTACAATACAAAGTGATAATTTGACATGCTTATATGTTGGGAAATGATCATCATAATAAAAATTGGACTATGATATGATCCAGCAACCCCATCTCTGGATTGTATGCAGAAAAGGTGAAAACAGGATATTGAAGAGATATCTTCACTCCTACCTCCATGGCAGTGTTATTCACAATAGCCAAGGGAGGGAAACAACCTGAAAGTTCATCTAAGAATAGAGGATTAAAGATGTTACACACACACACACACACACATACACACACCCCATAATGAAATATCATTCAGCCACAAGAAACCCGGCTATTTACCATCACAGGTGTGGAGCGTCAGCAGTGACACTGAGAGGAGTAAGTCAGACAGAGGTTACAAATATGCTATGATATCACTTATAGGTGGTGTTTAAAAAGGTGGAACTCCTAGAAACAGAATAAAATGGTGGTTACCAGGGGGTGAAGGGTAAGTAAGATTGGGGAAATGACAATAAAATACGAACATCCAGTTAAAAGATAGATACATTCTGGGGACTTAATGCCAGTAATCTATAATCCATGGTGATTGTATCAATACTGTATCATATACATGGAGGTTGCTAAGAGTAGATTTGAAATGTTCTCATAAAAAAAGAAGTGTAATTATGTAAGGAGATAGAGGTAGTAACTAACCCTACTGTAGTATTAATTATGAAATACGTAAGTGAACATTTATTTCTAATGCTTATTATACCTTTGATATTTAACCAAACCATGCTATTGTTTTACCTCTAAGATATGGCTGATACACCACAAGAACATTGTGAGGCTATTGAAATGATGAGCAACCACTGCTATATGTCCACCACATCATTTACTTTCTTTTCTATCTTCATTATGACACTGAATGCACAGCTACAGCATTTTCACTGTGCCATGCCTGGGGGCAAACTTTTTCTACAAGAGAAGAACCCTATTGCAGTTATGCCATATACATTTAATTCAATACATTCATGAGGGTCCCTTGTGCACATGTGCGGAGCACTCTATGAGGTACTCATACAAAGAATATCGCACATTACCAAAAAGGTGCTCAATATTGATACGTAAAAATGTGCTAGTTTCCTCACAAATCGAAAATGAGCAGTAAACCCTGAAGACCTGCTTTGGCATACCTGCAGGAAGAATGTGCACATTTTACCCAGCTTCAACATTCTGTTACTTAATTAGGGAATTTAATTTTCAGTATTAAATATGGGTGAATCCTCTGCTTGTGTGAATTTCCAAGGTCAGTGTTGAAGAAAATGAAGAACCACAGAATACCTTACAACGATTTGGGTTATGTTTTTGCTTGTTAATTTGAAAAGAATGTTTTAAAGCATGTGTCAGATTTTTATATATCCTAAGACTTTGAAGCTCAGGAAAAGATTCAAGAAATGCGCACTGGTTTTGACTGTTTCATATTTTAATATGTAAATATGCTGTTACATTTGAAGGACAATAAAAGACAAAGCAGATGTGTTAGGGAACAAAAATTGGGTAGGATGGCCACCGCCACCCTCCAGACCAAATGCCACAGGTAAAGATTCCCTAATCAAGCCTTCACTTAAGTCTATCAAGTTACACTTTAATCACTTAAGCCTACTGGTTAAGGCTGAACTCTAATACCTGGATTTTCTTAGCATTCCCGTTAGTGTCTTTTGGGTTAGTTTACAAGCTAAAACAACATAATACACCAAAGCTACACAGTTTTGGAAGAATGACAAGCAGACTCCTGCCTCAGAGCCTGTTCCCTCTAGAACACCCAGAGATTACACCTGCCACCCTCTGCTGGTCCAGCCTGAGCCTAGGCTGTGCGTCCAGTTCCTTCCCACAAAATAATGTCTGCTGGGAAATACAGGCAGCTGCAGCACCATCATCCTTGAAGAAGAAGAGAGAGAGCCTGAACTCCAACCTGAACCAGCCCGGGAGCCAGAAATGCCTGTGACCACCAGCCCTCTTTTTATCTCCATTGGCTCTGGAGGCTTCAGCTTCCCAGCCAATCCCACCCTAGACTGCTTTCTGTTGCCCTAGCAACCACCTCCTAGGCCCCTCCTACTTCTCCCCAATGATCTCAATCAGATGTCTGGTATCAGAAGCAGGATGGTGTAAAGTTGTGATGTATGTGTGCACCGTTTCTAGTTCTAATTGTACTAGTTGTGTCACAAAGGTGAAGTCACAGAATGAGATTATCATAATATCTTTTCCTTTAACATGAGCATAATAAAACTTGTGTAGTTTATTTTATAGAATGTAGGAGAAAATGGAATATTTCTTATACTCAATATGTTTTCTAGCCCTGGCTGGTGGCTCAGTGGATAAGGCACTGGCCTGTGAACCCAAAGGTTCACTGGTTCAATTCCCAGCCAGGGCACATAACCAGGTTACAAGCCAGGTCTCCAGCCAGATCCATAGCTGGAGGCAGGTGAAAGGCAACCATACACTGATGTTTCTCTCCCACTCTGCCTCTCTCTCTTCTCCCCTCTCTAAAAATAATAAATAAAATATTTAAAAGATATGTTTTCTAAACTGTAGTATATGAACTATTATATTCAGTTTACCCTTGTAAAAAAATGCCATAATATATTCTACACTTCAGTTTTAATTATGATGTTAGAAAGGCACAATTTCTTTTTTTTTTTTAATCTTCACAATAGTTTTGACTTGTACCCCTATCAAAAATGATAAATATGTGCATTATATTAGTAATTCACTCTTTACATTTCAATGCATATTTTACTAGATGAATGATAATCTAGAAAATTATAGAAGCACAGAAAACAAAGGCACCACTGCATACTTTTAGAATCATACTAATAACATGTAATTTATCCCACTTAATTAGAGTTCAGCCAATAACAATATTCACATCTGGAGGCCAATTACATTTTGATTTCTTGAATTGCTCTTGCAAGTTTCTGCCACTTTTCCTGTGTTCCACCGGGTTGGAAATCTGTTGCCCAAAGACAATCTAACCTTTCACTTGTTGCCAGGAGAGTGTGCTGCGCATGGTTACGTAGAATTCTAATGCGACCAGACAGAAGGGTGAATTATCAGAGGTGGGCTTGAAGGTAAACAGCTGTCTGTGGACTATGAACCATCTCAGAGGCACAAGAGCTAAACTCATTTTAAAGCGAATAATTATTTTGCATGGTGAAAGGAATAACTGCCAGGACCCTGCACTCGCTCTTCATTTACTAACTCACAGCTTCCTCGGGGAAGTCAGGCAATGAACTGCTTTGGGATATTTATTTATTTCTATTTAAATTAGTTTCTTTTGTCTGGACACGGAAATAAATATGGGGAGGAAAATTGTAGCGTCCTTCCTTGCAAAGAGGTAGGAAACTATCAGTCCTCCTCTAGGGCTGAATTCCAACCTAGGTTAAAATTGCTTAAAACTGCCTGGCTGGTGACTTCTTTTTATTTGCTTATTTTTCTTGTTTGTGTTTTCAACATCAATATTATGGTGCCTGTGTTAATGAACCCAGTGAATGGGGCTTCTCTTTCTTTTGCTCTTTTATTTTTTTTTTAATCCACGAACCTGAGATCATCTTGATTCACTCTCTGATAGATAGTTCGAAAAGGAAATTCATTTAAACATCAGTGTCATAAGAAACTTTATACTGATGCCTGCAACAAAAAATAAAACAATGTGAAATAAACTGTTGACCCAACTCAGAACCTGAAGATGCCAATGGGTCGAATTCAAGTATTCATGTTTGTTATTAATGTTCTAAAATGTCCCAAATTAATTTCTAATTCAGGGTCAAACATTATGACATCGAGACATTTCTATCTGGAAGAAAGCTTAACAATTTTGCCTTTCACCCTGAATTTATGACTCAAATTCTGTGTGCTTTAATTTCCATGTGTGTAACCATGGCTTTAGTAAAACATGTATGAAGATCTCTACTTCCCTGAAGTTTGCAGCTGCAGAAACCGTATAAATTACAAAATCACAAATTCAAATGTGTTGGTAAGAGCTAGATGGATTAAGGTTATATTGAAAAAAAAAATCATTAGCTGTAGCTTGGTTATAAGGGCATTTGTCCATTTAGAACAAGGTCCAAACGTAAGAAAATGAGCTAGACCAAGACTGGGTATCGCTCAAGGAACAAAGGAACCAGCAGAGATTTTAGCAGTTATATAGGGCTAGAATAATAAAATTGGAGACATTAGGGCCTGTAAACATATAGATGGTGTTTTCTAAAGGTATTTTCTATATTTCAAAGTTGAAACGTGCAGGAGCATAAAACAGCAAGATTGAATAGAAAGTTCTAGAATTTTGTGGTGGCTGGGAAAGGACAGTCCCCAAGAGAGAACAACCATAGCCAGGTCCAAAGGCCTTCCCCTCGGAGATGGCTGCTGCTGTGCAGCACGGATGGGGAAATGAGAGTTCAGTTGGCCACTGCTGGTGTTCAGAGGAATTAGGAAAAAGTTTTGGTCTCCATGTGACTCTTGTCTGATGGAATAAAAGATGTGAGGTTTCAAATCCAAATTGTTATCTACCCCAGACATGTCTCAATTCTAAACATGCATGAGCAGGTGGCGCAAAAGAAAGGCAAATTGAAAACCTTGGAAGGCAGAGTTGAAATTTCCATGATGCCTCTCTGCCAAGAAAGCAAACTTGGGGAAATATCAAGCAAGTCCACCCCCGCATTGTTCACAGAAAGCCTTTGGGAGCTGAGGCCTAGAAAAGGGGGAAACCAGAAATTGGGTGAGTCTCACAAAACAAGGTAGCCTCCACCAGCGCAACCTGCTACTGGCCTGAGGTGACCTGAGCTCTCCCAATGCTGTGTCCTCCAGGAAGGAGTAAGTCCTCTTTTAGAAGGTATGTGAAACCTTTCCAATTTTTAAATAGAAAATCTGAATTGGCAAGCATATGGGTAGTGAAGACCAGAAGACATACAACTAATAGAAAAAGGAACCAATAGCAACATTACAGATAACCTGGATGTTGTCATTTACAAAGGTGTTAAAATATAAAATAATTGATGGCTATATGGGCTACTGAGGTTAAAATACATACAATGTAAGCCCTGGCTGGTGTGGCTCAGTGGATTGGTGCCAGCCTGAGAACCCAAGGGTCGCTGGTTAATTCCTAGTCAGGGCACATCACCAGGTTGCAAGCTAGGTCTCCAGCCAGGTCCCCAGCTGGAGGCAAGTGAAAGGCAACCATACATTGATGTTTCTCTCCCTTTCTTCCTCCCTCCCTGACCTTCTCTCTAAAAATAATGAAAAACATCTTTAAAAATATATGCATATATATATATATATATATATATATATATATATATATATATATATTAAAGGGGGAGCTGTATTCTACAAAAACTACCAAATGGATGCTGCTCTGGAATACAGAATATCTGCAATCAATACATGAGATTTAAAGCAGAAGAAAATACTTAAGAACTGTAAATAAGTCAATAGAACATGTCCAACTTAAAATACCCAAAGAAAATATCTGAGCACTAAAAACACATGGAAGACACATTCAAAAATATGTTTGAAGAGTTGATAGAAATCCCTGAGAAAGGGCTCAATAAACAGATTCATAATCTCAGAAAATTCAAAATAAAATAAGCATATAAAAATGACATCCAGGGATATCATAGTAAAGCTACTAAAAAAAGACAAAAAGAAAATTCTAAAAGCATCTATAAGAAAAAAAGCATATGTTTTTCAAAGAAACAAAATAAGACTGGCAACTTACAGAAAAAAAAGGCTGTCAGAAGAAAATTAATACTTTAAGATATGACACCTAAAACATAAGAACAAAAATAAAAAAATAAACAAGTGAAACTACATCAAACTAAAAAACTTCTGTTCAAAAGAAACAAAAACAGAGTGGAAAAGACAACCTAAGGAATGAGAAAATATTTGCAAACCATATAACTGACAAAGGGTTAACATCCAAAATATACAAAGATCTCACACAAATCCATAGTGAATCAATAATTACATAATAGCCCAGTTAAAAAAATTGAGCCAGGAAACTGAAATGAAAACACTAATTCGAAAAGATCTCTACACCCCATTTTCATAGCAGCATTATTTACAATAACCAAGGAATGGAAAAAATGTGATATATACATATAAATATACACATACATTACATATACATATACACGATGAAATATTATTCAACCATAAAAATGAGAAAATCCTATCACGTGTGATATGAGACATTATGTTAAGTGAAATAAGAAAGAAATATACAAATTCAGTATGTTATTTATATGTGGAATCTAACAACAAATAAACAAACAAAAAACCCTAATGTGAAAAGAGATCAAACCTGTGGATTTGTGGTTATCGGAGGTGGAGGTTGGGGAGAGGTGGAACTGGAAACAGGTTGTCAAAAGGTACAAATTTCCAGTTGTTAGATAAATAAGTACTAGGGAAGTAACACTCAAGATGGTGACTACAGTTAGCATCCCTGTACACGATATAGGAAAGCTGTTAAGAGAATAAATGCTCAGAGGTCTCATCACGAGAAGAATTTTTTCTTTCTTTCCTTTTTATTTTAATAGAAAATTATAGATTTTAGCTGAACCTGTTGTGGCAATAAGTTCACAATAATGTAAATCAAACTATCATGCTGTACATCCTAAACTTACGCAATAATGTCCAAATAAAACTGGAAAAAATGTAAATAAAAATGATTATGCTGCAATTTTAAGTAAGATAGTTATGTACACTGTCTCTGTCTCTGTTACTAATGAAGCTGAGCATCCTGAACAATAGGGATGAAGTATCTGTCTGAGGTCTCAGAACATAAATAGAAGAAAATGGATTAGAGGACATAAGAAAATGACAATACAAATTACAGCCTGGGAGAAGCATTTGCAAATCATGTATCTGACCAAAGACCTGAATCTCGAATATATAAATAACAATCAAAACTAAATACAAGAAGACAGAGAATCTAATAAATATTGGGCAAAATATGTCAAGAGACATTCCATCATAGAAGATATACAGCTACCACAAAAGCACATGAAAAACTATTTTAAATTATTAGCATTCAGAAAGTGACAATTAAAATCACAATGAGTGTATCTATCCACCGATGACAATTATATATTGTAAGGTCAGTAACGCAAGTGATGATGACAAGTAATAACAAGTAGATAAAGCATCTGTATCTCTCACACGTTGCTGATGAGAATGCAAAACATGTTACGACAGTTCTGGAGATGTTTGGTATTGTCCTACAAAGTTAAGCATATACTTACATTATAAACCAGAAATTCCACTTCCAAGTATTTATCGTAGAGAAATCAAAATGTATATTCAGATCAAAATGAAAGGAAAAAATAACCCAATTTGCATTTAAGTATTTATAGAAGCTTTATTATCACTCAAAGCTGGAGACTACCCAAATGTTGTTCTTCAATCGATGAGAGATCAAACAAGGTACAGAGCAAATGCACAATGGAATTCTTTTCAACAATGTAAAGGAATGGGTATTTACATACACATAACCTAGATAAACATAAAATACATTATGCTGAATGAAAAAAAATCCATGTCAAAGAGTATGTACCCTACAATTCCATGTATGTGATCATGTGGAAGTGGAAAACTACAGCAATGGAGAACAAACTGACAGATTAGTTGTGGGTGAATGATTTTACAACCAAAAAAAAAAAAAAAAAAGATAAAAATTTTGGAGTACTGTCATGTATTCTGATTGTGGTAAAGGGTTAAATACATACTGGTAGGTCCTAACTGATCAACACCTATACTATTATTAAATGCAATTAATACTATATTAATTGATATCTACATAATATACTATATAATTTCATACTATGTTAGTAGTCATATGGGTATATACATTTTCCAAAACTAGTAAACAATTTAAATGTTTGAATTGTATTGTATATAAATTATTCCTTAATAAAATGTATTATAAAACAAATAGCACTCCACATAAAATAAAAGTGAAAAAATATAATTTTAGACAAATGAAATTGAAAAAATATATCATCATCTGACCTGAATTAAAATGATGATTGCTGGATATACATGCAGGAGTTAAATTCTAGGCCTATAAGTAACCAATTATATAGAGAAATATGCATCAGATTTAGTGGTTTTGCATACTATAAATGTTGACCTCATATAGCAAATATATTTAATGTTAGGAAAAAAGACTTCTTTGGAGAATACAAGGTCAAGATCAGGTTGTTTTTTAAAAATGACAGTTTGGGAGGTACATAAAATTTTTGAATCTGGAAATACATGAATCTTATTTTCAAACTACAACTTTTAAGCAAATTCAGAAGTAGAACTTTTGTAAGAGTGATGTAATAAAATTGAATGAACCTATTCATAGTTCAAATTCTTCCATTTTAAGGATACTATAGGATAGTAATATTTTAAAGGCCAATATCTAAATACTAGAAATACTTAATGGTTGACAATGATAAATTAAAGTTGTTTTCCATGCATCTTTCTATATATTTCAATCTTTTCTCCTCAATGTCAGGGCAATTCTTCTCCATAGAAAGATTTCTAAAGACTTTCTTATGAAAACCATGATATAACATATACCAACCAATAATAAATAAGAAATGTTATTTTTAGTGGTGCTAAATTGCCAAAATTAAAATAAAACAAAATGATAAATGGTATAGGTCAAATATTCATGATAAATTATAGCAGATAGAATTAACCCCATGGTCAAAATATAAATATTTCTTGACATAAATTGCCAATCAACTACTATTTACATGATTTTAAGTGTGAAAATATTTCAAATTCTACCTGCAAGCTCTTTCAACATTAATTTGAAAAAACTCTCCTGACTGCACATGTTTTTCTAAATGATCAAGTGTTAAAACGTGTTAATATGTCATCAGTGCTAGCTCTGCTTAGGAGATAAAATTCTTGTGTAGCACAAGATGAAAATAAATAGCTGAAAGGCACTAATTTGTAAATGGTGAAGTAAACGATACTCAGAAGATAGCAAATGAATGATTTATTAGCACATAAAGAACTACTATGTTATGGAGTTTTTTTCCTATGTACTTATAAGTAAATTGTAATCAAACATGGTTTCCATTTAGGCTCATTACTGATAATGCTGATTCAGCTTTTGCTAATGAGAATTATAAGCTGATTAGGTTATTGAAATCTCACTCGTACCATCACAACACATTTACAGTATGAAAGTAATAAGAAATGGGGACCTTTGTCTTTCCGTTCCCATAGAAGTAGATTGCCTACTTGAGAATGGAGCTACCTCTGTTTTCAATACCTGTACCTGATTTTCTTATTATCTTCAGCAGCCACATAAACAATACTCCAATTTTTAAAAATCACTCAGTTTATAGAACACATATATTCTGCAAAACAATATTCAATGGGGTAAAAACATTCCAGTAGTAAATGTAAACAGAGCCGGAGATACTAAAATCTGGCTTCAGAAGAACAACTTCAGAGTGTGACCGAAACAAGTGAACCAAGTAGGGCACAGACTGATTTGCCTAATGGAATAGTCAGTTTCCGGTGAGCGTGAAAGGGAGAATAACTCTAAGTTATCCATCGCATCAGCAGGGTAAGATTCGAAATTCAAAACGTTGCTCGGAAATATTAGTTACAGCTCAAAGATTTGCAGATCCTATGCTAGAACCACCAGAGAGGAGGTCATCCTCAGGAAGGCACCTGCTCCAACAAGTAGGCATATACAGACTAAACATTTGCTGGCGGCCAGATAACATCACATTGTCTCTTCATTGAGGAACGTCCTCACCAATGACCCAGAAAACTGTCTTTTCCAAAGCCTCAGGAGCTCCTAAGGTCTCCAGAAAAAGCATCAAAGGACACACGCGGGTAAGAAGTCAGTGAATATATGCCTGTATTTAAACATTGTGCTTCTTAGCATTTAAAAGCTTCTTGGATTTTCTGACAATGCTCATGTTTTCCTTTGTTATTTTTTCCCCTATGATCCAAAAGGCTGATACAATCAGCTATTTAATAATCCACAGGACATTTTTCTCTCTTACATTCTGTTTTCAGTTGAGGAATTGTTTTCCACTTGCAGGACCTCAAGTCAAGAATGTGACCCCCCATGGGAGGATGGGGCTCCGTGGTAAACTTCAAGGACGATGCAAAAGGAAGGGGGTTCCCCTCCTGACTTCCTAATGCCCCGACCTGTCCGTCTCACCATGGAAGAGGCTCAGTCTTTTCTTCATGGAGGAAAGCCACAGCCCAGAGCTCTGCTCCTCACAGCCATCATCGGGCTACAATGGCAGAACACCGTTGCTTTTTAGTTATACTTATATAATTATAATTGTAAAGTATATTTTCTTGAGACAGCTTTTTACTAACCATTATCTTTGTAATTCATATATATAATTCACTTTGTTTTTGTAAATTGAGCTGGCTTGACCCCGTATTGAGATCCAGCCTAGAAATCCGTTAGTTCATGTTTAGGAGCAATGGATTAAGTCCAGATCTTTTTCCAGACCCCCAGGCCAAGAACCACTGTGCATCAGGACTGCTTAGCCCGACGACGAACCAGACAGCTAGGGAAGTCCTGGCACCAGGGCCTGCTGAAATTATTCAAAGTAAGTCAATCCACAAGGCCGGCTAGCCCCAGGGGCCTTGCATGACCTCCTCCAGCTCCAGCTGGCTGCTACCTGTCCCCGGGTACAACCCCTATGTGGCCCTAACTTGGAGCTACAAACAAAAACGCCTCCTTTCATCCGTCCCACGGTGGGTGTGTTATGTGTCACCAACAAAGAAATGGTTAGATCTTGTAAAATAATACGGGTGCATGCAGATATAATTCACCTAGTCTTGAATCTTCGGTTAGGAATGTGTGTTAAATTTATTTGTGTTATAATATCAAAAAGGATTCCCTCTCACCAAAAAAAATACATACATATACATATGTATATGTATTTTTGGTTGGTATATATATGCATGTTTTTTTTATTTGGGGTAATTACAAATAATTTTGTTTAGCACATTCTTGCACATAATAACATTTAGGTGCATACATGCATAAATCTCTATGGTACACACCTAGCAGTAAACTCGATGCATTGTATCACCTTTTATAGAAAATGCCTATTTCCCAAGTGGGGTTTTAACTAATTGTCATCTACTTGAGCACAAAGTGATGCTTGTAACTGCTCCACAAAACTTTGGATTCATAACTGGGTTAAATTTCAGCAATTCTCAGGGGTAGGTCATGCTAGCTTTAACTTCCATTACCCAGACAACTAATACCTTTGGGGCACTTTCTGTATTTTTATATTTAATTGTATATTTTTTATAGAGTACTGTTTCAAGTCTGCCCATCATTTTTCTCCTGGGAGTTTGACTTTTTCTTGTTATTTAGTAGTTCTTTCTACATTAAAGATAAGTCTTTTCTTGGGTATATGTGTTATGATTATATTCTTTTCCTCCATGTCATCCTTTTTAATTCTTACATTGTTATTAATGAACAGAAATTCTTCATTTCAATGTGAAACAATGTATAGTTCTTTAAGTTTGTTTGTTGTCTCATTTAAAAGACTATTTTCTTCTTCCAAGGTCACTAAAATCAATCATGTCATCTTCTAGAAGCCTTCTTCTGTAATTTTTACATTCAGGTCTATGGGCTACCAGGAATTGGTTTTTGTTTATCATACCATGCACAAGGCAGGGGTATAATTTTTATTTCTTTCCCCATGTTGAAAGTACCTGTTTTTCCCTACTTCTGTGCAATGCCATCTTTGTCTTAAAAGAGATGTGTTTATATGAATTGCCTTTATTTCCGGACTCCCTATTGATCTAGTTGTTCATGTTAGAGTTGTCATCTTCGGTGTTTATCAAAAATCTTCTATTTAAGTACACTGTCCCATTATCTCTATGCTCCATTACAGATCAACTGTTATTACAACAACAACCATAATTCATTCAAGCAATTTTTACTTTTTCTGTTATAATTATCATGTGCATTTCCCCTCATCACTTGCTATTTCATTTTTATTCTACTATAATGATATTAAATAATAAATAATATTCTAGATGTAAGCAAAAGCTGTATTTTAAAAATAAATTTTATATTTGGCTCTTTTATTTTTGAATCCAACTCCATTTTTAATCATCTTTACAATAAAACACAAAGAGACAGAGAATAAATAAATATATTGTTTAATTATTAAGGACATCAATAATGGTGTTAAAATGTATGCAAATGTTAAGGTTAAGAATAAAATTACATAGAATACACATTGTACTTGTTTTGCTGAATAAGTGTTTTTGTAAGTTTTTTTTTTTAACATGAGTCACCTTATTTTTTTTTTTTAAGATTTTATTTCATTATTTTTTAGAAAGAGGGGAAGGGAGAGAGGCAGAGAGGGAGAGAGTCATTGATGTATGGTTGCTTTTCACCTGCCTCCAGCTGGGGACCTGGCTGGAGACCTGGTTTGCAACCTTGTTCTACGTGCCCTGGCTGGGGAATCGAACCTGCGACCTTTGGGTTCGCAGGCTGGCGCCTTATCCACTGTGCTACCAGCCAGGGCTGTTTTTGTAAGTTTTAACCCTCACCTCAAGATAGTATGGCCCTAAGTTATTACTTTACTTTCCCAACCAATTATAAAAGAAAATGTTTGATACATCCTCTCTTAAAATATATCATTTTATTTCTGCCTCAAATTAAGCATAGAATCTCAAAAAACTAAATGTTTATTATTTTCTCTTCCCTATGTTTAAATAAGCCATTACAAAACTTTCATTTTTATTACTCCAAAGATGACTGCTTAACTTAATAAATTATAAACCAAACTGGAATGATTTGGTAAACATACTTTCACCAGTTATCTATTCTGAAATGAATGTGTTAAGTAAACTTCACCGTGGTCAATGTTAGTTTAGTATTTCTGTCTTAAAATGCCATTGTTAAATACAAGTAGTTCCATTTACATTTACAAATATGGGATATGCTCGTATTCTATGGATTTATACTTTGATGGAAGCAGCGTGTGGCACTAAGCTCGAACTTAGAAGGTGTTGTTAATGCAGGCTCCGACTCATTCAGATTTTGATTGACGTCAACTCGCTTAAATTTTTAGATCACCATCTCCTCAGCCATTAATATCTTTTCATAACTGTTGGTAGAGCTGTTCTGACATCAGTTCTCTGACATCAACGGAGTATCCTACAATTAAATATAATTCTGACAATAACTATATATAAAGTTCAAATCTGACAAATGAACAGCCAAGTCCTTCCCAAGACAGTCCCCATTTCAGAGGCTATCAGCAAGTCTTGGTGGTCACCTACACTTACAACCAACTGGCTATACATGTAAAGCCTCCCACAATCCCCTGGGGGTTCAGTTTACCACAATGATTCATAGATGTCGGTAAGAACACAATACGTGTGGTTACCGTTTTATTCTGAAGAATTCAGATCAGGAACGGCCAAATGAAGAGAGAAAGAGACTCACTGGATATGGTTTAGGGGAGCAGGTGGTAACACCTTCCATGATCTAGTTCTCTGGTGGCAAACACAAGGCCCCAGCCCTCCACCTCGTTTTATCTCGCCTGGCACCTTGTTTCTACCCGGTTCACTGGATTGTTAAGAAGTAGTTACATTGATACAGCCCTAAAATGACATTCAGCCCTTCGAAGGGCACCTCAAAGCTGATGTGGCCCCCAGTGAAAGTGAGTTTGACACCCCTGATTGAAATCCAGGTGTGTCACCATTCCAGAACATTCCCTAACCTTGCCTAATAATTCCTTAAGGTTTATCGGATTCCCTTGTTGTTTCTCCAGGATTCTAACAGCTCCTTTTCCCCATCCCCTTGCTTCATCCTCAGGGATAGATCTCCTCCTCTAGAGGGATAAAACTGCATGCATTCCTGAAAATCAGCAAGTGGTTTTATACTTCTGAATCCTGCTTTTGTATTTCCTTTCTTCCCGACCTTCATCTACAACCTTTCACACAGTCCCCACATCTCTTTCCCATGAACAGCTCTTCATCCTTGAAAATTCAATGCCATTTTAGTACCTTCAATAGACCTTGACTACAATCCCTAAGTAAAACAGACTATTTTCTTTCTTACTGACTAATCATCATGGCGTATTTCTATTTTAGTTAATAAAAATACTTTAATTATTGACATGCACAATTCTTTCCACCAAGCAGCAATAGCTTTGAGGCTGGTAGAGTGTTCTGTTTGGTTAATAACACTGTGTTCATAAGACAGAAATCCTGGCAAGACTAACATAGGTGTGTGCAAATGTATCCTAAGTTTAAAATATAAATGATGTCTCTTGATTAGTTACCTTTTGCGACATTCTTCTGATTTAAATATAGAAACACTTGCTAGAAAATTAATGTTAATTTATCATTTTATTAAATATTTTAATATTAATGCATATGGAACTCATGATAATGAAAAGAGTAAGAAGCCATAGACAAAAATGCACCAGTAAGTGGAATTAATTTACTTAACTCTTTGGTCGAATGTTAAAAATGCATCTCCTAGGGGACTTTTGTTGAAAGAAATGTAATTACCAGTTATAAGAAAAAAGATCAGAAGATAAGGGCATAGTTAATAATTGTATACAAGCCACCTCAACGCAAACTGGTTCTGAAAATGTTTCTTCAGAAACCCTCACTGTATTTATTGTTCATTAAAAGTTTCTTATATTTTATTTCTTTGGCAAAAATGTAGCATGCTATTTTTATAAAACTAATACCTGAGATTTCTGGTAATCTCTGACTGAAGGCAAAATTATAATTAGAGATATGTAAGTATATTATCAAGGTACCTGGGCTTAAAGAGTTCAAAACTCCTGGATCTCATAGGCATTATGGATTCTAATTATCTTCTCATTGTATGCTGCCTATCCGTCTTCGCCAATCCTTCTTGCCTTTCTTTTCTTTTTCTTATTTTTAGCCGAGCTCAAAACCCTTGAAAAAAACTTTCTGGGGAACATAAAGTGAGAATATGGGATCTTGGATCTTGAAACAATTAATAAGAAAGACCAAATATGACTTGTTGCCTGAAGGGTCAGCCTTAACTGTTCACGGAGAGTGAATCACCTTCAGGGGTATTATTTTAGAAGTCAGTAGAAATAAAAAATAAATGAATCAAAGAAAAAATACATAAAAGTAGTATACATCTGTTTTTGAAAATGAAATTCTCATAGAAGTCATTTTAATTATGCAATTTGTTTAAAGAAGCTTTAGTTGTTAAAGCATTTAAAATGTTTTCTGGACTATTTAACCTTTTCTACCACATGTTTTTCTTCTACTTGCTTGTTCCTTATAAATGCTGCCACCATTTCCTTTCAATTTAATGTCCTCTTTTGTTTCCATGTTATATCATTTTTAAAGTTATAATGAACATCACCAGCCACATGTAGTCATTCTTTGCCTAAAATGTCCACCTTGTGGAAGGGAGGTATATGACTTGTGGATGCAGGCAACATTTTGACAGCACCATAAATAACCATTGCCTTGGGAAAACAAACTTTTCCTTTATCATTGAAATCTATGTCATGATAACGGACTTGCTCTGAGGTAGCATGGTTAGAAGCTGGGAGAATTCCTGGACCAGTGGACCGGGGAAACTAACCCAAGAAATTAACCACGCAGAGAGGGCGGGAGCCACGTGCAGCCAGCTGGTGACTTGCAAGAACGTATCTCCCCGAAGCAAGGACGCTTGGGAGAGAATGTTGTACACCTCTCCTTATCAAAGAACGCACAGCTAAAATCTCCCTGGTCGTGGGGCTGGAGAACAGAAACCCAATTAATGTCACTCTGCCAGCTAAACCCAAGGACAGAGGAAGTCAAGGGAGCAAATGACAAAACCCCATGGAAAGCTAGAAAGACCCAAGACAAAAGTAAAGCAACATTGCAGACCAAAGGAAATTCCCAAACCCTCTATGTGCTCATTTTGACCCATCGGCATATTAAAGCTGCACCTGGAAAGCTGATCAATATT
Organism: Noctilio leporinus; assembly: GCA_004026585.1. Lineage (NCBI taxonomy): Eukaryota > Metazoa > Chordata > Mammalia > Chiroptera > Noctilionidae > Noctilio > Noctilio leporinus. The sequence continues at coordinate 828,388 of PVIW01000016.1, forward strand.
CTTCTGAAACCCACCCCCCTTAAAACTCATCCTCAGGGAAAAAAGATAAAAGCCCTCGGAGAACAGCCTCAGTGTGGGCTCACTCTAGAGCACACCATGCCCCTTCCCAGGGCACCAACTTTTTATTTCCTCCTAAACTCTAAGGGAGACTTGCAGCCTAGGCTCTCTCCTGTCACTTCTTCTGCCCTAAGTCCTTCCTTTGCTTCACTACCACCAACCTTCAAAAACAGGCTCTCACAATCTGCTGGCCTGGGCTGGTGAAATCTTTCCTACCAGGAGTCAGGAACCCACACACTACAGGCGGGCCTGAGGCAGGCCCGCTCCAGGCTGGTGACTGCCCATGAAGAGCTGCAGAGAACCTAGAGCTCACAACCTTATTTAAAATTATTCTCTACAAATGCCCACACCTAAAAATGACAACTTTTTTTAAGCCAAGCCTATGGCTTTAATAGATATTGAGAAAGATTGTGGATGGGTTGTAAGACTCATTGCAGGAGGCTGGGAAGCACCTCTGAAATGACTGACTAGGGGTAGTAAGGAGGAGATTGAGGAAGGAAGGAAGGAAGGAAGATTCTAGTTAGTTCTTGCCCATTCATACAACTCTACAGATAAAGTGTTTTTAATGTGTTCCTCATCTCTGTCTTCTGAGATTTTATTTCACAAAAGGCTGTCCTTGTTAATTTCCTTAGCACATACAAGTGGGATTTCTAAAAAGTGCATGCTCCTCTTTCAAGAATCATTGTCCCAGAATTAATCATTATTTTAATTTAAAAATATAATGTTTTAAAATGTATTTTACACATATGTGAGTAGCTACAGAGGTGTGCATCATTATATATATTCATATGGAGGTTTTCTCTATGAAGGACATTGGAGACAAAAACATCAATAAGTTGCATAATAACATTAATCGTTCTTCTAGAAATGTTTGCATGTATGAAAGGAGGAAAACCGCTTTTCTGGCCTTGATATGGAATTAGGAATAGCTTACACAGCAGACAAATATTAACTGATCAGAAATGACCTGAGAGAAAACAAAAGAGCTCTTAAATTGTGAATCCAATTTTTTTGTATTTGTTTTAGGAGTCTGTGAATGTAAAGGTTTAGCCCTTCAGGAGAAGAGATGATTTTATGTTCTGCTCAAAATCATTTGCTACTGAATATATGGTCTTGGAAAGAGGGCAAGAAGAGGGGAAAAAAAGATTCCTGTGTTTTCTTATCCCTTCAACCGATTTATAGATTGATTTTTCTCACTTCCATTTCCATGATCGCCTCTGTTAAAAAGAAGTAGCGTTTGTGTTCCAAAAGTTAATATGGTATAACACTTGAGCAATACTAAGCAAATAATAATTATAAATGCTTAGTGCTACTAATGAGAACTACATGATAAAAAAGTGTGATTATTATGTGCTACCCTTTGAAAATTCGCAACTAATTTATTGAAATAATTTGCTTAGAAATAACGTTTTTGGTAAGTGATTGTTCTATACTGGTGTTCAAAATCATTCTCCAGTAGATGGTGAGGTTTAATACACTCAAATGCACCTCTGTGCTTAGGCTATTAACAGTTGTGGATAGAAAGAGAGAAAAAATAAATGACTCCTTTGAAGAGATAGACAGATACTGTTATTGGTTTACTTGAGTCCAAACATGGACTTGGATAGGTATTGCTGTATTTAAAACATTTGAGAAATAATGTATCGATAATTTGCAACAGAACACACACCAAAAATAAACAAAAGATGGAAAAAACAAAATGAAACCCCAAAACTTTTCTCATCATGACCAATGGGAGGGGGCAGCTGCAAGTCGGCAGAGGAACTGAAATGCAGCCACCCAGCAACACAGAGCACCTTTCTTTTCCAGAGAAGGTGAACTTGGCTTCAGGTATGCCATCGGGACTAATGCGTTGCTTGCTGTCGCCTTCAGATGGATGTTACGAAGCTGTTGAGGTCCACACGCGATGGACAAGAGTATGGCTTTCTAGCCTTGCCCCACCCTCCAGCCTTTCCTCAGAACATCACATTTTCTACCATCTTAATGATCTCTGCTCAATGAGGCCAGCTGAGGGAAATGTTGAAAGCCCATTAGCAGCCTGGAAACATCCATGCCCTTCAGAAGGCAGGCGATGAACCCGGAAACATTCTCTGTGTCAGATGTACAACTGAAAGTCTTTTTTCACAAACATCTTACGCTAAGAGCCAAACAAAAAGCAGCAGTGCTCACACGACGGCCCTGAAGTCTGTTTTGTTAGCTGAAATTCATACATACATCACCCTTCTGTTCATAGGACAGTAACAGCAAACGTCCATAGTTTTAAAAACGCACTCAGTAGAATAATGATAGAGAAGAGGCGAACGACTAGGTTGTCTGTGGTACAGTGGCGCTTCCATACGGGTATGAACAATGGTGTGATTAGAATGACATATGTTATTTTACCGTTGGTATTTGGCTAATGATTAAGAAGGGAAACAAAAGGAGTTACACATTGAGAATAACACCCTGGGAAGCAAGAGCCTGCTGGCTTATCCAGGAAGCTGCAGTTCCCAGCCCGGAGGTTAGACGCTGTTCTGCCAACCGGATCATCGCTGCTCTCCTGCCCCCTCCAGAACCGGATTGGTTTTACTGGGGGCTTGGGGGGCGTTGAAATCAGGGAGATCCTGCCAATGCAGCCTGGCAGCTGGGCTGGAGCAGCTGGTCCTACTGGCTGCCTGAAAGGGGCTGGGCCCACACAGTGTGCCCTCCCCCCAAGGGCAGCTTCTGACCAAGGAAGACCCTAATGTGGTCCCCTCCCCTGCCACCAAGTGAATAGCGGGTAAAGAGAATGACGCTGTGTCCTGTGTCTCGAGCTGCACGAAGGCCAGACGCGGCGACGCCCTTACCGAGGGTTCCATGGTCAGACCCCCAACCAACCCACCCAGGAGGCGCTGTAAAGTTTGTTTCATGGCCTAGGCTCCTTCTCCCATTAAAAAAAAAAAAAAAAAAAAAAAAAAAAATTAAAAAACAAAAATAAAAAAAGGCAGTGGTAATAGCGTTTAGAAGTCAATCACGCCATTTTCTTGGAAGACTAGGCACAAGGTTCCGGTTGAAAATGAATAGGAGCAGGAGCTTTAGGGATCTGGTCAAGTGTTTCTTCTTCATTGAATTCAATGAATTCAGTTGCCCTTTTCCCATTTCCCCATTCTATTCAGCCAAGCATTTCCGCACCTTGGATGTTAGTTTTATTTCAACAGAGAATTATGTATGTATATACATACACACCTATGTAAACAACCTAATATGCCATATACTTGATAACATTCATTCATGTATAAATTGTTAATGGAATGTTAAAAAGTCAGCACTTAACTAAATGTATGTTTTACCACCTAATAAAGTACAGGGAAATCGAATGTGTTCCTTTTATGAGAAGTGATTTGTTCAGGATACCTGCTAGTACACTATCTCCCCAAAGACAGAATTTATGAAGATTAATTAGGAAAAGAGGATAACAAAAAGGCCAGTTCACCAGAAAGTTGTTTTCCCATTAGTCTTGTATTAGGCAAAAAGCATTAACTTTTTCCTTTTTTAAAAAAATTGTAAAATGGCCATGGCAATTATTATAGAAACTAGTCCTAGAGAAGAAAATTAACTAGAAACTAGAAATTGAGAACAAATGTAAGATAATGAACTGAATCAGTCATAAAGGCACTTGGAAAGAAAATATGTCAATGGCTTATGATCAGTAAATGACAATAACAAGCATCATTTGGTCTAATCACTACTGACCGTTAATTGCATTTCATTCCTAAGGTGACTGGGGGAAATTAAAAATAAAAATATAGATTTAAGTTATGAGGACCTAATGTACAGCACAAAGACTATGGATAGTTATACTGTATTGTTTACTATACATTTGCTGAGAGAGTAGATCGCAAATGTTCCCACTGAAAATAAATGAAGACATAACCATGTGAACAGATGCAGATGTTCATTAACTTGATTGTGATTATTTCACAATGTATACATATACTGTTTCATCACAGTGTACATATTAAATATAGTACAATGTTGTTGGCTAAACATCAACAAAGCAGGGGGGAAGCTTCTTTGAAATAAAACTACAAAAGTTATAAGAGCTGTAGATGGTCCATCAAAAGTAATTCTGCAAGATCCAGAGAACTTTGGTTATGAGGCTTCTTATGTAGTTCTCCCAGATAAGAAGATGTTGTATTCTGTATGACCCAGGATGTCCTCGCTATGCCTTCTGTCCATCAGAATCACTCATAGGAATTGTTTACCCACTCAGCTCTGTAACTAAAGTTAAGGGCTAGTCAAAAACAACTCAAAGTCTAATGGCCTCCTTGTTCATCAAATCACTGATAATAAACCACTTTTTTAGTATTCAAGAGGCTTAACCATTAATTTAGTCTTAGGATCAACCCACTGGAATATAATTGATCGGAATACTCTGACGTCATGACCTATGAGTGTTACCTATCAGTATTATACCTATCAGTATTATAATAGGAACGTCGGTATCAACTGACGTCCTGAATATCACAGTGGCTATGTTAAAATTATTTTCTACTCATAAAATGTTCACGGCTTATGCATATTGAGTAATGAATCACATTGGATCCAAAATTAATGTCAAATTATTTACCATTGGTATTATTCAGCAAAGAAAATACTCAAAACATTTTGTTATTTTTTAGAACTTTTAAAACTCAAATCCATGCATCTGAATAAATATTTCATTAACAGCCAGTTAGTATATTTCTGTAGGCTCTGAATATTATTTTTAGTTTTTTTAATCATGTAAATAATAGTAAATTATTTAATCAGGTATACCACTTGCTAGATAAATGGAAGTATGCAAATTTGTCACTTGCCAAATAGTTTGGAACAAATATTAATTTTAATCCCTAATGTAGGTATTATAATTTTCTAACACATCCTAGAAAACAATTTAAAAGTAATTATTTCCTCATTTACAGAAAGATTCTAAAATATTTTAAATGTACATGGAATGAATGCTTAATTATACTTATAGTTCTATAGTAGATATGCTGCTTCTTTTGTAGCTTTGTATTTTAGCCATATTTTTAGCAATTTAAATATTTGATATTAGTTTTACTATAATATAAATATTTATATTGGTTATTAAAAGTTTTATCTTGATGTGTAACATGTATGTAGAACATGAAAAGTAAAACATAACTTAGATATATTAGGGCAAAGCTGATATAAATATTTTTAAATCAGAGTATAAAGTAAACCAAAAATAAAATGCAATTTGATTACTTTAGCATACACACCTTGTCATGTAATTGAAAATGCTTTATTTTTATGCCCTTAAATAACATATTTAAATCTATAGAAAAACGGAGGAACAGGTTTTGCGTTTCATACACAATAAAACATTGCAGTAACTGTGTCATTAGGTGGTCACTAGAAATTAAAAGACCTGCATAGCATGCACATCTTTAGGAAAATTCCCAATTCTGTGGTTTTCAAGTGCCTGTAAAAGGCTCTCAAATAAAGGCAAGTGATCATGGCTGTGGGAGGTAAGTGTGACAGCGTAATTCAGAGCATGGAATCCAAATAGTCTGGGCAGCTCTCTTGAGCTGGGGTTTTAAAGGCCCAGACTCTAGGAGTCTCACCAATATAGCTTCAGGACATCTAGCCAAAGAGAAAAGGCATTAATATCTTAAGGCATTAATGTCTCGAAGGCAAAAGGTAGCCTTCTAAGGAAAGGCTTTTAGACCCAAAGGAACCTGGAAGAAATTGTTTTCCACAGGAGTTTTGTTCCAAAATAAGCCAAAGTAGAAATGATCACTGATCTAAGCTAGAGACATGTTTCTATAAATCATTAAAGGTGATTATAATTAATGTCATTATTTACATTTTGGGGGAAAGATCAAATTTAAGACTAATATTGAGAGACAGGAGAAATTTTTCTAGCAAAAGCTTTTTCTTTTAAACTAACTTTAGATAAGTTTTATAATTTGATATAGTAAATTAAGATGTCAGGCATATAAAGTTTTGTAAACAAATGATGTTCATTTTTGTAATAACTCTAATATATCATTATTATTTGTAATAAATCACATAGCTTTGTAATTAATTACATGATCATCCTAAATGAACAAACCATTCTAAATAATCTGTGATCGAATATAAAAACCAATTAAATTAGAACATAACAGGTTCATTTGTTTGGCTATAAAGATTACAATGTTAGAGATTAGTTCCTCTAGCAGTCTGTGACTATAGTATTTTGCCATTCTCAGTCTTTTTAATTTTGGGCATAGGGATTTATTTCCCTTGAGAAAGAATTTATCTACAGAATGTTATTTAGATCAATTATTTAAGTAAGATAATCTGGGACAATATGGTTACTTTTTATTGATTCATATTTGTGTTCACCAATTCTTCTAACATCACAATCTGAAGTTGATTAAACTTAGTCAATTTTTAATTATTATAGTTCATCCATTCACTTAGGTTCTTTTACTAACAAATCTTTATTTGTTGATACAATAGTGCCACATTTAACTATTCCTTTAGATTTTATTTTCTTCTTTCAAAATACAATAGCTGATTTGAAATTTCTATGGGAACAGAAATTGTTTCCATAAAGTGTTCTTTTATTTTTAAGTATAGATCATAATTTTCTGTTTATTTACATTCCTATATATTATTTGCTGTCTGAAAACTGAGTATTTTAGTTATATACTTGATCAACTCTCAAGTCTGATACATTCCCCCAAAGATTGTTTTCATTCCTCTTTCAGGTTTATTTTCCTGTGTTCTCTCACGTGCTCTCTCTCTCCATCCCCCATCTCCCTCTCTCTCTCTCTCCCTCTCTCTCTCTACCCTCCCCCCCTCTCAAGCCCTCTTTCTTTTCCACTGGACAGTTACTGATATCTCTGCTCAGTTTCATTTTATTTTCAAATAATTTTTGATTTTATGTTCCAGCCTAACTTGGCTCACATTTTCCCTTGTTTTCACATAACTTAGTGATCAATGACAACACAGAGGTTGTTTTTAAATAATCTAGGGAATAATCCTGTCAATGGTCTGTGTTTACATAGAAGAATATATTTAATATTCAAAGTATTTTCAAGTCATCAGTGGATAGCACTTTTTCCCGGGCCCCTCAGAGTCTTCTCTGAACATGGGGACAGCTTGCAAAGTAAACCAGGAATTTGACAATTGGCTGGACACTGTCTTCTCCATCACACAAGTGCAAGGCCAGAGTGAGCGATGTTGTTTCCCTAACCATGACCACAATCTCAGGTTAATAGAGTGACTTATATCCCATCATGCCTTTGTTGCCTTTCAGTCAGATGAGTAAAGGGAGAAATAGTTCGAGGTCACACATTATTGTATCATAGCCCAGTCTTATTCCTTGTTATTTGCTAGATCGTTATTTTCTTTTTAAAATTAATTTATTATTGTTGTATTACATTTATCCCATTTTCCCCTCATTGCTCTCCTCTGCCCCACCCTCCCTATTCCCTCTCCCATGGTCAGTCCCCACATGTTGTCCATGCCCATGGGTCACTTATACTAGTTCCTTGACTAAACTCTTCCCCTTCTTTGCCTCTTTCTCTCCCCACCTCCCCTATGTACACTGAAAATCTATTGTTTCCATGCCTCTGGTTCTATTTTGCTTACGTGTTTTGTTCATTAGTGTCCTGTATTAAGTGAGATGACATGGTATTTATCTTTCACTGCCTGGCTTATTTCATGAAGCATAATACTCTCCAATTTCATTTATGTTGTTGCAAAGTAGTTTATAGATTCAACGCAATCCTTATTAAAATACCAATGACATATTTCACAGATCTAGAAAAAATACTTCAAAAATTTATATGGAGCCAAAAATGATCACGAATGGCAACAGCAATCTTGAGAAAGAAGAACAAAGCAGGAGCAATCACAATACCTGAAATCAAATTATATCGCAAGGCCACTGTAATCAAAACAGTCTGGTACTGGCATAAGAACAGACATAGATCAATGGAACAGAATAGAGGGCCCAGAAATAAACCCAAGTCTCTTTTCTTCTTCTTTTTAAAAAAATTTATTTATTTATTTTTAGAGAGAGGGGAAGGGGAAAAGAAAGAGAGGGAGAGAAACATCAATGTGTGGTTGCCTCTTACATACCCCCAACTCAGGACCTGGCCTGCAACCTAGGCATGTGCCCTGATTGGGAATCAAACCAGGGACCATTTGGTTCACAAGCTAATACTCAATCCACTGAGCCATACCAGTCAGGGCAAGATTTTTTTTTTTTTTTTTTTTTTCCACATTATCTGGCCTATAACTACAAATGAGTATAAACTAATTATATAGCCTTAATTTAATTGTTTCACTTTCAGGAGGAATTGGACTCTTAAGAGAATGATAAAAAAAAAAAACATTGTGCAGGAAGCATGGAAAATTTCATGCAATAACCACCAGCAGCATGTTTATGGACTTTGTCTGAATTTCATAGCTATGAAATATTTCTCTTCTTCTGTAAGTGGGTGGATGGAAAAATTTAATATGTGGCAAAATATGAGACTATTTCTATTAAGAATCTACTGGGTTATATATAAATCACTGTGTCTTTTTAAAGATATATAAATTCAAGAAACCTGCAAAACCATAAATTTCAATGGAGGCTAAAAAGTAGAAACAATAACATAAGGAAAACAATTTTTTGCAAGTAAAATCCCAGCATAGGAAAATGGAATACCAGCATAGTTAACACAGCTTCATACTTGGTAGGGCGTACAATGGCATGAAAATAGATAACTATTTTCCCTCTATTATTTCTGTGTCGGACTCCAAGTCAACATTCGCCCCTCCAGCATGAGGTTTCACAAGAATTGATTGTTGGTTAGTGAAATCTGTTACATGTTAAACTGACTTGAAGTCATGACACCTATTAGAAGTCCCTTAAAAAGCAAGAGACTCACATGTCTTTCTACACTGTACTCATGACTCTGCTCTAGGAAGCTGCTGTAACAGGCCTAGATAACATCCCATAGTTCATTGTCAGTCCAACCTGGTCACTTTCGTGCTGATGGTGAGCAATGCCCTACCTGGCCAGCTGGAAAACAATCAGAAAAATCTGGATGAAGTCCAGTTAAAGTATGCCAGAAGAAGTTCCCATAAATTGTACTATATTGGGATTATATTCTCAATGAATAATTTAACACTTGGGAATAAAGAAAACATCATTTTTTAAAAAACCACAACAGTCTTCTAACCATTCAAGAGCATCACTTAATCACAAGAATACATAATTGCAGGGAAGTCTGATTGAATGAGAGGAATCACTCATTCAGGATAATATTTTAGAAGGTAACCTGCTATTTAAATCTCCAACCCATCCTATATTGGCATCACTTTCGTCTACTGGTCTTTAAAGTGGCAAAAACTATTTTTAAAATGGGATTTTCCTAAGCAGGAGAAATGTTGTCCTTTCAACTCCATGGCTTGATAATGTATTATGAAGCCATGGAGTTGAAAGGACAACATTTATTTTGCGGTGGTGGAAATAAATAAAGACTGTGCAGATGCGAATAAACAAAGGCTCTTTATTCAGAGCTGTCAAGGAACCTAGCCACCGTCCCTCCACAAAACACAGCTCCTTCTTGTATGATTATTTGTGAATTGTTGCATTACTTTCCGTATGAATGACTGCACACCTAATTCTGCCCCACGTGTATTTGAGAAAAGCTCCAAGTCACAGAGGATTGGGAAAGCTCTATGGTGGGAGAGAGGGACAGCTTCAGGTGTGCTTGGTGACAAAGCTGGGCCCCGAGTGGCACATGGAGCAGCAGGCCATCTTTTGTGATTATTGTAACACATTCAGCCATTCTTTGGTGGGTCCTGCATTGAATGCTGGGAGGGAGGAAAGAGAGTGGTAAAAACAATGAAATGGCAGTGACTGGCCAAGACCCAATCTTTGGGGCTGATGGCTGCACGCAGAGGTGGTCATTTGGCTCCTGGGCTGGCTGCTGGACAGGTTGAGTCGTCAGAGTTTTATTTTCATATATGACCCGGCAATTGCCTATTGGTATATTTATTCCCTCATTGTGATGCTTTTATTTTAAAGCATATGTGCATTGTAAAATAACTTACATTGAATCTGATGTTAAATATCTGTGAAAAGAATACATGATATAAGCATATACAGTCTAAGAGCATGGAGCACAAATGTCAGAGGTAATCAAATATGCCAGGTCTATTATTACCCCATACCATCAACACCATCTCTGTTTTTTCTTTTTGTCCTCAATGGCCGTCCTTCTAATCCACCACAAACATGACGACACATGGGTCCTTTGTGAGCAAAGCTTCTATTTTCTCTGTCTGCCTCTATTTCCTATGTTACTTTCACTCACTTGTAGGAAAGATGACAGAAGACCTTCTGTCAGGGCTTAGTCTTGAATGCCATGCGTCATCACATGAATGGTCTTGGCTGTGAAACGAACGTGGATGTGACAATGAGCCAATTCCTAGTTTAGGGTAACAATACAGAGGAGGTGGGAAGCTTTTCTGCTTGCTATCCTGTAGTCTGTGGTTATCAGGGGAAGCATTTACTATGCTACCTTCCCGGTGCCAGGAGAAGGTGGAGAACAAATGAGAAACCATCAAAAATGCTGACATATGACTAAGGCCAATAAACATTAGCTCAAGCCAATCCAGATCCATCTAACCCTCCAGGTACAGGATGCTGGGATGTCTTAGGTGTATTCTTACAAAGTGAAGGCTTACTTAGTACCATTGCACGTAAGCCCAATGAGATTATATTTATGTAGGAAAATTCTATTTCCCTGGATTTCTCAGTGTTATTATAAAAAGCTTTAATCTTGGAAGCCTCTTCACATACCACCAGAATTCGATTTTTCAACAACTATCTAATGAACTGGTTTAATGTGAAGGGATGAAAAAAAATGTCTCCTATCTCCGAGTGAAGCAAATGGTTATAACCTGGGCCCTGTCCCCGGGTTTTACTCTTGAAGGGAGCAGCCCAGACAGTTATCCCCATAGACAGTTCTGTGTCTCCAGGGATGAAGCCACAGAATGTGAAGCTATTTCTATGCCCTAAATGCTGAGACACATCCAACTTTTTGGAGACTAGAAAAATTTTATTCACGTACTCAAGTTTTGGACTAAGGGCCCAGTTGCATTACTCTTCCAAGGTGGTCATTCCATCTGCCTCCATCTGCTAAGCAGAGTATAATACATTTTCCTGGCCTCTTATCTATGGGGTGCCCAGCTACTCTGATAGAAAATGTTGCTATTGGTTCTCATCACCTCCTGCCAGGAGTAAGCATGAGGGCCAAGAGGGGCAAGTCACTTATTACTATTTACTGTGAAGCAATAAAGAATAAATTTGTCTCTGACCCAGAAGACCATGTGTGCTCGTTCAGGATAAAATTAATAAGGATGAATATTCATCCACAGCAACCTAACTTAGTTTAGTTTAAATAAGATAGAATTTAAGTCCTGGACATAAAATAGTCTGCAGCTTTTCATAACGGAGACAGTTCTATATGCTATAAACTATGAGACTATTTCTATGCAGTAAATATCTCAAAGAAAGAAATCTTTAAACCAACCATTTAACCATCTGGGTTAGGTTCAGGATGATGGTTAGACAGATGCTGGCAAAACAATGTTGTGTTTATTGGAAGCTAAAAAATAGAAAATGGTATACTGAAAAGCTAGAGCAGTAAGGTTTCATCTGATAAAGTTTAAACTAAAATATATATTCAAAATCCCATTATTCAATATATAAGTGAATCCAAGGAAAATAGAGTAACACGATAAATGATAATAGATTAAATGTACCAGAATCATGTTACAGGGCTTTTAAATAAATAAATAGTAGCTCTACAGGCCCCTGAATATAGAAACAAAAATAATAATGTAGATGCACAATGAGTCAAAGAATGATAGATAATCAAGGAGAGACTTAGATATCAGCTATTTGATTGACACATCCTATACTGAGCAATCCAAGGTTCCAGAGATTAAAATCACAAACAAAAAGTAATTTTCTATTAAGCCACAAAACCAAGGACTGAGGATTGGTATTTTTTAAATGCAAACTATAATGAACAATGTGTAAGTCTGAGCACTTGAGTGTGTTTCACTTGCAGTTCTGCTTTAAAGGTCAAAAGGAGTTCTGATCCATTTTGGATGTAAAAAGTCATATTTTTGACAAGTATTTCAAAGTGAAATCTGAAAGGAGAAACGGGAGTTGATGAAACAGCACAGAACCTTTTTCAGGTAACCAAAGATAGTAAACTGACTGTAGGAATTAATGAAACAAAAATAAAGACCTAGAAAATAATAAAGAATACAATCCTCTGAGGAGCTTCTTAAAAGAGAAAGTAATTAGTTGAGAGAAAATTGTGAGAAGCCACTGCACTGACTGGAGATACAGCAGTTTGGACTTAGGTTTCATTTGACCCTGAAAAGTCTGTCCTAGGATTACAAGTGGTCTTGAGCTTGCTAGATGAGCACTGATGGCTTACATTCTGGAAATCAAGAGAAATATGACTTACAGTCCAACAGTAGTGTCCGTGGTACCTTGTTTCCTAATATACAAAGTGAGAATGTGACATAATAAAAGTTACCCCCATAGGTGATTCATAGAATTAACACCATATATCCATTTCTCTATTATATAATATGCATAATTATAAATATGTATTATTGATAAATAAAATTAAAGTTTCTGCTTATGGTAGTACACAATGTTTCTGATCAAGGAATGACCAGGTAGGCATTAAATTTACTAATAAGAAACCTAACAGCACATAAAGTAGATAATTATTAAGCCCCAAAAGATATTAACTCTAAGATTAATTATTCACCCTGGGAATTACATACATTAAAACACCTACTTAAATACTCTTGTTCATTCAGATAGGTGATTTGACTCTCACCTGATGTCCAAAATGCAGTCCCAAAATATTGACTTGTTTCCATTTTCATTCCCCAGATTATATTATTAGTTGATTCACTTCTCACAGACATCGTGAGGGGCAGTTCTTAGTCTGTAAAGAACTCCATCAATTTATGCACTTAAACAGCTTGAGAACATTAAAATTCATGTTCCCAATGTAGAAATAAGAATTCAAATGGAAAAATACATATTTGTCATATGTAATCACTGTTTTCTGTAATGATTCACTGGCCATAGAAGAGAATTCAAAATGCATTTCCTAAAGATGTGGTGCTATAAATTGTAGCTATATTCCAGCTTTTGTTGTTTCCCCGATTTTTCTAAGTGTTGACCAGCCAACCACCTTGACTATATTTTCCATGATTACAGGCTCACCCATCTTTGAAGGTGGGTGTGCCCTTCTAAATCCATAAAGACATTCTTTTTAAGTTTATTGTTGTTGTCTTACATATAAAGACATTCTTAAGTGAAGCTAGAGAGTCTCAGAGCTACCAAGTCAAAAGTGCAAAATAACAAACACAGAAGATGAAAACTTTTGATGGAAAATATAAAACCCACTGCAGGCTTGTGGATTTCAGTTGGTTAGCAGGTCAAATGGAATGCCAGTCCCATTTGGAAAATAAAAGACTAGTCATCACTATGCACAGAAACATTTTCTCTCTTCGATCTTAAAATAATTTGAGGAATAAATTTGATGTTGTTTACATCCCCTTTAAGAAGGGAAACCTACTGCATTTTTAACCAATTTTTCTTGGTAAGATTTGTTTTGCTCTCTTCCCTATTTTTCTCACTTCAAATTTCTATTAACTTCAATTGATTTTACCTTATTTGCAAGTTTATTTGTAAAGCAATAAAGGAATGCTAGTTAGTAAATAGATTTTCACAATTATAGCATTCATGTGTGTTTTGAAAGAAATTACTAAATAATTCTTTCTTTTCTATTACTAAATAATTCTTTCTTTTCTTTTAAATAAACAAATCTAACACATTTTCAGATGTCTTGGAACTATTGAGCTATTAATGCCTCTTTATTTAATATTTTATAGAAACCTGATCCATGATTTTAGAAACTACTTTCCAAGATCAGATTACATTTTTCAAATAAGATAGTTTTTAATACTACCTTAACAGAAATTAAGAAATTGTTTTTTTAACTATAATTATACAAGTCTACACCTTATGTTCAGATTCTTAAACCCATAAATAGTCTACTGTCTATTACTGGTCTTCAGGTTACAATTAACATATTTATTCCACATATGTTGAGTGTCAAAAATAGACCCATACTAAGATAGAAACACAGATGAAAAGACACTGTTTAAAAATTTACTTAGAGCAACCAAAATCATAAAAGATTTTTTTGGAAAAAATCTTATTTTGTCTCATATAGCAAGTGGGTAGGGGCAGTGGAGAAGTGTAACTGGACTTGCTAAATTATAGAAAATTGATCAGCTGTGCTAATAGGAGGTGAGAGATTTATCTCCTGGTGTCATATAGCAGCAAATTAAAATACAAGTAAAGTTAACTTTAAAATAGTCTGTGAAAAAATAAGGTAGGTCTTCCATTAGGCATTTTTTTTTTCACATATAGTTCACCTGAAAGTGACTGACTGGAAAAGATACATTACAGTTAAATGATCAGCTTTTATCAAGAGACGTTTTAAAAAATCACATCTTCAAAGTACCAGATGTGGACAAATGATGGGGGTAGTGCACCTGGACAATGATGAGGGGTGTGGTTTAATAATTCTAGGTTTTTTAAAAATTAAATTTATTGGGGTGACATTAGTTAATAAAATTACATAAGCCTATAGGTTTCTCTATACAATGATATGTCATTTATGTATTATATTTCATGTTTACCACCCAAAGTCAAATCTTGTTTCATTGTCATGTATTTGACCCTGCAGGCCAACAAAAATGCTAGGTTTATGGTGTAAGTGGTAAGCAAAATAAGACAAGGTTTTCTCAGGGCAACAATGCACAACACCCAAATTGTAAAGGAAGGTACCAAAAGCATTCCTATACCTTTCAGCCAAAAAGTACATTTGAATTGTCCTATTTCCAACACACACACAAAGCAAACAATGATACAGGTCTTACTTATGTCCAAGGTCATGAAGCAAATGAATGATAGAGTCAGGACTCCTAACTCATGGTATCCGACTGGACAGCTGGGCTTTATCATGGCAATGCTCCTGCCCTGTCATTTTGGCGACACCTTTGGTAGGTAGATTGGCTCTTCAGTATACTGATTTTCACTGAGTAAATGATACATGAGATGGCACAGATCTTTTAACTGCTTTATGTACATTAAGAAAGTACCAGATACAAATATTTATATTCAAATACACTCTTAACACAGTCTGTTTTTCCTCTCAAGCCATGGAGGAGGATGCTAGTACATGCCAAGCATCCCATCCACAAAGAAAACAAGTGTTTTACACTGTTTATGATCCTCAGACACAATGCATTGCCTAGGCCTATCCACCATGGCTTGGGGGGTTATGTTAGCCAGTCAGTCCATCACCATCAGGCACATCTGGATCACGTAGCACCAAATGCTTGCTCATCCCCACTTTGTCCTCACTGTCACTTCGGTCACCTCCATGGATATGCCCTGTTCCCCAGCTTCCACTTCGATGACTTTCTACAACTGAATAAATAAGACTCATTTTGCCTTTGGCACGCTTGACATGGTTCCCTGGCTCCTTTATGTCTTCTAACCTCTAACCTCAAACTTAAAAATAGGGAGTGTGAGTAGTGACCGTCTCTCCTGTAGTATGTACAAAAGTTTCTCCCAAGAACAACGTGGTGTTAGCCTATTCACACGTATATTTGCTTGCTTTTATCTATTAGCTGTAAGCCCTTTACGGCAGGGGTCTTCTTAGTTTTCTTTACAACCTGCAGCATGATATTAATGCAATAGACATCTACTGCATTGAGTAGCTGAGGAAATTACGCGATGTCTTTAGAGCTTCACGTTACTGCTCACATCTCCTGACTCCATCCTTCGTTTATTCTATGCCACCCCATTCTGCTAGCCCCACACCCAGTGCATCTAGAATGCCTCTCATGAACCTGTTACCTTTTTCCATTCTATTGGTCACATTCTCTTTCAAAGTTGTGTTTTTCTCCTCCTCATTATATAGGTCCTTCTCCTTACCGTTCCTGTCCCTATTGCTTTACATGCCTGATCTACATGCTAAATAGAGTACCCTCCCTGTGTCTGTGTTTCCACAGAAATCCTTACACTTTTTGAGAGTTAACATTGAAAGCTATCCTAGTGTCAACCCTTTTCCTTGTAATTTTTGCCGCATGCTCATCACACGAGTTGATCCAGACTCACTCTTAATTTC
This sequence comes from Noctilio leporinus, assembly GCA_004026585.1. Classification (NCBI taxonomy): domain Eukaryota; kingdom Metazoa; phylum Chordata; class Mammalia; order Chiroptera; family Noctilionidae; genus Noctilio; species Noctilio leporinus. The sequence goes on from PVIW01000016.1 coordinate 844,710, forward strand.
GGATCTGGAGGGGCTACCTAATTTTTATAAATGCATAGCACGCATACAGGTGTGGGCATAAGTAGGTTTACAGCTATGCCGATGGGGGAAGAAGGCATGCAGGTTTTGATGATGACATTCGCTTTATTCACTCAGAAGTGTCACAGTGGCTCTGTGCTCTAAAGTACAATCTCCTAAGTGTCACTGGGAGGCTCTTTTGAGTGACTCAAGCTATGGTAATCATCATAACCTGCATGTCTCCTTGCCATACAAACAACTGTAAACCTACTTTTGCCCCCGACAGAACATGCAGCCGTGAATTTTAAACTACAACTAATGAGAGATCGGAGCTGCTTTATCAGTTTATCTCTTTAATCTTGTTCAATAACATTTTCACCCTGTCTAGCAGCACTCCTATTTTATTCGTGTCTTCAAACCCCAAATTAGCAAGAGGAAACTTTGATGCTGGCTTCCTTTTGACAGAAGATCACTGAGCACATCTCGCCTGAATACTTGGGGCCTCCTCATTTGCATGTTATTGTGACGGGACCGAACCACGTTTCCTGTAGGAGTAACAGCCGGAGGGGAGCATTGATCTTTTCCCCAGTCCCGTTTCCCTGGGTTTGGTGTTTTATTCATCCTATATTTTAGCCTAGGGATGTCCATTGGGCTGTCTTTTGTGGCTTCCATTTTTCTGCTGAGAGTTTAGGGACGCTTTGCTGAGCCTCTGCTGTCACCGAGACTACGTTCAGCTGAGGCTGGTTACCATAGGTGCGTTGACAGGTTGACCCCTTAGTGTTTTGGACACGGTCAGCATTGTTTGCTCTTGAGAATGTATCATGTTTTTCTTTCTTTCTTTTATAAAGATTTTTAAAGAGATTTTATTTATTATTGTTAGAGAGAGGGGAAGGGAGAGAGGCAGAGAGGGACATTATGTGCCCTGGCTGGGGAATCGAACCAGCGACCTTTGGGTTTGCAGGCTAATACCTTATCCACTGAACCACCAGCCAGGGCCCACATTTATTGTTTCTTCATGTTTCAGCTCATGTTGATTGTATCCTTGATACTGAAAAGGTTCAATTACAAGGATTCTGAGTCCTGTGATTTTTCTTAGAAATGCTTCCCCTTCATTTTAGCAGAAATATTTGGCCATGGTTAAATTGCCAACTGTTTCTTGAGTGTCGTCTCTGGTCTCTCTGTCCAGCTCCTGTCCCTTTAGCTGGGCTAGCTTGACTCGCTGTCACTCACGGTTCAGGACTCAGTCCAAGTGTACAGACTGATTTGGAGTTTTCCTCATTGGCTCCTTTTTATTTTCCCTGGCATTCCTCTAATCTTCTCAGTGTTCATAGGGATGACATTTTTTGAACGGTTTCTCAGGCCAGAGAGACTGAGCTTCCTAGTGTGAACCCACAGGCAGTTGACACATGCTACAGAGACAACTCTGAGTTCCCGAACAGGCAGGGACATGTTTCCTTCCCCATGTCCGGGCCTGTGTGTCCCACAGGGTCTCTCTGCTTCTGTGTACTCCTTGGGACTTTTGCATGTCCTGCAAGTGTTTTCTTTGTTTATTGGTTTGACAGTGGATCTCACAGAGCTGAGTTTTAGTTCATTGGTTCAGGAATCAGAATTCATCTCTGTTGCTGAAAATCCAAAAATAGTAATGTTTTTTCATGGACAAAATGTACTTTGAAATATTTTCATAAGTGGATCTTTAATTTCTGAATTATTCTGTTGTCTTTAAAAGTACAGGTGATGAAGGTATGCAGCTAAGAAGGAGTATTACACCAACATTTTCAATTTAGTTACAACAATATTTTTGGCCCTGAAATACAATACAGTATGTAGTAAGCTGTTTACATATCTGTGGGGAAGCACAGATATAAATCAAATATTAGGGTAACCTCATTTTTAATGGAGGAATATTTACTTTTACATATTTACTTCTTTAATCTGTAAAATAGGCAATAAAATCATATAATGTGTGCCTATTAAATGAAATAGCATATGCAAATGTTATAATCAAGTATCTGAACTACAGGAAGTATTTTTATTTATTTATTTATTTATTATTTTTTTATTTTTTTAAAGATTTTATTTCATTATTTTTAGAAAGAGGGGAAGGGAGAGAGGCAGAGAGGGAGAGAGACATCAATGTATGGTTGCTTTTCACCTGCCTCCAGCCACAGACCTGACTGGAGACCTGGTTTGCAACCTGGTTATGTGCCCTGGCTGGGGAATTGAACCTGCAACCTTTGGGATTGCAGGCCGGCACCTTATCCACTGTGCTACCAGCCAGGGCAAGGAAGTATTTTTAAAAATAAATAATATTAGTCCTTATTTCAGGAACTGCCATTCTACTTTTAAAATATGTGCAGTGGCTTAATGAAATACTGCCAACTTTAAAAGTTTTGAAAGTGCCATCAGGTACTTATTCATATCATAAAATAAAGCAAAACAAGGCCCTGGCTGGTGTTTCAGTGGATAAGGCACCAGCCTGTGAACCCAAAGGTCGCTGGTTCGATTCCCAGCCAGGGCAGAGAACCAGGTTGCAAGCCAGGTCTCCAGCCAGGTCCTTACCTGAAGGCAAATGAAAGGCAACCATACATTGGTGTTTCTCTCCCTTTCTTCCCCCCTTCCTTGCCCTTCTCTCCAAAAATAATGAATAAAATCTTTTTAAAAGTAAAATAAAATAAAGTAAAACAAAGCAAAATCCTGTTAGATTAAAGTCAGTCCACAGGTGAGAAATAAAGAGAATATTTACATACTTATACTTGTATATAGAGCATGAAGTGTCAAGAATCAAAATATTATCAATTTGAAATAGCACATGAATAGATAAGGCCAATCCAGACAGAGGAGAATTTTTAGAGTTTAAACCCTGATATATTTATATTAGACCATATGTTCCAGTTTGGTTTGGTGTTGGACGGGTTGTGCTGTTCAGATAGAGAGAATTAGTGGGAAGGCGCCTGAGGAATCTATATAACATGTGAAACATACTGTATTTTCATAAGCATTTTTTCATGACCTTTTCCTCTGTCCCACTATAGTAAAAAATTCCTATTTGACCATTTCCTGTCAGAACAGGAGAGAAGATATACTCTCCTCTTATAGAGTACTTTTCTTATAAACCAACAAAAAAGGGAGCGCATAATTTTCAATCTGGCTACTGAGATATAAAATTCATTCTAGGTAGTGCAAATTTTATTAATCATTTCTTTTAACAGTGAGGGTAGAGAGCATATTGGATATAGAGATCACTACTAAAAATTCAGGCTAAAGGCTATGTACGAATCTGGGGTTCATGAAGCATCACATTCTAAGTACAGAGGACAATAATCTGTTTCTCTTGTATAAAGTCTTTTAAGTAATAAAGGTGCTTTTGTGATGATAAAAAAATGTTTCAGGGGGACATGTTCAAGGACTTCTTTTAATCTATAAATTCTGGAATTCCTTTTGACCCTAAATAAAAGTCACCATTGTCACCAACACTAGCCACAGTGCCTGACATATGGTTGGTGTTCAAGCTATATGTAGAAAGAAAATTATAATTAATATATGCATATGCACTTTTTAGGTATGAGATTTAAAATATGAAGGTGAGAATATTATGTGATCTAATTTAAAAATTAATAGTATCGAAGTAAGGTAGAATCAAATGTAACCAGAAGGTGCTGTAATGAATTTAGAGAGGAAAAAAACATGAAAACAGAGACTTGAAAAATAATTTAAGGTTTTCCTCCAACTCAGTGATATTTCATTATAATGGCTATTTGCACAAGTCTCACTTATGGCACCTAAACTTTCTACAACCCCAGATTTCAAAAACAACAAAGGTTTTAATTATTGATTCCCTTGCTGCCCAGGAAACTCCAGTAGCTGACTGCTTGAGTTTATGAGTTTGGTGGCATTCTCAAATCCATGAGCTAACAAGTCTCTTTCCACTACACTGTTAAACTAGGCACAGCTGTCTGTGTTAAGGAAAAATTGATTATTAGAGGAGAAATGTAAATCCTTCAAATATCCATCCATATATATATATATATATGGCAGAAACTTTAAACAAGATGGTAGATGCCACATTAGTGACAGCATTTCCCTCTGAGTAAATGGTTCACTCAGTATCATTTGCTTACACATTTCCCACATGAATGGCTTTACCAAATGAATAGGTTTTTTTTGTTTTTTTTTTTTTTGCATTGAATACACAGGGTTTACATTTCAACCTGCCCTTTGAAAACCTGCATTAACAGCAGGGCTTAAAGATGAATAGAGTGTGAGCCTGCAGCATTATCTCCCTGTTTTCTTCTCAACCCTTTTATAAGGGCAAAGAGAAATGTAGTTAGACATTAAAAACACTTTTGTGGAGAAAGAATTGTAGAATGTCCAATAATAGGAGATGCGGTGGTGGTAAAATTTGGGTGGGGGGGAACTGGAGTAACTAAACATTTTTATGTATCATACGATCTCAGTGGGCATTTTTGTATAATTGAGAAGAAAAGAAGGTAAAATATTTTGAGATAATACGTAAAGCAGCTTCTGAGGAAAGCAGAGGCAGAATGACCACATACCAGTAGGCGCCGAACCGCTGACCAGCTACACCCTCTTAGTGAAGTTTCAGGTTGTGCATCCCTTTGTTTCTATGGCAACTGGTAGAAGGCACTGATGAGGAATGAACTGTTAATTTTAGAGAGAAAGAGAGAACATAGTCCGGTACTAGGAAGTCGCTAGCTAGTCTAGGGTCAAGTAATAGTTTTCAGCAACCTCCCCTCCAGAGAACATGACACAGGTCCGTCCGTGGAGCAACAGAACTGCTGGCAATGCCCAAGTCCATGTTCGGGACATGCATGTGGCAGTTGTGAGCCCACCATTGGAAAGCTTGTTAGTCTGATGTTAGGGAAGCAACGGTCTCTGCACTACACATGATGTAACGGGTAGTGGTGCGTATTGGATCAGTGATTCTCATGCATGTACACGATTTCGGCCATGGGTTTTAGCAAACAGGGACCATGGCTTTTATTTAAAGTCATTCATTTTATAGAAAAGTAATACTTGGTTTACCGGTCTTATGATTACAGATTTGGGGTGTGTGTGCATGTGTGTGCGTGCATGTGTGTGTGTGTACATGCAGAGATATGGGGGAAAGTGGTGGTGACTGAATGTTACTACTTGTCCTCCAAACTCTCAAGTGCATGACTTGTCCACTCCAAGTCTAAAGCAGGATAAAAAGAATAAAATAAAATGTATAGAAATGTGTACCAAAGAGCAGAACATTTTCTCAGATTAAAGAACATGTGTCCTTAAGGACACCAAAAAGACAAGAGATTCTGTTTATACCCCATCAATCTCTTTACTGACCTATAAAATAATTTCAAGTACAAGCAGTGAGAAGTGGTATCAGTCTAATATTACTTTAATAAAACATCACCAATGCCAATTCTTTATAAGAAAAATTCATGTGAGTGACCTAAGGGAATGGGGTGAATTATAACAAAATTAAAAACTACAAGTAACTCATAATCATATTTATTGAGAGATTTTTTAAGGTTTAGTTTTGATAATGTTATAGCGCCATAATCTGTATTAATCACTGCCTTAGAAATTGCCTTCCTTAGACAATAGAGTGAAAGAAATCTAAAGCTCAGCTGATATGCATAAGGGAGAAGGCAGCAGATAAAACCTTTTGTTTTAGAAAATAGAATACCCACCAATAAAGGGAAACTATTATGCATTACTAGCAAAGGGGTGATGACAGTTTCTTGCTTTCCTCCATACCCTTTTCTTTTTGTTCTTGATCTTAGGTATTTATATAGGATTGTTTTTCTACCTGAGGGACATTGGATTTTTACCTTTCACCAGAACAAGGATCCCTCACTCCTACTAAACCAGCTGCTTACTGTCCAAAAGATTCATTGTCACAATAGTTGCATATGGTAATGTAGTGGGTACTCACATAAAGTGTTTACCAAAACCTGGTTGGCGTAAAGAGAAAGAAAACACTAAGAGGTGTCTTATAAGTATACTGTAGATTTAAAAAATAAAACCCCTGGAAATGCAGAGGAAGCACAGACAGAATGGCAAGATAAATAATATCTCATTTATCCACCCATGCATACTAGCTTCTTTCCTGTAAAGATACAATTTTCTGTTCTTAATTTTTAAGTAATGTGTTAGTCAGACCATTTAAACATGCCTATATCTTTCAGGAATGACAAATTGAAGGCCATTAAAACAAGCAAACAAAAAAAGCCTTTGTTAAATATTTTCAAAGTGCCTGTAATAAGGTAAACACAATAACAAAAAGGAAATATACAATATCCACATGACACAGGCCACTTATGTGTTCTTCCTATTTCTCTTCAGAGTTCCCTTCTTATTTGCCCATATAATGGGCAAAGGGGAAACAATTAAGTATTTTTCCTTATTTTTTTGAAAAAAAAAAATGCTTTTGCATCTCCTAGAGAAACTCATGTGTTTTTTTGCACACAACAGATTATTAAGAAATATAATAAAATTTGATGTTAAATTGTTTTGGCTGTAGGAACTATGTAGTTTACTTTTAATTATTTATTTTCATAAACATAAAATGTATTACAGTGAAGAACCTTAACAAGTTGGTCATATTAAACATTACAGATTGCCAAATCTGTAATTATAATTTATATTCATAAGAGAATTTTACAGACGACATTGGCAATATTCTTAACAACATGAAAAATCAAGGTTTATTTTCTCAAAATTTTGTTTGTTGTTCAATACATACTTGGGCTATTACAAATAAATTCCATATTAGATGGCAGAGATATACAATTTCAAAACAATGAATGATTTGTTTTGAAAAATATGTTTAAGAGGTTTCCTCAAATTTTAAAGAAAGGTGTCATAGTCTAAATTTCCTTAAAAATGCAGTGCTAGCCAGGAGTTAATGATGCATCTTTAGCACCTATTGTGAGAAAACCATCCTTCAAAGTGGAGAGCAGACCCCATTCGCTGGTTCTTATTACAATCAGGTAGTATGCTCACTGCAAGAGTAGAATGTTATAGTCTCGTAGAATTCTCAGGCACATTGCAATAAAGACCACACTATGGTATACAATGCAATGAAAGAAACTGTGCTCTGGAGACCAACATGCTGAGACTCACCTATTATTTCCACATTAAACAGTACTGATGAGCTTGAAGACATGAAATGCAGAGTCCAGGAGGAGAAAGTAAAAGGCTACTACTTGGGTAAGAGTAATTACATGGCTATAGAAAAAAAAAAATGTACTTTGGCTAAGTTTGTCTTAAGTCAACGTAAAGCTTTTTTTTAAAAATCAAATATTCCTTGTACTTTTTAACAACTTTTTCAAATACATAGAGTAGAAATAAGAGCAAGAAGACAGTATTTTTAAGTTTTTACCTTTAAGCTTTGGGAAAAAAGAAATACATTTCAAATTGATGTATACCTTGGAGATATTTTAGGAATGTTAGATTTGGGGTTTTTTAAAAATATATTTTATTAATTTTACTATTACAGTTGTCCCAATTTTCCCCCCTTTGCCCTGCTCCACCCAGTACCCCATTCCCCACCAGCAATGCCCCCCTTAGTTCAGGTCCATGAGTCATACATATAAGTTCTTAGATTTGGGTTTTAACTGTGAATTTTACAAAACAGCTATCCTTGATTTTAAACCTAATGCTAATGCATGGATATGCTGTTTTCCAACACTGTGCTATCTAGCTTATAAATTCCTTAGGGCCAGGGTTTTCCTAGTACTAATTACAATAATAACTTTCACATTGATATTACTATCTTGTACAAATAATCATCAATGGCACTGGAAGGAATGAGGCTCTCGGGGTAGCTCTGATGTAGCCCTGAAAATGTGTTTTCTACCAATTGAAAACTCCCAATTCAGAAACCAAACTGAATAGTTGTAGTGTTTTCAAGAACTTTCCTCCCTTCCCAACACTTCATGCACATGAAGGGGCGGTGCTCAGAGAATGTTTTCAGACCAGCTTAGAGAGAGTGTGAAGCCCCCTGCCCCAGGTGTGCACCAATCTGCGAACTGCCCAACTGCCCCCACCCACCTTGCTGCTGAGATTTTAGCGGGGCCTCATCACACAGGCATGATCAATGAATGCCTCGGTCATTGAAGAATGGGTCAACCTCCAGGGAGGCCCTGTTTTCCTTCCTCCCCAGAGGCCAAGGGCTAGAATAGAAAGTTCCGACCTCTAATGATTATATCTGGTCACTTCATTATCACACATTCAAGTATGGTTAAAAAAGGCATATTATAAAGACTTAATCTCCTTTATTTCTCTTATCATTTAGAAAAATCCAAGGGTTTTAGGAACTCTGTAATGAAAATGGGACAAAGACCAAATATGTGTCTTATTATAAATGAGAATATCTATAAGAAATTATCAAATTATCTGTTATCCAGTAAACATAAATAGGTCATAACATTTAGACCACAAACACCAAATTAAAATTACTTTAAATTTTATTTTTTAATTCATATACTATATTCCATATATTTGTTAAAACTAAGAAACGGAGAGAATAGGATGTATTCACTTCTGATATGTGATTTTGATATTTCCTTAACATTCATTACAAATAGCATATTATGCCACAAATTGATATTCATTAAAAAAAATAAAGATTGAGCATTGTCATTACTGATATTTTTGTTTACATTTAAATTTCCAGTTGAAATATTCTGATTGGTTTAATTTTTTATCTTTCAAAAACCCTTTTTCTCCTGCAGTATGTGAACTAGATGTATTTAATCCTTTTAAAATATGGATGTGAGCAATTTCACTCCATTAACATTTAAATATGAGTTTTGTGTTTCAGTACAATAGTATCTAAATGAAACTGCAGATTATCACTGAGAGAAGATAAAGCATAAAATAGTTGTAGTTCCAAATGAAACCTGAAATACATGAATTTCTTCACACTGTATACTAAAGTTAATCAAAGCTTTCTAAAAAGTAAATAAATTTATCCATATATAAGAAATATGAATACAAATCAATTAATATATAACACCAATTAATCATCATATAAGCAAGGTAATAACAATATGTAGCAGTTAATCATATTGTAAATGACTAATATTCTCCAGATCATTCAGACAGGAGAAAGTTAAAAGTTAATTGTCAAGTCTTAATAAAATTGTAAAAACCTTTGAATATACTTGACAGTTAAACTACAAAGTTTATTAGGCTCTGATTTTGCTCTTCCATAAAGTATATTTCATCATCCTGTAATTTTGGTTTTGAGTGACTAGAAAATAATTGTCATAATGAAAAGCAACAAAGAGATCAAACAGATCACAGTGGAAGATGAATTTTCTTTGAGGTGAAAATGAGGTTCTTGTAGACTTGCACAACTGGAAGAACTAGTGCAAAAATTATTGTTAGAAATAGCCTAAAGATCAAGTAGATGGCAATCAAAATAGTACTTTTATATTGATGAAGCACTTTAGAGAATACAAAATGTATGAATGAGTACACTGCAAAATTTCGCTCTAAGATTAGATATGCCAGCTCACCTGTGTAGAATCAAGTTAAAGCAGCTAACTTGGGTACCATGTCTACTGATTGTATACTGACTGTGTATGAAGGAGATGTTCCAAGCAGAAAGAAAGCAGATGACCCAGTATAATTCTGTCCAGTTCTGGATTATCCAATAAATAGATGAAATTCTTATCTAATGGAAATCACATAGCATGATATCCATAGTTTATTACTACACTTGATCTTAGCCAAAAGGCTGAGAAGCGATCCATAGTTTATTACTAACAGGAATGATGCATGAGTTAAAAAAAAAAACAAACTGTGATGCAAGTATTATAACATTCTTGCTATAAAATGGAGATGTTTGATAACTAAAGTGAACGCCACCATATGAGGTGACACAAAAACATCACTTATAATCCATAACGATTACTATGGAACAGGGAACATGTTTTGATGTCAGAAGGAGGCACCTGAAAGATCAGTTCAGCTGACCCACTCGCCTTTCACCTGCACTACTTCCTTGCTATTGTTGGTAGAGCTCAACACTACAAGGTCTCCTGTTTAGCGAGTTGATCTGACAATTTGGTGGCAGTAGCTTCAGTTGGTGTCATGGGCGTGACTGTCTTTCAGACTAGATGTAGCTGCAAACCTGTATTTGGTATGGAGTGCCTAGAACTTTGAAGCAGTTATAACAAATAATTCTTTTCAATCCATTTTGGAGTGAATAGAATTACATCCAAGGAGACTGGCTAAATGAATGAGAGAAAATAAGTACATGGAGGAAGACATGTTCAAAAAACATTCTATTCCCTGTTTATGTTTAGCTCTTTGAAAAAATACGGACCTTTGAAAGATGATAATATTTTAGACGTGATAAAGGTTGTTAATTCTTTATACACATATTAATGTATGGTCTGTGTTTTTTGATGACCTGGAGAGAGACACATTTTTACTCCAAATAACTCAATGAAGGTCTTTGATAACTTAATCAAAAGTCCTACTCTTGCTCAGATTTCTACTGAATCCCAAGGATCTCTTCTTCAAAAACTCATATATTTCACAGAACTCACATATTCCATACTTCACGTTACATAAAAGCAGAGGCAAGTGAAGTTTCCAGATTCCTCTGCACAAAAACCCAGAGAACCTTAAAATATATTTTAAAATGCATTCATATTACACACACTCAAACACAAAAATATATCAAAGAAAAATGTTTATAAACCCCTTGCATAAGATTGAAAGTTTCTTTGTGTATTAATTTTTTTATCTTAAAGCTATGATGAAGCAAATGTTCCAAATGTTTTAAAATTTTTAAAAAAGGTTTTCAATATCGTATTCTTTAAGGTTTTCTAAAATACACAAAAGGCAACTGATTTTTATACAACTATAAATAATAAAAAAAAAAAAACAGTACATGTGTTTCCTCAATGGTTGTAGACATCATTATTTTTACCTAAAAGTTAATGAGTATAATAAAAATAAAATAGAAATTGTACTCCATGTGGATATTTTGAATGTAAAGATTTGCCTACATAAAAATTATCTCAATATATTTGAGACCCTATTTTTTTATTTCAATATTGTTTTGCTTCACTCCATGAAAAAGAATGATATTCATTATCAGTCTTAATAAGAAGCAAATGAAAATTTAAAGTTGTATTATTGCTTTTGTTGACAGTTGATTTAACATTGCCTACATAAAGCAAATTGACTTTATTTGGGGAATGTTTTTTAAATACATGTATGAATCTCACAGTTTTGCTATTCATTTAAAATATGAAACAGCTGTTCATGTGTAAGATTACAAAGGAAAAATCTACCCATTTAAATAAGATTCAGATGGTGATTGAAATGTGACAGGAAAGTAGTAATTACCTAATATCCAAATTTTTAGTCAAGTTATAAAAATGTAATGTACTGTATATTATCCAATGGTTTGCAACACAATTTCACATATACATGAATACATGAATATACTCACATATTAAAATGATCATTAAAATTTCCTATTTGGATATTTTCCTGAGAGCAGTTTTACACAATACCCACTAGTGTTGACAATGAATTTGCTATTTGACAATCTATTTTCACATAGCTTGTGTAACTATTCGATCCAAGTGTATTTCCTACATCCATTACTTACTTTTTACTGTATTTTACTGTAATAAGATAATGCTTTTAAAATTTTTTTATTGTAAAGACAATAGTTTTTTCCTGCTTCACTTCATTAAATCCTATTTCCTTCTTAAGTGTTCTAGTGTAGATAAAAGTATCTTGCTATTACTCTTATTCTTATTCATGTTATTAATGCCCACCATTGTAGACATGTGTAGAATGTTATCTTTCTTCTGAATAGAGAATTTCCTTAATCTTGATCTTAAATAAATTCTTCAGATTCTAACCACTTTTCAGAGGTTTTACATTTTCATCAAGTTTTCCTGCTAGATAATGTGTCCCTTAGAGCTTACTATGTAGTCTCTTAGTCCTATAGATTCAGAACTTTTTTTATACATCTGAAATAGTTTTCTCTTTTATTGTTTTTTAAATTTTCAATCATCATGCTTAAATATTCATATGTTTTCATTATCTGGCATCCAATTCTATCATATTTTGTATGCTCATTTACAAATCTTTGAACTTTCCCCTTGCTTTCAGATCATTTCTTGTCAATTGTCTCCATTATACTGTTGTTTTGTTCATGTTACAAAAATATTTTGAATGCATATACTGTGTTAGGATTCTCAAAGTTGTTTCTGTAGAAAATGTTACTGTATATATTTCTATCATAGAGTTCACAGTTCAAATATGAGATAGCTCTGCAGAGACAGATCCATAAATAAGTATTTTATGTAAAAAATGAATAATTACTATGCATTTGGACAGTTCTTTAGAAGAAATATTATTCAAACAAAAATGATTGTATATAGAAATTATATTTAGAATGAGGAGTCAAAAACAGCCTGCCTGAGAAAGTGATGGTTGCAGAATTCGGAGATGAATGGGAATCAGGTGAGCATCAGACCTTACTATCATCTTCATAACTCCTCACCATGGTAACATATTTTATTTTATTTATTTATGTTATTTTATTTTTTAAATTTAATTTTATTGTATACATCCATCCCCTTTTTACTCCCCTCTGTCCCCTTCCCCACCCACCCACTCCCCACCAAAGTCAATCCCACTTGTCCATGTTCATGGCTCTTCCATACTAGGTTCTTAACTAAACTGCTCCCCTTCTTTGTCTCCTCCCCACACTGCCCCCCCGTTCCTCTACCCCCTCCCTCCTGCCCACTGAAGGTCTATTTACTGTATTCATGTATCTGGTTCTGTTTTGCTTGTTGTTTGTTTTGTTCATTATTCTCCTATGATAGGTGAGATTTTATTTATTTTCAGAGAGAAGGGCAGGGAGGGAGGAAGAAAGGGAAAGGAGCATCAATGTATCTTTGCCTTTCACCTGCCTCCATGATAATATATTTTAAACTGTTTGCTGTACATGTGCATATAACAAAGAATAATTTTACCTCAAAATGAGTTTTTTTGTGTTCCCATTATTTTCTTTTTTAATGATTAATCAGGGCACTAGCAGAATATTTTAGATATTTTAAAATATTCAAATTGTAGAGCTCCTGAAAATGCACACTGAAATGCAAATCGCATTTCTTATATTAATATGTATGTGCATTTAATGGGTTTTAATGAATGTTCAAAGGTCATTGCAATTGATTTGAGTAGTTTGTTTTCCAAGGAATTTGAGAATTGTATTCAAATAGACTGAATTCTCATTACAATCATGATCTCCAACAGAATATTATATTAAAATATGAATTTTTGGTTTGAAAACAAGTGTTTTACCATAAGTCATAATTCTGAAATTACAAATAAAATGATTTGATATAAACTTATTTGAATCACATGAGTTAGAGAAAATTTTTTTCACTATGAAAATGATAGACCATGAATAAAATGAAATAATAGAGAAATTTAATAAGTATCTTATCCAAAATATGTACATCAAATGGTTTTTTAGCAAATATGACCTGTGCTGATTTGTCTATAATACCATGAATCCTGAGATAGATTATTATAAACCAATGCATATTTAAGTTTCATACTCAATAATAGACAAGAATGACCATTATAAGGTTTTTACAAATTTTAGATTTAATAAGATGATGTAGCTAACTACAAATTAAAAATTCAATAATTTAAAAAATATGCACTTAAAATCAAAAAATAGTTTTGATTCTAAAGAGCATAATATATATTTGAAGAGAGGCAGACTGTGTATAATAATAAAACTTTGTTTCAAATGTAATACATATTGTAAGACTAAGTTAAATGGAGATTCAATTACAAATATTTCTTTTAATGGAAAAGGAGGCCATTGTGCTGTAATATGAGTAAATGGGATTTCTCTAAATTTTCAGTGGTTGTTTGAATTATGTTACTATAATGCTTACATCACTTTTATCTCTAAGATATGTCAATGTGGTCTTATTGCCTCTACCATTCAAAATAAGATTGGGGTACATACCAACAAAGTATTTCCATCCCATTACAATGATTTAAAAGCCCATTCTTATGATGTTATCTTTTCAGTGCACTGCTCTATTATTTGTTTTTCACCTAGACTGACAAATTCCCAGAAAATACAATTTTTCTGGGAAATTTATACCTTAGGGTAATTATACATAAAAAATTATTTCATTTTCTTAAAACTAGCCCCTCAAGTTTACTTAAAGAATCCAATGATATCTTCTCGACATCATTTGAAAGCTCTATTTGAAAACTTTTCCAGGGAGAATTTGAGATCATCATTACATCAGAAGGAAGCACCATTTCACCACTTATTAAGCCACAATTTATGCCTTTCTCTATGTTTTATGCATTCTAATGCCCTGCAGAGATATAAAACACAAAATTATTCCCTCACCCACTTTCCTTGATAAAGAATGACTTTCTTACATCATCTTGGTTACTTTTAAACCATATAAGTGTTTTAAATAATTTTAGTGGCTTTTATGAGCCACCCTTTTTGTAAGATTCTCCTTACATCAGTTCAGTTTTACATATTGTATTATACCAGGTGTCTCAGTCTTGAAACTATTTAACATTTAGGCTGAATAGTTCTTTGTTTTTTTTAAACAGTGGACTGTATAGTAGGACATTTATCAGCATTTTTGGCTTTTACCAACTACAAGATACAGCAACCCTACCAGCACCAGCTGTTATAGACAAAAATGTCTCCAGATATTGCAACATAATTTTCAGAAGCAAAATGTCCCTTTCTTGAGAAAATCACTGCATGGTTAAATGGAGGTTGAACAAGTCGAAGAACAATTTATATGCAATAAAATTAGTAGTTGTCAGGACACTTAATAAATACTATTTTAATACAGTTCCAAATTTAATTATATGACATATAATCTTCACACAAAATCTATGAGGTAGATATTCCAGTAATCCTCACTTTACACATGAGGAAATTGAGGTACAAACGGTTATTTAGCTTACTCAAGATCTCACAGCTCATTAGGGGTAGAGCCTAGTTTTAAAACCACTTACTCAGTACTCATGTTATTGGCTAATATAACAACTAACCTGAACCCAAATCTTACATAAAGGCCAGAAAGAAAATGAACACAGAAAGAACACAGAATCAAGATAGAAGGAATGCATTTCCAAACATTTAAAACGGTATAAGATGGTACAAGAGAGGACAAAAGAGAAAGACACAATCAAAGGATAAGAAGTAAAAGAGTCAGGGATACACATCTTTAAGGATTTGGGGGAAGAAAGCAAGGCTATATCCCCATAAAACAACAGATGTAAAGCTATATTGTAATAAGTTCATTTTTTTAAGTTTCTAAAAGCCTTAATTGTCTATTTTACAAATCCATTATTTCTGATCAATAAATTTCTGAAGAATGCTGGTTTCTCTGTGGTCATATATTGAGGTTAATGGTATGAAAAATGTTAAGGGAAAAAAAAACAATTATAGAGTGAGCTTTAAAATTAGGGAACCTGGCAAACGTAAACCTGTACAGTGTATATTTTACATGGTATTATGGAGTTAACTTTTACATAACTTTACTAATGATAAAAGTAAAAGAAAATAGCTCCCAATCCCAATAAACATAACCAGGAAAGGAACATTATTGTTTTTGGTTATACTAAGTTTGTTGTTTGTTGCAAGAATTATCACAGGTTCATAGCTGCAAGATGCAGGAAAATTTCTCTATCCCCAGGCCAGCAGTAGAACTTGGCAGAGGGCTCTCCCAGGCCAATTCCCAGAGAATACAGCACCCAGGGGTGCAGTCTGCACCCATCCAGGTGGGAAAGGCAGTAACATGCTAGGATGACGTGAAGCCTTCAAAAAGACTCACTTGAATGCACTATCCAGCAGGCTGGTAACTCTTTGTACAATTGTACGAAGCGCCAGGAATATTTACCTGGGGGTTGAGAAGGAGAATAAAGGTAAATGCTAAATCAGCTCAGAGGAGAACACATCAGGCTGTCCAGTCCAGTGAACGCACTTGACAGTTGCTAAGGATGGAGACACAGCCAACAAAGGGAGAAAGTGCCCAGAGATAAACTGAAAAATAATGGTTAGAGTTGCTCCACTGCTCAGTCCACTGTGTAATACAATAGTTAAAATAAGAATTTCCGATCAAAGCCATGTCACAGTTTTGTACATTCGCCTCCTGATCTTTCAGTATATGAATAGACATATTTTATAAATATTTTTATCCTCCATCTAAAATATACGCTACTGTATCTTTTAAAAACTAACATAGATACTCATTATTTTTTAAAAAATAACTCTTTTTTTACTATCTAAATACTTTGTGTATAACCTTTATATAATATCAATAGGGACAATGTCTCTATTGAACAACATTAGAGTGACAGAAAGGTAAGTGAGGAAAATAGAAGGTTAAAGGTATCTACTAAAATGGTTGTAATTAATTTGTTTTTAAATATCTTTGAAGATATGATAGTGAATAGAAACCTACATGGATGGTTTAGCTTATTTATGGTAGCTACTACATATTTCTAATAAAATGTGAAACTTTTAATAAAAGAATCCCAACATCTAACACATAACCACATCAAAATAAGTCTCGGTATAAGATTTGAGTAGTACCATACTCTTTTATGAGGATACTAACAAAAATAATTATAGTTTGGAAGTATGAAGTAGTGATTATCTTGTTTTGAAAAGGCTAGATTTGGTGTGTTCTAGTAAATGCTTAAGAACATAGTTCTTTTAACTTATTAAATATGTAAATATATAAATCTCATTTCTGTGATCTCAGTTGTCAAAATTTAAAAATCTGCAACACACCCAAATTGTGGTGTGACTTCAAATGTTCTCTTTCCTCCCTTATTACAAAGTACTTTTTTTTTAAGAGAGAGAGGGGAAGGGAGAGAGACATCAGTGTATGGTTGCCTTTCACCTGCCTCCAGCTACAAACCTGGCTGCAGACCTGGCTTGCAACCTGATTATGTGCCCTGGCTGGGGATCGAACCAGCAACCTTTGGATTCTCAGGCACAAAGTACTTTTTAACAGATGACCTCCAAAACGTTTTACAGAAACAATTTCAGGATAAAATTTTCAACTGGCCTTCAGAAATATATTCTTATTTTAAATTCAAATTGTTTCTATGGAGGAATGCAAAGCTGAATGCAAAAATTGATGCACATTTTTTGTTCCACTTGCTCAGGCGTTTTGAATACAAACACCACACAGTACACACGCTTGCTCAGTGGTGTCCCCACTGACTAGCGCAGTGAAGTCATCAGTGTTCACGCATGTGCATTCCAGCCTTTCTCCTTGGTTGCCTGGTTACATCAGTGTTGCACAAACCTTTCTTATTATGTTAACAAAGGCTGGACATCTTTCTGAGAGACTTAACACATACATATATGTATATGTATTTTTTCCCTGTAAGTTCCAGAAATTGGTATAGAATTGTATAGAGCAATAGTACCCCACATACAATCTAAAACCAGAAGTTTCATCTGTAATAGCTACTACAAAATTTTTGGATTACGGAATCTCTCCTTATATATTAAGAAATACATGCATACATACTATATTTACATATATAAACTTATAAGTACATTTTCTAGTATTATGGTATATTAAAATAACAAAAATGAACATTTATGTAATGAACTATGTTACGATTGCCACCTTATGTTTTAAGTGGCCTTTTTATTTATCTTTTATACGGAGTACTGATTTGCTCTAACTGACCACTTACAAAACCCTAAATATCCATTACATATACTCAAACACAAGTATATGTAGGCGTTTATACATATATCTGAATTTCTAATTCAATGTAAGTAGAAGTTGTAACATTTTGTTTAGCATAGCTTAGCATATATTTTATAAAGCCGTGTGTATTTGAGTTCAACTGCTTTAAGGAAATCTGGCCCGGAAACAGTCACTGCTATGGTTTCCCTGCTCCCGGTCCAGTGTAGGTCAGTGAAGACATCTGGCGTCTGCTCGACAGGCTATGACATACGTAAGTTCCGTGGTCTGACTTCACTTTTCACCGAACCGTTGTCAGGTAGTGATTAGCAGCCTAGGAGGCACTTGGAAAGTGGGAGGGGATGTTCCATGTTGAAATGCTCGTCTATTCATACACACTCGTTTTTAATATCGGTAATGAAGGACATTGGCAGGAAATGCTGTCTATGTCACCCTTTTCTACTGTTCAATAAATAAAAGACTTTAACTGCCAGTGCAGATCACAGATTTCAAGGGGTTCCAGTATTTGAATTTAAAAAGTACTAATTATATGGTGCTAAGGATACTGAAAATACATGGGACACGGAAGAAATGATTACCAATCTTCTTTATTTTTATAAAAAATAGTATATTTTATAGCTGAAAAAGGCACTTAGTAAATATGCATTAATAGTTAATAGTTAACTATTTTCATTGGGTACAAATAATTTTCTATTTTAATAAAAAATAATACCAGTTAGGGGTGTGGTCAGAATTGTTGCTGTGGAATACATAGAATGCTACATATGTATTCCAATATGTAATGTTGACATATAACATCATGTAATTTAATCACATACAATATAATGTTTTGACACATATATACTGTATTGAAAAATGTTTACCATAGCGGGATATAGGAACCCAGAATATAATGTGCTTTCCACAAACTTTGATTTAACTGAGTGGGACTTATTGGAAGGGTTCTTCTGTTGAGCAGAAGATTCATCAAACTGAATTTGTCAGAAGATCACTCTAGCTATGTTGTTGAGAATAGATTTTAAGGAGAAAAGATGGAAACTAAAAAGACTGTGTGGAGTAATCCACACAAGAGATGAAATGTTAGTATGGCCCACAGCAATAGGAGTAAAATCATAAAATCCTATATGATGAATTTATTTTTGGAAGCACTTTCTTATGATACATAAATGTAATATATATATAGTGTTGGGCAAAAGTAGGTTTACAGTTGTCTGTATGGAAAGTAATGCAATAGTTAACAAATTATAAGAATAAACTGTGCTCTGCATATTCACAACAATAAACCTACTTTTACCTCAACATACTTGTATATATAAAAGAAAATCCATGCAACCTACTATAGCAAAGAAGCACTCAAATTGTTATAACTAATGTGGTTAATTTTATAAAAGGAAAAATTTCAACATGTATTGATAATATATTATCTACTTTTCATGTAAAAGTAGAGACTGTGGATTTCTTACATAGGAAGATGATTTGAGATAGGTGCCTCCTTTTAAATAAATGCTGTAATGTGTCCACAAAAAATTATTGTTAAATCAAGATTTTTAAAAACAGTAAATTTTATGTCATGAAATTATTTTTGTTAATAAATTCAAAAAATCCAAATTTAAATAATTTCATATTTCCTCATGTTATAGATGAAGAGACTGAGGACAGAGAAATGAAGTGACTTGCCTAAAGTCACAGAGCATGACAAAGGAAGAGTCAACGTTTGAACTCATAATGCTGGTAAGTATAGGTTCCTATGTGTATTTCACTTTTCAAGAATTCCTATGATACCTCTACATTTTTATGCATCCTATATATAGTCTGTTAAATGGCCTGGATGCAAATATTTTTTTTTTCAACCTAGCTTGGTAGAGATTTTATATTTTTAAAAATTGCTTTGCTTGACTAGTTTAAAATCTCAAGACCAATTTCCACTTGAAATTTTGATGAAGTGCAACCATAGCCTTAAGGTACTCCTTTTTTCCCCTTTTTGTTCTTTCTTTTTTATTTTCTGTGTTGTTTCCAAGTTGAATTGCTCTGGAAGTGCCAATGTTGACTTTGAGCTGAGCTTCCATGGTGTTAATGACTGGTAAAATTGCTTTTTAAAGAAACATTGCTACTTGTAATAATTGCAAAGAGCACCTTTGAGATACAATTTGCAGAATGAGAAGGGTGGTGAAAGGCTATTACCCACAACCTCATTTCCGAAAAATCTCAAGCTTTGTTCTAATATTAGATCCTGAAGTGAATTGTCCTGATGTATATTTTTAGTAGAGGTCAAGGATTCCTTTAGTAGAGGTTAAAGATTCCTTCAGGAACTTTTATTGAAAAATAGATAACGTCTTTAGTCATTTAGCTACGTGCAGTTAGTTGTTCAATTGAAATAATGTCAGCCTGTCTTTCAGCTACATCAACTATATTCAACAAACATCTACAGATATAGATTAGATATAGATACTATACTTACAAATTTCAAAAATAGTAATCTCCTAAACTACTGGTATCAAAAATGCAGTTCTTTTTTACATGATTCCAAAAAAAGCCAGCCTAATAAGATTCACATATATTGAAGTGCAAACTTCTATGAAGAATCAACTCTCTCTTCAGACATAAGAAAAGATGAAATACTGCCATTTTTGACAACATGGATGGACCTTGAAAATATCATGCTAATTAACTCAGAAAAGTTAAGAACTGCGTGATTTCACTCATATATGGGATATAAGTTGGAAGCAACAAATGAGCAAACAAAACAAAAATCCATAGACATCGGTAACAGTACGATGGTCACCAGAGGGAAGGGCTGGGAGTGGTAATAAAGGATAAAGAGAATCAAATATGTGGTTACAGTAGATGATCTGACTTTGGGTGGTGGGCACATGATGCAATATATAAATAATACATCCTAGAATTGCACACTTAAGACCATATAATCTTATTAACCAATGTCACCTCTATGAATTTGGTAAAAAGGACTCAACTCTCCATCTCTCAACAAAATGGCTAGCCTTGTGTTGTACAAAACAGATTGACTTTTTGGACCCGACCGGTTGTATGTAGCTGAGTAGGAGGCCTTACTCTGCCTTTTGTAATGAAAGATAAACACACCAAATGCTTCTCTCTTGGCTTCATTGAAAACTGAACACCTGCACCCTGTCCAAACATAAATAGCTGCTAAAGTTGGTGCCACCAGGAAAGGACAGTCAAAGTTTGATTTTGCAATTGCTGCAGTAAAAATATCCATCCAGGGGTGGCAGCCACCTTGTCCAACACAGGCAGCTGCCGTGTTCAGTGATGTCCCTAACACCCTTTGCCGATGATTTGTTCTAAAGAGCCCATGTGCTTTTTATTTTTTGGTCCAACAGAACTGTTTTAGTTTCTGACTTTTTGCCTAGACAAAAACGCCTAACCTTAAACACAGTTGATAAGATCCTGGTGTTTGTCCAGTGAATGTCCTTTTAAGTTAGACAGAATGCATTTATCTCCCTTGGAACCAAGATTTCTGAGTACACTGGTATTTAAGAAAAGGGACCAAATTAAAAGTTAAAACCATGTGATACTGTGTTTTATGTTTGAATTTATTTCTTCATTTTTAAAAAACATTTAAGTTATTAAAGTAACGGGAGATGATATCTTCCATTTAATGTTTTACTTCCTAATTTTATAGGTGGAATCTAATTATTTATCGATTTGTTTCATTTGTTTTGTCCACTCATTTTGTGAAAAGCCACCATAAAAATTCTTATGATTTCAAACTTTCAGTGCATTTTCTGAGGTGTTTTAAATATACAATGATAACATCTAAAACACTGATAATTTTGCTTTTTTGTCTTTAACTAATTGATAAGGATAATACTTTTAGAATACTCTTAAACACTTATGTTCTTAAAATGGACAACTGTGTTCTTAAAATTTATGCTTCTGAGAATTCAACATTATGAATGATGCAGGCTTTTACATTATGATATATATTTTAATTTACATCAAGAAATAATTTTTTATTTCATTAAAAGTTTTTATCAGAAATGGACACTATATCTTATCAAATGACTTTTTGGCACCTGTCAAGGGGATCATATTTTTCCCTAGTTTGGCTTTCCAATGGTGAATTATAATAAAGATGTTCTATGAGGGAACTCACGATATTCCCAGAATGAAATTCACTTATTCCATTACTCTTAGCTTAGTAGTATGTAGTTGCAATGTATTTAATTATGTTTTATTTCAAAAATAGTTTTTATTCCTAATACAAGTAACTGAATAGTGGTTTTCATCTTATTGTGTATTATTTTTATAAGTTTCTATCAAATTGGCTTTCTGTGTTTAAGAAAAATGTAATTTCTCCACACTATTATTGAGGTAGACAAGCCCATATTTGCAAAGTGAGGGGCTGGACCAGCAAGCAGGAGACCCATGCAGATGGTTGAAAATCTTGCTCTACAATGTGGAGAACTAAGTCAGAAAGACAGTAACATCCTAAGTACATGTTATATATACAGCACATGATTGAATACACAAAGAACTTTAAGTATTATAATTTTTACATTAGTTAATTCATATGTTATGCTTAACATCTCTTTGTTTTGGCTTATAATTTTGTAATATTATTACATTCTTATTATGGTGTGGTAGAAAAGTTAGCACATTAATAATTCTTTCTATATGTTCTTCTAATACTCATTTTTGTTAATTTTGGTGGGGGAATTACGGATTTAATAGTGGTCTAATAAGTTGACAACATTAAGTATCATGTATTTGAACACATTAAAGATGATGAATAAAACTGTGAAATTTCCTTCCTTATAGATTTCCACCTCAATGGTTTATTAATCTTAGACATTTTTGTTATTTCCACTCTGTTGAGGTTCATTTTATTTAAAATAGATTTCATGAAATGATTCACAGATATGATTAATTCTCAGCATAATTACTTTTCCAAGTATCTTAATTTTTCTCTTAGTTACTGAACTTGGTCACAATTTTTTTTCCAAGAAAAAAATTAACATGGACTTAAACATATTTAGCTACTATTGGCATTACTATTGGCATTTACTATTGGCATTGGTCTACTAGTAGTTTCTTCTCCATGACTTGGAAGAAAGAATTTCACTGATACTGAGTCTTCTAACACTGACTTCCCATCCTGATTCTTCTCAACCTCTCTCTCTCTCTCTCTCTCTCTCTCTCTCTCTCTCTCTCACACACACACACACACAGAGTCTCCTACATGTACCACATACCACCATTACTTGATTTTTTAACCCTATAAATACTTATTTGTGTAACTCAGAATGTCTTACAAGACCATGCTTTCATGCCAATTGTTCAGTTGTTTCTTTGTTCTTCATCTTAATAAATACAAATGACATGTGTTTGGACTTTTCTGTCATGTTTTTAATATATGTAATTATTTTATTTTATAACTACAAGTTTTGTGTACTTTTGTATTCTATTTTACTTATTGTTTTTCAGCTCATTCTCCATGTGTCTACTTGTGTTTAAAATAAAATATTCTTTCTTTTTTCAAATGTTGCTTTTACGTATGAACAGTGTCTTATTTTTCTTTTTTCTATTATGTACCAGTGTTATTCTGTCTCATGTTTTTTTATATTTTATCAACTTATTGTTTTAGTTTTTGATGTTATTTGAGCTCTTGTTTTACTTTTCAATTTGATGCCATTCATTGTTTTGCATTCTATTTTAGGTGCTTTTTTCTTACCTGAGTTTCCTATATTGTGTCAGCATAAGTTCTTATCTGTTCTTATTCACTCACCATTAGGAATTTTGGCACTGGGGTCAAATAAAGGAATATACTTGAGCCCTGAGATACTAGGAAAACTGAATAGAGGTAAGTTTCTCAAAACTTTGTATTCAAAACTCTGTTTCTTACTATGCACTTTTCCCTGAGAGTATATTTGTGATCATGACTCTCAGCATTCGTATATCTTCTATCAGAAAAATCAACAAAGCTCTGCACTTCCCAGGTTCTCTGTTTTATTTCTCTTTTTGCCTCCTAGTGGCAATTTAGCTTTGTTTACCTTTCCCTGGGCTACAACCGCAGCTATTCTCACTTCTCAGCAGTGTTGCCCTCTACACATGCCAGTTGCGCCCCATCTGGGTGACCAAATTCTTCCCCAATTTCATCTTGAGAACTACAAGCACACAGCATTGACTGGTGGGAATCACATCTGTCCAAGACCTTCAGAGGCTTGTGCCTCTGATCAATATTATCTTTCCCTGGATCCATACATCATTAAATTAATTTTGGACAATGACTCAGTTACTGTAAATCCTTATTTTATTTTGAGTCATCTTTCCCTGTTTTGTGTTCTCTGTGTTTTTAAATAAATACATCAGGTTGTAGTGTGCCAATGGGTATGATTTTTTAACAAAGGGAATGTTACAATTTGATCTCTTTTTTTTAAGATTATTTTTTTCTGGCAGAGTAAAAGAAAGTATTGAATTGGAAAGAATAAAAAATAAAGCTCAGCATTTTGTAATAAACTATGTTACCTTTTCAAAAGAAATAAATTCATTATTCATGAACATAAGTTCTATATGGGCAATGCCTTTATCTCTTCTATTCACTGTACTAGAACCAGCAACAAAAAGTCGAAGGACTACAAAAACCTTGTATTAAATGGAGGGATGCACTTAATTTTAAAATTAAAACAAATTATACTTTAAAGTATAAGTTGGAACCCATTAGCACTTCCAGAAAATAATTACTTAATTATTATGGAGTCTTCTGTTCATTGTGTAATAAAGTCAGAACATCATAGGACCCTCAAAGGGAGTTTTTAGATTAGTTGAGATAATACACTGACCTGACATCTGTTATGTACAGGAATTTTCAGTCCTGTTATCACTCTCCTTAAGCCTTTCTTGAAAATAACCATATACGTTTACTTTCAGGAGGGTATCGTATTCTTGATTTTATGGTTAGTATTTTACATGGTCTCCTATTACTATTTTTTACTTTTAATTGGCTTTGTAAATACATTTTTATTTCCCCTATTAAAAATGATTTGGGGCATGCAATGGCATCAAGTCCCAATAGTATTGGAGTGTGAATAAATTTTAGTGTTTCTGTTGACTGTTCATCATACACCTTGCTCCAGTGAGGCATAGCATCAAAACGAACTTGAACAATCCAGTTCAGTTGTCACAGTTTATTACTATAATAATTTGAGGGGAATATGCATTAAACATTTTTTATAAATAGGTAAAAGTATACATATTCATATAGGGTGCACATGATCAATTGGCAAAATTTTAGTAAAATAACATACCACAAAAGTGTCATATTTTAAAATAAATTTATTCTTATATGTAAAAATATAACCATAGTCATTACTTTCTTAAATTTTCAAAAAAGTCTCCATTTGCTGCAATAATAGACTTGATTCCACTTCAGAATCTTGAGCACACTTTAATTAACTTTTCTTTATCCATGGACATCATAATGTTTTCAACCTTAGCTTTAACAGCCTCTTTATTGGAATCAGGTTGTTTATTAACATTTCTCTCACAAACACTGCATACATGATAGTCGAAAGGATTTGCACCTGGTGAACTAGGCGGTCAAATTTCCTTTGACCAGGAAATTCTTAGTGCCAGCACACTGACACTAATAAATTCTTGCACCTTTTTGGCATTATGTACTGGTGCACCATCTTGTTAGAGGATAAAATGACATCCATTTGCGGCTTGCTTCATCCATGGTACAACTACTTCTGTCAAAACGTCAAGGTAAACATTCTGGATTTTCATTGATGACCTCCTGGATTCTGTGTACAACACCTGGACTTGTGAGATCCTTGCATACCTTATGTGTTTTCCTTGTTGGTGTGGCGACATCAAGATCAGCATCACACATCTTTTTCATGTTGTCAACTGTACATAAAGGGATGTTATTGAAGTCCACAACTTCCTTAGCAGTTGGCCCTGCACGCAGTCCAGAAACTATGGTATTCCTTTGATGTGATGGTTGCTCTCTGAATTTAATACTTTATATCTGAAACAATGATAACCTTAGACACGTAGTTTTTCAAAATTAGTAAGAAGCACATGAAATGAGATGCAAAGTTATTGCCAACTGATCATGCACACACTGTATTATTTAAACTGAGAGGAATTCCTCAGATTTTGACTATGCCTACAAGCTCACATGCAGGACTGGTTTTGGTTCCCTTAGAAGCTTCTCTCTTGGCTGGTGATGGCCAACCTCTTGCTGGCTCTTCCCTGGTTTCCCTGCAGTGCACACCAGCCACTGGTGTCCCTCTGTCTGTCCTAATCTCCTTTTCTTATAGAGACACCAGTCGTATGAAATTAAGACTCATCCTAAGAGCTATGTTTTAACTTCAGTGTTTCCACAAGGACTTTGTCTCCAAGGACAATGACTTCTGAGGTACTGAGTGTTAGAGATTCGAGAATGGGTGTTGGAAGTGGAGGACACAATTCGGTACCAAATAGTATGTCAGCTGTCTTTTAGGGAAGGTCCTTCTAATTAGCGTCTGTGGAAGGCAGGTGACGGGGCAGGGCTGGGCCAGGAGAGAACTGGAGTCACTGCACCGCAGGCCAGCGATAGCCTTACATGGCCTCCTGAGAGGCCTCAGCACACTGACACCTCAGCGATCAGGTGAGTAGTGTCCTGGGTCAAAGTGACCAGGCTTTTTACCCAGTTTGATAAGTCTCAAGAGACATGGACCTCAAGAATCACTTTATTACCTGTAGCTGAGACACAGAAAGGACAAAACCAGGGACTGTCTATGACCACAGTCCCAGTGACTCAAGGTCACACCTTGAAGGAAAATATGGGTGTCATGTCACCTTGTTCATCATGATACCTCATCTGCTAGGCTCATCCTCATTTAAATTTTACCAAATTATATTTCCAAGTGCAATGTTCCATTAGAGATTCAATGTATTTAAAAAGTTGATTATATATTAAACACTTAAAGCTCCTGCATGTAACTGGTAGGGAAAAAACATATACAACCTCAGGTTACTTTTTAGATCACTAAATAAAATAATGGAGATTTAATTTATTAATCGATAGTCTAAAAAAGTGCATTAATATTAAGTAATACTTAGTCCAAAATGTGCATTAATATTGTTCACAAACTCATTTCTAGCATGTAGTAGCCTTGGTACTAGAGAGAACAGTAATTAAGGTTTATTTTTACAAAGAAGGGATGTTTCATCAGGTAATCAGAATTAGAGGTAAAGAATTTTGGGCCATTACACATTACTCGAATTCTGAAATAGAGCCTCAAACTGCATGGAGACTTTATGTTTGTATCTCCTTAAATCATTTCTTATTATTTCTTGGCAGTTCTTACAAAACCAATCAGCACTGCGTTCTCAATTTTGAAAACATCAGGGGCCCTGCTAGGAATTTCCAGCACCTAATTAACAGGTCAGTTATAAACACAGAGCAGACTCAGTTTCTATTCTCTACAGACAGTCTGAAATGGCAGGTGCTTCACTACTTCCCAACATTGCTAGTCATTCTTGGCTTGATGCTTTAATGCCTAAAACTCCATGTAATGACAATCCCCGTTGTGAAAATGCCATAGAGACGTTGGAAGGCAAAGACATATTTGGAAGATGGCAGAAAACAATGAAAAAAAAATCAGTATATTCATAAGTAATTTGCCTAGACTTTGATTTTTGTCTCAAGATGAACACACTGGGCATTTCAGGACAGAAATGTATGTTCTTATCCTATGATAAATAGAGAAAAGAGTTAAATTGCCCCTCTCAATGTCAGACTCCTAATGATGTACATTTTGAATTATGGGAGATAAAGAAACATGTTTGGTGTCATTTTAACAAGTTGAGCGCTCAACGCTGTTGAATTTGCTTGGTGTGGCAAGAGTAGATGTGCAGTATACTGACTCACCGTGTCAGGCCCCTCGGGCTGCTCATTCTCTCATTTGCTTCTTTCATTTTCTCTTTTTAAGGTCATCTCCCTTTCACTTTTTAAGAAATACATTGTTGGAAAGATTATGATATCCATTCCAAAGCAATGCTAAAATTAGAGAAACCCAAAAGGTTATAGCCATATGAATGCATATAAGGAGTTTTTCAGTCAGTAAAATTGAACATTTACTGTCAGGGCAATTTATACAAAGCTTAGCCTGTAGAAATGTGGTGGCTTTGTCCGTATGGTGAAAGGAAGTGCAACTGCTGAACTCAATTCTTTCAAAGTGAAGGGCAGAGGGCATTTGCTTAGGTCAACGTTCGTAAATATAAATGTGGAACTTAACTATACTTGATAAATTAGTTAATTAAGGTTTATGAACACATTTACTAGGGTTGGTTTCGACATCATAAGGATAGAGTTACACTGACTTAACAAACTGTAAATATTACAACCAATAAATAAGTTTACAAAATAACAAGGCATATGCATTGGTTGTATTTATTTTGGATAAGCTATAACTGTGACTGTAGACATTATCATTTAAAAACATTTGTAAGTAACACCATGACATCCTTCCACTTTAAACTAGAGGTAGTAAAATACACCATTTATGTGAAAGTTAAAAGTGTGTTCCATACCAAGAAGAATTTTGTTATAGGACTTCAATCCTTATTAAGTAAATTCTCCTCTAGTTATATCACTTTTACATAAAAGCACAATTCCTGTGTGTGTTCTTACTTGTTCTATTATAAATTCTTCTGCACCCTGTGGTGTCCCCCCAAGTGGTGAACACTTACTTCCTTCATTGCATCTCGTTGGAAATGTGCAAAAATCCAAGGCTAGTTGGATTCCACCCTGTGTACTTTAAAGGTTTAATGAAGAATCATCTTCTTGGTTCAACCTTGGCATGAAACTGCAAATGTGGAAAACTCCCCTCTTTTGATTGAATGTGCTACTTTTTGTCTTGAGAATTCATATTTTACTAACTGCGCAAGGATAAGTGCGAGAGAGGGAAAAATATAACCTTTACCAATGTATAACCAAATGATCAAAAGTATGGATTTGAGCAATAATAAAGAGCTGTAGTTTCAGGTGTGTCTTAGATGTTAAACCTGACTGAGAAATAACTCCCCTCTGGTTCCCTGAGGTTGCCTGAGACACTAATTCTCAGCTCCGAAGATTATCTCACACTCCAGCAGCTCTGCGACCTCGGCATAATCATCTGCTGTGAACTTTTTCTGCACTTCACAGATACCCGGTAGGGAACGGAGCAGCCATAAAAGATGAAAAGCTATAAAAGGCTACAGCCAGCTTCACCATAATAGTTTCTATTTAGATTTCAAACAAACTCCCGCAAATTGTATTTGAAGCAGAATTCAAACAGAATTCAGGTTTGCGGGTAAGGGACCCCACATGTTTGTGCCAACTCGGTTCCCTCCAGGTAGTTCACTGGTTCATAAACAGCCAGTGATTGCCAGCAAGGACATCATGGAACTGCTTGTTTCTTCCATGTTGACAAATTTAATTATGGTGCCATAAAGGGCCTTGAAATGCATAGTCAAACAAAATGCAAATATAATGTCCCACAAAATATTCTAACTGAATGCAGGCGAACCTATCCAAACAAATACATCACTTTTGTTCTCAAATAACATTAGAGTTCATCAATGATTAATTCTTAAATGGATGTTAAACAAAATCATGTTCCTAAGCATTTATATACTATAGTGATACGGTTCTAAATTCATACCTGCGAGTAAGAAAATATATGTGTTTAATTTTACTCTCTCTTGAGCACTTTAATGACTTCAAGCTGTATAACTATTTGTATCAATAAGTATACAGACAAATAATTTATATACTACCAAATTATGCAATTGTATATAAACTGCAGACATTTCGGGAGAATCAACTGCAGAATTATTAAGAGTGCTTGAACAGTATAGTAAGGTAAAGTACAAGTTGTTTTAATGTAGATGCAATACATAATTACTAAAGAGAAAACAATAACAAGATGAAACAATCCTTTTAATTTTCTCAATAATATACATTAATATCTGAGAAATAGATAAACCTATTTCAAGTAAACTTTAAAATTATACTAAAAGGAATAATAGAATACCTGAATAAAGGAAGAGTCCTGCCAAGTTTGGTAATTTGTATCTTATATGATTGGTTAATTTCAAGAAGTATCAAACTGTCATAGATCACTTAACATTCTCTTATTATTCTTTTAATGTCCATGAAATAAGTAGTCATGACTATCGTTTTGTTTCTGATCACAATAATTTCTCTTTCTCTCTTCCTCTCCCCTCCCTCCTGCTTTATTGAGATATAATTGCAAAATAAAATTGAAACACATTCAAAGTGTATGATGGGATTGTTTGATATAATTTGTGAAAGGATTACCACAACCCGGTTAATTAACACATCTGTCACCTCACTAACCATTTTGTGTGTGTGTGTTGAAAACACTTTAGATCTACTATATGAGCAAGTTGCAAGCATACGATTTAGAATTATTCATTAGTTACCACATTGTGCATTAGACCCCCAGAAATGATTCATCTCACAAGTGAGAGCACATGCCCTTTGACCAGCAAACCCCCATTCTGGTGCTCTCCCCAGCCCCCCAGGCAACCTGCATACTAATTTCAGTTTCTATGGGTTTGACTTATTTAAGGTTTCACGTAGAAGTAAGATCTATGGTATTTATCTTCCTCTGTTGGCTTATTTCACTTAGCATGTCCTCTATTTTCATCCATTGTGTTGCAAATTGCAAGATTTCCTTCCTTCTCATGTCTGAATAATATTTTATTTTACATATGTTGATATAACACCTATTCTTTACCCACTCATCTTTCAACAGGCACTCAGGTTGTTTCTGTATCATTTCTATTGTGAATAATGCTGCAGTGAACACAGGATTGCAGATACCCTGCTGAGGTACTGATTGTGTTTCCTTCAGAAAGTTACACAGAAACAGGACTTTTGGTCTCTCTCTCTCTCTCTTTCTCTCTCTCCCTCTCCCTCTCTATCTTCCCCACCTACTCCCCTCTTCTGAGGGCATGCACATGTTCACCTAGCTAGAAGTTTATAACCTTATTACTCTTTTTAAAGAGCTGGCTTTTAATTATTAGTGTTTTTCCTCTGTTTCCTATTTTCAATTTGATTGATTTATAGTCTAGTTTCCATGGTTTCTTTTCTCTTCTTTTTCTTTTTTTCCTTTTTTGCTTTTCTTAAGATTAAAATGTTCTCTTTTTTCCTATTATTTTATTGTTGTTATATTACACTTATCTCATTCCCCCTCCCACTGCTTTCTCCTGCCCCACCCTCCCCCATCCCCTCTCCCACAATCTTACGTGTTGTCTCTGTCCATGGATCATCCATTTAGTTTCCTAAAGTGAAATCAGATTTTTGTTTTCCACCTTTCTTCTTTTAACGTATACTTTTCATGTCGTAAATTTATCTCTAAGCACTAATTTAATCCTAAACATTGTGTAACTTGTATTTTCATCTGTTGAAAAATACTTATTTCTCTTGAAACTTATTCTTTGACCAATGGATTAGTTAGCATTGTATTGTTTATTTTCTGGATATTTGGTGATTTTTAAAATTTTTGTTATCAATTTCTAGTTTAATTCCACTGTAGCCCAAGAATGTACTTTGTATGATTTCTACTCATTTAAGGTTCAAGTGTATTATGTGGCCCAAAATATGGTCAATCTGTCAAGGTTTTATATTTGAGTTTAAGGAAAGGTTTTCTTCTGTTGTTTGATGGAGTGTTCTATAAATATCAATTGCATTAAGTTGATTGATAATGTTACTCAAGTCATCTCCTTTTCTGCCTGCTTCTTTCACCAATTACTGAAAGGGATTTTGAAGTCTTAAACTATAACATTGGATTCGTCTAGCTTTGTTTTTTTAAGAAAGTTTTATCAACTTTTGTCTTGTGTGTCTTGATGCTGTTGCTACCTGCATATAGGTTTATGATTGTTATGTTCTCCTTCGGGATCGACCCTTTTATCATTATGTAATGTTCCTTTTTAGCTCTGACAAGGTTTCCTGTTCTGAAGTTATTTTTTTTTCTTTTCTTAAAGTAGTATCTCTGTTTCCTCTTTCTTTTGATTAGTAAGATTTATATTATCTTTGTATCTACTTGGTATTTATTGTATTATCCTTTGCCTCTTCCTTCTGCCTCTTCTGGTGATTTCTAATTTAAACTGAGCATGTTATACAATTCCATCTTATCCCTTCTTTTTTTTTTTTTTTTTTTAAAAGATTTATTTAGTATTTTTTAGAGAGAGGGGAAGGAAGAGAGGCAGAGAGGAACAGAGACATCAGTATGGTTGCTTTTCACCTGCCTCCAGCCACAGACCTGGCTGGAGACCTGGTTTGCAACCTGGTTATGTGCCCTGACTGAGGAACTGAACCTGCGACCTTTGGGTTCGCAGGCCGGCACCTTATCCACTGTGCTACCAGCCAGGGCTTATCCCTTCTTACCTTAGACTCTAGTCAATGTTAAATATTGCATTTTATTTAACTTTAAAACATCATTTTATAGTTCATAGCATGCAAACAGCTGTTCAGAGTGGTAAAGAGACCTCCACACAAGGATAATGTCAAGTGTTTACCTAAATTCTAGGGCCTTGCGGGTTTTTTTTTAAGAAGGAGAAGAAAACCTTGGTCACATTGTTATTGAAGAAGGTTGAGTGGCACAAACATAACATTGGATGGAAACATCTCTGACATTTGATAGAAACAAAAATACCAGGTTTTTTGGCAACCTTACCCAGAGTATATAATCGTTTTTAATATGGCAAGGAGGCAGGTTTTTTGGAAGTTTTTTCAGGGAGTGAAAATTGTTCAAAATTAACTTTTTATAGAATTCCTAGTTTTGAAAGTCTGTAGGAAGCCAAGTGTAGGTTTGTCCTAAGGTTTGGATTAGTAATTCTCCAAAATGTATGTATTTATTTTCATAAAGTACTGTAATTAAGAATGTATCATTTATAGACTATTACACAGTGCCAGGTCACTTCCCTCACATGGCACCATCAGGATCCTCTCCGTTATCACTGTCCCTGTCCTCATCATTATCAGTGACGTTTCTGTTGAGATTGGACCCCAAATTAGGCACAGCCACATACATTGACATGTTCCTATCAGCAGTTTCATATGGTTCATTGGTAGAAATATTTAATTGTATTACTTAATTTTATTCTAGTATCATACTCCAGTAGATAAGATTATTCCTATCACAGATGAAAAAACCAAGAGCTTAAAAAGCTTAAGATCTAAGCCCCGACTGGTGGCACAGTGGATAAGGCGCCAGCCTACAAACACTAAGGTCGCTGGTTCAATTCCCAGTCAGGGCACATAACCAGGTTGCAAGCCAGGTCTCCAGCCAGGTCCATGGCTGGAGGCAGGTGAAAGGCAACCACACATTGATGTCTCTCTCCCTCTATGTTTCTCTCCCTTCCCTTCTATCTGAAAAATAATAAATAAAATAAAATTTTTTTAAAAGCTTAAGATCTGGCCCAGGACAGGTCCATGGGGAACAGAGGAGATACTGTCTGACTCCAAAATCTAACTCTTGAAAGTGTGCATTATATGTCCCAGCCTGTTTTCTAAGGAGTTAAGTTCTTTAAAATATCAGAAAGATGTTTCAACAGAGAAATCAATGTAAAGAGAATTTATAGAGACAGATGAACATAATCAGTTTTTAGCTATTAACTAATTTGTATGTGATCATAGGTTTAACTTATTTTCCACTATATATTATAAAATGTCCACAATGTTAGTTAAGAGCAGTGAAATTTAAGCATCACTGTAAAAACATGCTCTAAAATGCACATTAATATGCATAACAATGATCTTAATTCTCATACAGGTCAATAAAATAAAACTGTGAAAGGCGTACATACTGAAATTCTTAAAACAAATTTAGCTATTCTTTAGGGTGATAAATGAGTAAAATATTTATTAGATTTAGAATCATTTTACCTCTAGTTAATTTATGTTACTAAATTGTTTAAATATTACTTTAAATTATTATTTTTACCTAAAAGAGAACAATGTAATAATACTTAAAGCAGAATGGCAATGCACAAAATTGTGTACTGAATTTTTAAATGTAGAACATGTTTTTTAAAAGTTGTTAGATATACTTCAATATCATTTATTCTAAAAAGCCTATTTTAATAACTACATATAAGATATTAATGAAATTACTGGTTGTATCATTTATAGGGCTGGGAATTTTTTAAAAAGATTTTATTTATTATTTTTAGAGAGAGGGGTAAGGAGAGAGGCAGAGAAGGGAAAAGACATCAATGTATGGTTGCCTTTCACCTGCTCCCAGCTATGGACCTGGCTGGAGACGTGGCTTGCAACCTGGTTATGTGTCCTGACTGGGAATCGAACCAGAGACCTTTGGGTTCACAGGCTGGTGCCTGATCCACTGTACCACCAGCTGGAGCAGGGCTGGAAATTTTTGTTTCAGTAATTATCCTAAGGCAATCTAATTTATCTAATACTCCTTATAGTATTTAAAATAAGACTATTTGTATTAAAAGAATAACAACAATTCTATAAATAGTCTTAGCCATGTAATTCGCCTACATTCATTATCTCATTGGTCAATCAAATACTTGGCATTTGAGTATCCGATGATGAGGGGGAGTCCATGATTTGATCATTTGTTTTAGCGCCACTAATAGCATCCAGGACTTTTCTTTTTCGAATTTAGGCTTAGAAAGCCTGATAATATTACACAATCAATAAATTAACAATCAGCATTAAATTTCTCCTAAGAGCCCTGGCTGGTGGCACAGTAGTTAAGGTGCTGGCCTGCAAACCCAAAAGTTGCTGGTTCGATTCCCCAGCCAGGGCACATAACCAGGTCTCCAGCCAGGTCTCCAGCCACCTCCGTAGCTGGAGGCATGTGAAAGGCAACCATACATTGATGTCTCTCTCCCCGTCACTCTCCCTTCCCCTCTCTCTAAAAATAATAAATAAAATAAATAAAATCTTAAAAAAAATTTCTCCTATGAACTAGATACTAGTAAATTCCACAGCAGAGACAAAGTGGGAGAAGGGAACCGAAAATCTCTGATTTAGTTAGGGAAAAAATAGATATATATGAAATGGTCCACAAAAGAGTATCCATGAGAAGTCTATGAATAATTACAAAATAAATGCTGTAGACAGAAAATGCCATAGTTTTTTTTTTTTTAATAATGAGAATTATGTTGAATTGTTATGATTGGTACACAGAATGTTTGACTGAATGAACTATTTTGTGTGCGGTCCTTTTAAGTGATAGAATTACCTCCACAAAGTGATTAAACATGGAATTTTAAAATGTGATTCTGCTTGTTCAGCAATTTCAAGAGGCACTGATTTTGAATTTACACATTAATTAAAATAGGATAAAGAATGAAAACTGACATTCTGCATATTTACCATATGCTTACAAATCTAAAACCCTATTTGGGTTGGTTCTACTTTCAAAGTTCCATGTAACGCTCTTTATTGCTGCATAAAATAAAAAACTGAACACTAGATCTCCATGCAAATAATAATAATAAAGAAAAGAATGGAAAATTATATGAGAGGCACACAGTGTAGAGACTTTAATACACAAACAGGTAGCATCTGAGTGGAAAGTTCAGAAGAGGTCTTTGTGTTTACTAGGACAAAAAATAATAAAATTCATTGTTGAAAGGATATTTCATTTTATAAAGAAGAAAACATAGGACATAAGTGAAAACTTCTTATGAAAGGAGTTGTGACTTGATTTTGATCATTTTGAAATGCAAAAGTGAAAAACTTAGGCAGATTGAACAAATGAGTTATAGACCCTGAGATTTCCCTGAGTGAATGACAATTGAGTAATTTTGTTGAAAATATATAACAAAAATCATAAGTTTTAAAAACAGCCCAGACTGGTACCCTCTGCACTTGGAAAAGATTCTGAAAGAGCTGTTTTTATAATATCACAAATACCCAAGGGCCCACACTTCATCTTATGTCTGATTATAACAATATCTGCATGTATGATTGTCCTTGGCAGTAACAGATTAGTTTCAGAAAGAAAGAAATTAACAGCAAACAAAGAAAATACATTCAAATCCCTTGCCACTGAAATCAATAAACTGACCAATTTTAAAGCTGAGCTGTTCTATTATGGAGTAATGAAGTTTATTTAGATTTTTGGCAACCACATTATAGCTCAGGGATTATCAACCACTCTAAAACAAGGACATTTGCATACTTCTTTAACCTAATTACTCTTCAGGCAGAAATATCAATTTTTTTCTTTTGAATATTTAGTTTATGAAATCTTAAGTCTATTCACTCTTCTCAGTATTACTGAATAATTATCCTTTTAGTGCTTGATAGCACAAAAAAAAAAATGGCTGAACTTATTTTTTTCCTAGCATGCACTTTCTTAAGAAAAATTATCATCGTTAAATTTCTGGAACCAGTTCTATTAAGTCAGCTCTACTAAGTTTCAATTTATTAACAGCCCAAGCACATGTTATTACCAAGAGCTAGACAGACATAAGGGAAATAACGATTTTTACTGTTTTAAACAAAGCCAAGAGTCCCTATCCCTGTTTAAGTGTAAGGACATCAGATATGCTTGATATCCTATTCTACCATGATTTTATGGTGGACAACTAGGGGTTTATGAAGATACAAAAGCTAAAATTATCATTAAAGTGATTAAAATATAAATATAATCATTCCATTAGTCTATCACTACATGTGGATGTACTAAGTGGTACCAAGTAACCTGTTAAGTACACAACTGCTCTAAAGAGAGTCTGGTTGGCATCACCATCCTCATCTGTCTAAAATGATGAAAAGTTATTGTGACCCAATATACCATGCCAGGAGCCCGTATGTAACCCTCTATTCCTTTTTCGAGCTTTGCTGTTGTCATGTGCTTCATTTTTATCCAAGCCCTTTACCACCTTTCCACCTGGTAATCAGGCAAAGGATTCTGGGTATCACCTAAGATGCAGCCTGGAGCTCAGCCCCGTCAATTTTGGCCCAACAAGAACGTGTCACCAATCACCCAGGGGATTTGCTATGATTTTGACATGTCAGATTGTCTTGCTTCCTAACCATAATCCTGTGGTTTATTTTATTTGTATTTTCCTGAATGATTTTGTACGTACTTATTCATTTTCATTTTATTAAATGTATGGGGTGACAGTGGTTAAGATTATGTAGGTTTTGCATGTACACTCAAGTGTGCATCATCTGTATATTGCATTGTGTACCCACCACCCAAAGTCAAATCATCTTCTGTCACCATAA
The DNA here is from genome assembly GCA_004026585.1 of Noctilio leporinus. NCBI lineage: Eukaryota > Metazoa > Chordata > Mammalia > Chiroptera > Noctilionidae > Noctilio > Noctilio leporinus. Next base: position 881,745 of record PVIW01000016.1, read on the forward strand.
ATTGTCCCCTTTATTCTTTTCTAACCCCCCTACTCCTCTGATGGTCACCATTCTGTTGTCTGAGTTTCCGTTTTATAGCCCATATGAGGATGAACTTATATATTTTTTTAGCTTTTTCCGACTGATTTACTTTGCATACATAATATTCTCAAATGACAATATTTCATCTTTTCTTATGGTGAGTAGGATAAGTAGTCCACTCTAATCCACTTTACTTCCATTATTTTAACGAGGAAAGAAAGTCTCACAGACATTGTGTCATGTCTGAGGATAAATGTCACCAACGCAAGAGAATTAAAGTTTTGATTTGCCAACTCTATTTAAAAACCAAGAATTTTGCATACGTTTTACAACTTACACTCCGCCAATCCCCAAAACTGAACTGTAGCTTATTTAATTCGGAGAATTTTGAGCTATATGCATGGCTCTTTCTGTTCTCTGTGTACAAATAAGCGCCACTTCCAATGACACATGAACTTCCCATTTTGCTACAAGGCTCACAGCTTTACAAATATTTGGGTAGTTTGACGGCAACCAGTTGATGTGCCAGTTGGGTTTGCAAAATTCATGAAGCTGCGAACGTCTCCGATTGAAAGCATTTTCTCTGAACTGCTGGGGAAAACGGGGCAGCTTCACACACCTCCAATACAAATATGAATTGTAAGTCCTTGGTCACAGGCAGAATCATTCAGCGGCAGAATTGCTTTTCCTTTTCAGCTGAGGAGGCTGGTGTTTCTAGGTGGCTGTTTGTGCTTTCAGGTTGTGATAATGAACTCATGAATTTCTTGTTAATGGAATGTGTGTAGCATGATGAGTAATTACTAATGCAACCAAGAGCAAACTGATCGCGGTATAATAAATCTGTAAATGTATTTGTTTCCGTGGCATGTAAGAAAATAATTGCTTTCTTTTCCATTTCCGGGTGTTGGTAAAGCACCGAGACTCAGATCAGGAATACGCAGTAGGCATTATCACTTCTCTCTTCACTGCGGCTGTGCATTTTCCAGAACGGCCTCTCATGCAGGGAGCTCATGGGAGCGTGCTTTCTGGCCATGAGAAGCATCCTTTATATTTCCTCTAAAGAAAGTTATTGGAAGTATTTCAATTGTTAAGGCATGATTGTGTCATAATTGGGTCCTCCTTATCTGAATTTTAAAAATCTATTAACAATTGAATCTTCATTTAAAAAAAATGCTGACACAAATATTTATTTGCAGTAATGGATGATTATTTTGTGCACCCCAGAGATACAGAATCTTGATCTACTGCTACTCAAAATCTGTATTGTAAAGATGGTTGCATTTTTAAACGTGTTTATACACCTAGAGGCAAAAATGAGCTCTTTATAACTCAATCTGAAATAAATTGTTTGGCAGTCATTGAATGACTTCAAAACACCTTTCGTAGAGAGATAACTTAAAAGAGTGAAGGTGACAGACTAAACAACCAACCTAGAATGGCAGTAATTTGTAGGTCATGAAAGCTTTTTAAATGTTTCTAAAGGATTTTAAATACATATTGACGCAGTATGTGATCATGGAACATTGTGAACGTTGATGAAACCTACAGGCAATTATTGATAATATATATGTTGGAAGATCGCCAGTTGAGCTATCATCATTGAAAGACACAAACAGCAATTTTCAGCTAAAAATAGCCAATGTGGTGGTGGTGGTGATGTGTCTTCCGTCTTTAGTCACAGTAAGCCATACAAGATAGATGCATTTTGCACGTTTCCGATTGGATGAAAAAAGAGCCCAACATGACAAATAATACATACTCTTTCTGTGAAGTTCAAGAACAGGCAACCTGGAAGGTATGGTTTGAGACATGAGAAAAACAGTTATGTTGGTGGTTACCCTCCCCCACCCCCAGGCGCACAGAGGCCTGTTTGTCTGTTGGAATTATGCCCTATCTTGGTCTTTGTAGTTACATGGGTTCAGCAAAAATTCAACAAACTGTATACTTAATACTTTTAAAATGTACTGTATGTCATCACATATACAATTTTTATTATAAATCACTATTGCCCTATCAATCTAAAATATATGCTTGATGTGGTTTGTACAGTCCTCTCTCCACTCCAAAATACCACAATTCTAATCTATTCTCTTTGTTTTTCATTTCACAATTGCTGTGGAGCAATTGTGCTTTTATCCGCTCACTTACTTTGACCTTTTAACATGAGCCTTGGTTGGTGATTTATGTCATATTTCTTTCCAAACTCCCTCACCTGTAAATTCCTTCAAAAAAAAGGTCTTCTTATGCCTTTTTTTTTTTTTTAATTCAGCATAGGGCCTTCCACAGAGGGTGAAATGTCTATGGGAAGCAGACCAATCTAACTGAGTCTCTGCATCATGGTCTGTGGCATTAACCCACCTAGTTACTCTCTCAGGCTTCAGTAATCTTGTCTGTGAAACAGGAATCGTAACTGAACATACCTCCTCATAGGTCATTGTGAGAATCACGCAATGCACGTGAGGCATTTAGGACGCTGTGGTTCAGAACTAAACACTTAAAAATGGGCCCATGAACAATTTATCATGAGCAAATGTGTGGTGTGCCACTGGCCTATTTCACAGCAACGGAGAGAGGGGAGTGAGGAGGGCAGAGAAATCCTTGAGTTGGGAGAGGGAGGTTATGTTTGCTGAATGAAGCCCCATGGAGGTTTAAGTGAGTCCATGTGGACCATGTCAGACAAAGGCGCATCTCTGCACAGTCGCCTGGCTGAGGGACAGTGCAGGGGCTGGAACCGACAGAAGCCCTTCCCCTCTTCATCCCGAGCCCTGGTTGGGGGCTGCAGTGTGTGCTGGCCAGGCCTGGACATCACATCCCCGGGGAGATGTTGCAGGGTCATGGAGGACCTAGCAACGGTTGGTGCTTTCAGAGGTTCATTCATTTAACCCACCTCAAACGCCACGGGGCAGGCGAGCCCGTTCCTGCATCTTGTAGAGCGCTGTGCTGTGGTAAGGTTAAGCAATGGTACAAGCTCAGGTCTCTGGAAGTAGTAAAGCCAACATTTAAATGGTTCCACTTTGGGGCTAGAGCTTGTGCTTTTTATGACAACACACCTTCCCCTTTCTCATCCTCTACTTCTCTGTCTCCTACCCATGTTGTTATTATTCTACTGTCACTTAGCATGATTTCCTAATTTGTTTACTTTTTTTATGTGTAGCAGTCACCCGATATTCCACTGTGCTATCAGCAAGGATGTCCAGAGTCACTATAATTTTCAGTAAAATTTAAAGATCTCCATGTCTACCCCTAGTTCTTTCAACAAATACACTGTGTAAATGCGACCAGCTACACAAAGGTGGTAATAAAATTTATATTTGGTATTAATAATATCAGTAACAAGAACAGTTGATACTGCACCAGGCAGTATCATAGTATCAACTGGTTCCATTGGGTTAGCTAAAAAAGTCCGTATTGGTTTTTCCATAAAATAAAAGATATAATTTTCACTTTCACCAATAACTTATTGATTTGGATATTTTGAGTCTCTTGGCTCTCTCCCATGTGGTATAATGTTGATTGTTCTCAGTTAATGTCTCGATTTGATCACTATCAACTTCAACTGGTCTACCCAACCGTGGAACGTTGTCCAGTGAGAAATCTCCAGCACAGAACTTCACAAACCACTTTTGACATGTTCTGCCAGTCACAGCACCTTCTCCATACACTGAACAAATCTTTTTTTTTTTTTTTTACATTTCTGCTGCATTTTTACATTTCTTGAAATAAGCATAATAAGCCAAAAATGTTGTGTATTTTCTTTGATCTTCAATATTTAAAAGGCTACACAAAAACTCACCAATTTTGATTTTATTTAATGCATGCTGATATGACAGCTGTCACAATACGATTTAACAAAATTGTTCTAAAAGAAGTTAAAGATAACTAAGAGCAACTAGAGTCGGCTTATGAAAATACCAAATGAATTTTTTGGCCAAAACAACACCTACCATTATATTTAAAATATTAAAACCATACTTAACAACTCATTTTTAATCTTCTTATGTTTTAGTTGATATTTTTTACACTTATACTATGTGACTCAGATTTATTATGATATTCACAAGATTTAATGTGCATGGAAACTGTTTGTATATCATGATCATCATATGGAATATAGCTACTTGTCAGCAATACTGTCATGTGAAAGGTACCAAAAATATGGTAATCCTGATTATAAATGGAGAAAGTATTATCTCTTTAAATCACCCTTCTCTACTGTCATCCTCTAAACAACTTCCAGGAGTGGGGACTACATCTTTGGATCCTGTTGGAGCTGAAGGGAGCAACTTATCTGGTCACAGATACAGTTGGAAAAGAGAGGACCACTGTTCAAGGCTGGGATTGGCACATATTGTCATATGTTAATCTTTTAACTGGAAAATACCCAATGACTTGTTATTATTAAATATTCTACGAGTGCTTCTGTCTTAGCCACAGATACACAGCTTTTCTAAAGGAGGAATTTGGAAGACTTATTTAGTCAAACATTTTTAAAATTCTTTATGCCCAATTAATTAATAGGAAGTTTATAAAAGTAAGAAATAGTCAAACTCCTTAGGGGTGGAGGTTGGCAGAGATGTGGGCAATGAAGAACTCAAAACGGCCTTCAATTGTGCATATACCGAGTTTTTATTAGTCATATTATTCTGATAGCTATCGAGGAGGTTCAAATGCCTAACCACTGGAGACAACCGTAAGTACGCAAGAGAGCACACATTTTCACATAATGAGCATAAATATCCTTTCATAATCCAGCCTGCTTCATCAAGTCTGCATTGTTGCATGAAAAATGCTCGGCAGCTGAGGATGAGGAAATGTGTCAAAAGAAAAAGAGAGAATTTATTTAGAAATGTTTCTCAAAAAACATTTTCAGCCCTTTATTAACCAGTGAAAAGTAATTCTAAGTTGTAATTTATAATTAAGAAAGAGTCTGTGCTATCACTAATAAAATTCTGAAATGAATAGCTAGAAATGTATCCTTCTTATAAACAGTCAAAGCTAAAAGAAGATTTTTGTGTGCCTTGAGTGAACTCATAACTCTGAACTTCCAAAAGTATTAACAAGAATTGATAGGGCCCCTGGCTGGTGGCACAGGGGATAAGGAGCCGGCCTGGGAACCCAAAGGTCGCTGGTTCGATTCCCCAGCCAGGGCACATAACCAGGTTGCAAGCCAGGTCTCCAGCCAGGTCTGCAGCTGGAGGCAGGTGAAAGACATACATTGATGTCTCTCTCCCTCTGTCTCTCTCCCTTCCCTTCATTCTAAAAATAATAAATAAAATCTTTAAAAAAAAAAAAAGAATTGATAGGTATTTTTCAACTTCAGAATTTTGAACATTAACTTCACCTTTGTACAAAATTAAATAGGGATATTTAATCTGAAGTATACTTTTCTCTAAAACAAAATAATTGTTTTTAACATATTTCATATTTTAAATGTCTAGTTGCATATTTTAAAGAAACAGTGAAAACCTACCCCAGAAGCATTTGAAAATGAGAAAGGATATTATCTGACCTCAGGAGAAGAGATTTAGCAGAATTTTCTTTGAAAATATGACCATCAGATGGAAAATTTATGTAAATCAAAATTTGAATTCTACTGTAGTTGGAGAGATATTAACCTAGACTTTTTCAAATAAGTCTGATGTCTGTCTTTCAAGAAAAAGTATAACTGAAATCCTCATGTTTTGTACATTGATTACATCCATATTTTTCTTGTCAACACTTTTCAAGGAAATAGATATAAATACTGTCTAGCTGATAAGTTAAATGAGAAACACAGATATTTTATTTCAGTTTATGTTTTCCAATTAGAAATTTCTGAGCTTCTGAATCCATCTATTTTCAATAAACAGAATAAGAACAAAAGTTAAAGAGAACAAGACAGATTAATATATTAGAAGTTTCTAATCTATCGTTTCTTCTTCGACCTTGGTAATGATCACTCAAATCTTCAATAATGTAGATTCTGCATAATGAAAGCACTTGAACAACACTGAGTATTAAAAGTTGTGCTTTGTATCAGATTGCATTGTCTTTCATAATACATTTTGTCTATTTAAGCTAACAATATCATGTTTCTTAAGATTATTGGAAGGAAATTTGGAAATTGGAGGTGAGATTTGCAATCACTTTTGAAGACTGCATTGTAAAATTAGTCACAAAAAAGTGTTTTTGGTCCTACCCATTACAGGGAGCTAAGTAATATTGCATACCAAATGAAATATAATTGGAAAAATGTTAACATTGAATAATATGCTGCTTTTTTCTCTAGACACGAACAACAGTGAAAGTCAGTTAAGTATTCCTTAAAAGTTTTGTATAAAAACCAAACCTTAGAGTAAAATACTATTTTAATCAGTAACCAAATGGAAGAAATACAATTAAAAATAAAATATGTATATAAGTATTACATACATATGTAATAATAAGTATATATATATATACATATTTTATTTTTTAAATATATATAAGATAGTACATATTATAGAGTAAAGCTTAAAGAAACAGAAAACATAGCCTGCAATATAGTATATCTTTAGGCATAAGACAAATTAAGGCTATTTAAGCTCTGGCTGGTGTGGCTCAGTGGGTTGGTGCCAGCCTGCCAACCCAAGAGTCACTGGTTCGATTCCCAGTCAAGGCATATAACCAGATTGCAAGCCAGGTTTCCAGCCAGGTCCCCAGCTGGAGGCAGGTGAAAGGCAACCATGCATTGATATTTCTTTCCCTTTCTTCCTTCCTCCCTACCTTTCTCTCTAAAAATAATGAATAAAATTCTTAAAAAAATTCTTAAAAAGAATGTCTATAAGAGACTTTGTTCTTCTAGATCACCGATTTTCAACCTTTTTCATCTCGTGGCACACATACATTAATTACTAAAATTCTGTGGCACAACCAAAAATATATTTTTTGCCAATCTGAAAAAAAAAATAGGTATAACTTTGATTCATTCACACCAAATAGCTATTGTGGTATTGGCTGCTATCAATTTTTAATTTCACAGTCTAAGGGAAAAGAGGTCCGTGCCCTGATCAAATCATCAGTATTGCATGTTTTAAAAATTCCTACAGTGCACCAGTTGAAATTTGCTGTCCCAGATAAAGAAAGACATATAAGCAAGTAAGTATAATCAAATGGAGCATCAGTAACTATCAGAAAGAACGTAAAAGAGTTTTCAAAATGGTGTGCTGCTCCTTTGTGAGCCAGAGATAGGTCACTTGGGTTAACCAAGTGCCCAGTTGTATGTGTGACCACCTGAAGGCCATGGAGGAGGCGGTGGGGAGGGGGCATTCCAGAGGAAATAAGGGGAAAGGAGAGCCAGGGCCCTATTCCAGCCAGGGAAAAAGCTATGAAGCAGCAAGGCACATTCAACAAATAAAAGCAGTTTTGAACTAGCATCTAAGTAGTACATGGTGGGGAGACATAAAATCAAAGTCACAGGCAGCAATCAGATAGATATTAAAGCCCCCTGTGAAGTCCTAGGGAGTGTGAATTTTATTATATACACTTTGGAAAAAATAAAGTTTTCTCAGGAGTGCAAGACAACAACTGATCATTACATTTTAGGGGGGAAAGATATATATTTTCACTAAGAATACAGATGTAGCCTGGCAGCTGTATAGCAGACGGAGAGGAAAGTTTGGGAAGACATTTGTAGTTGACTTGACTGAGAAGTAGTAGTAGAAACAAAGAGGGGAAAATAGAATCAAGTCATATTTAGTTACTGGACTGGAAACTCTATAGGAACTGAGTAGATGTGCAGAATAAGGGGAAAAAGTGGTTTCTGGCATGTAGAACTGAAACTTGGGCAATTGGGTTAATGTCATTCCAAAGGGAAGAATCAGAGGATGAAAAGCATGTTTTTCCAGGCAACATTTAGTTAAGAATGACCAGTCAGCCATCAGCCGTCACTTAAGGAAAGTGTGGTAGTACTGAGTGACTTCAAGAGCATAGGCTTTGTCATCACCAGACCTGTCTCAGAGAGTGGAAGCTCTTGATGTCACCCATGACTGAGCCTCTTTGAGCCTCCATTTTCTTATCCCTGAAGAACTCAAGAAGTCCTGTGGATGTCAAGAAAATGAATTTAAAGTGCTTAGGCTGTGCACGTAAACTTCTGGATCAGGGATTTAGCTCACAGATTCATGAATCATCTTCATGCAATTAATTGTACATGTGTTTGAGGTCAGGAGAGTATATGATTCATGGGGAAGATGGGTTTACAGCTCTGTTGAAAGAAAGTTAAAGGGACCAGAGAGAGATAGAATGAAAGTGATTAAGAAATAAGGAACCAGGCCCTGGCTGGTGGCACAATGGATAAGGCACCAGCCTGCAAACCCAAAGGTCACTGGTTCGATTCCCAGCCAGGGCACATAACCAGGTTGCAAGCCAGGTCTCTAGCCAGGGCTGTAGCTGGAGGCAGGTGAAAGGCAACCGTACATTAATGTTTTTCTCCTTTTCTTCCTCCCTCCCTGTCTTCTCTCTAAAAATAATGAATAAAATCTTTAAAAAAAAGAAAGAAAGAAAAAAGGAACCAGGGACCAGACTGTCAATATAGAGATATATATGAACTCTGTAGAGATTCATACACATCAAATTGTTAAACGTACCAGATTCTATTACACAGCCATACAGTAGGAGGACTGAACAGAAGGTACTCAGTGAACGGAGTTAAGGGGACTCTGGTGTCATTTGTCAGTGGATGCTTGGAATGGGAAGCAGGTGGCTGTGAGAGAGGGTATGAAGGTGTAAAGGTAAAGGAGAACAGGTAGCCAGTGGGGCCTCCGCTGTTCAGAGGCTGGGGTACGAAAGGGAGGAGAACAACAAGGTGTTGGCTGGTGGCACTCTGCATGCACGCCCGCTTTCCCAGTTGTGCTCTCATTGAGAGGGTTTTGTTTTTCAATATTTTCTGATTCTTCTAAAAAAAAAGATTGTACTTATTTATTTTTAAAGAGATGGGAAGGGAGAGAGGGAGGGAGAGAAGCATTGACCTCACGCATGCGTCCCAACCAGGGACAGAACCTGCAACCCAGGCAGGTGCCCTGGCCAGGAATCAAACAGGCAACGTTTTGTTTTGCAGGGTGGTGCCCAACCCCCTGAGCACACCAGTCAGCTCTTTCGTGATGTGACACAGATGTATGGCATGTAAGTAGCATTCCCTAATCTGGACCACGCTCAATTGTTTTCAGGATATGGTCACATTTTATACAATGTTGAGGATTTTGGCATGTGGAAATAAAGCTACACCAATCAGAAGAATAATCCTGTCACACGGAGGTTGCGGGTTCCATCCCTGGTTGACCAGCGTGTGGGATACAACTGATAGCTAGTTCTCTCCCTCACTCTCTCCTTTTTCTTTCTAAAATCAGTAAATACACCCCTGGGTAAGATTAATTAAGATCATAGCAGAAACCATTAACACACATTCTCCAAGTGACAATACTTAATGTTTAGAATAATTGACTCCATCCCTGAAGTGAATCAATTGATCATCTATAGGGGTTAATTTTTATAAGAACTAACTGAGACCTAATGCCAATTACTAAGCTAAAATTGGGTTTTCATATCACATATAACTTTCATCATATAGTAACATGGCCAAACAGAAATCTATAATATCATAGTGCCTCAAATCCTAGAATAAATCTTTAATAACTCTAAGAGGTGCATTCAAGCAACCAAATCTACAACTTATATTTCCAATTTCCCATAGAGAAGCGTGTTTCTTTGAATCAATGCTACCAAAGAGCAAACTTAAATTATGTTCTGGATCATTTTTTTAAGAATAACTTTATGGGGGGGGGAAACTGCCATTTAAAATGATTTGAAAATTTTTGTGTGGGCAACCTGCAATAAATAAATAACCTGAAAGTGAAAAAAATGCAACATGATAATGAGATAATAATACAAGCTGGATGACAGCCAATTAATTGAAGGTTGCCATGACCAGGGAATGCTACTTGTAAATCCTCTTGAGAAAATGACAGCCTGCTTAAAAAAAGAAAGAAAAAATAATCAAGAGGAAAAGATCGCAGAGAAGTATAAATTAGCATATTGTTCATCTATGCATTGTCAAAATATAATGGTCATTCTGAGCTCATAATAGAAGATGTCTAAAGGGAGTGGTTAATGTAGTCAAACCTGCTATCCCAAAATATTTTAGAGGATGTCGCCTCTCTAGTTCCCTTCAGAACCGCTGGAGTCGAACTATTCAGCAGCAGGAAAACAGTGTGTGACAGTACATCTGAGAACCTTGCCATCTCTATTCGGCTAAGTTTATTTTTTTCATTTTCAGTTCACGCTGAGCCCACTTAGAATATGTTATTTTCACAGGGTGATAGAGTTATTTTACATTCAACCAGCATTGGGCAATGCTGAATCATTGTAACACTTACTTTGTCCTGGACAAGGTAAAACAAGCAATCGTTTTCCAACTTCATCTTGTCTCTGTCAGAGACAGCTGATTGCTGTCAGCGACGTGTCTGCTTAGCACAAATGTCCGCAATTTTTCTATTAAAATGTGCCATAGAAATCATGCGCCCTACTGAATATGGTAGATCAGAAACGGACCACACTGCAGGGCCTTGAATGAGGATAATGGGATTCAGTGACTAGCTTCATGCTTCCAATAGGGATTCTTCAGGTACGGAAGTTCCTCTTTCAACCGCCAAGACCGTAATTAAAACAACTATCTGATAGCTACAAAGCTGCACTGAGCTGAGTTTGAGATGTGCTCCAGCCAAACCCCATTTATCATTTGTCTCACTGGGACAGCCCATTGGCATCGGACACCTTCAGGAACTCGAGTTAACTCAGAACCATATTCGGCCCTCTAAAAAAAAGTCAGTATCTGTCCTTTCAAGTTTGGATTTTTCTTCCATTCAGAAACACCATTTTGACTATCCTCAGGTCACCTCAAAGGAAAAGAGAAGGCAAAATATAGTACACATTTCTAGTGATCATCAGTATACCAGAGTCCCTCCTTAGTTAGCCAGACTGACATTTATTTAAGGATCCTACTCCTAAGAACTGCCTTCAATATGAGAAATGTCCCCGAGACTCATAGTTGGTGATTCATTCTTCCCTACAAAGGCTTTACATTTCATCATCTAGTTATGCAAAAAAAAGAAAAAAGGTCTTTCAGTTCTTAATGACTCAAAATCCAAAGCTCAAAACCTTCGGAATGTCTAATTACTTTAGCTTCAGCCAAAACCCATGATTCAGAGCGGAAAAGCTAAGTAGGCTGAGTCATAGGCTGCACATATTCATGCATAAAGTGGGGGAGTTTTCCCCGAAGGTCCCTCTTGTTTTAAGAACATTCACAGGAGGCAAGCTGGGAAAGTGAAGACAGCTAATGAAGGCTCAGGCAATTAAGTTAAAGAAAACTCCCCTGCCCAGCTGAACAAAATTACCCACGTCAACCTCTAGTCTAATTGCTAGAGTGGAGCTTTGTCTTGTCTTATTCAAGTCCCTCCTCCCATGTTCACAGTCATGATCACATCACCCCTTATCTCTCCAAATTTATATCACTGGCTCTCTTTCTTCCTAGATGATCAAGCTCTTCCTCAACTTTATTTTTGGTAAGAAGCATTCAAGTTTCACCATCTTATATGTGTTTTTTCTCAAACTTCCTATGAAAGCTATCTATAAAATTACACAGTGAGCATTTGAAAGTTTCTTCTCTACACCTGAGCCATTTCTTCACCTCCAACTTGTCCTCAGTCTCCTCTTATATGGTATTTACTGGGACCATACACTTGAAGATCTTGATAAAAAGGCATTCAGCAATCTTGACTACACACTCCTTGAAACACTCATTTCTCTTGACAGCCATGAATCCACACCATTAAGTCCTTCTTCCCACACATCTCTGGATGATCCTTTTAAGAATCCCTTACTAATTCACCCCCTCCAATTCGGTCTTAAATGTACAATTTTTTCTCAATGTTGAGTCTGAAGACCACTTTCCTTTTTATTCTGTTTCTTTACTATACTGAATTTTACCCAGGATTGTAACTTCAAGTACAATATTGATGCTAAAGATTGCCACATACCCATCTCTAGTTCAGAACCCACCTTTAAGCTATAGTCTTATATATGCCTGCCTGCTGGATCTTATCTTATTGAGTCACATAGTTAAAGAAATGCATCTTGTCCAAAGCCAAACTCATAATCTCCTTTCTTTAACCGAATAAATATCCCTTTTTCATTATCTCATCTGTGAATGTCACCAACTTTTACCTAATTACACAAAATCTGATAAAGAAGATGAAATCATATATATTTGTCACCTTAGGACTATTCTATGAAGGTTGAATTATCAATTTTTTAATAAGGAAATATGCATCTTTGAAACCAGAGAATACAATTTTAAATGTTATTTTTAAGGTTGCCAATGAGATAGTTAGATGAGAAAATTGTGTTTATTTAACAAAAGGTCTTTATTGACTATTGTATCCTTTTTTATTTTGTAAAGTGATTCCTAGAGATGGATAACTAAGAAGAAATGAAAAAAATAACTTGCTTTATATCATAAACTAAAATGAATGTACACATTTCTAAGGATAGAGACCTCAGACATAAGGAAAACTGAGAGTGGGGAGACTGTAGAAGTTAGGGCAGTCCCATGAGATTAACCCCTGAAACTTGGGCAGAGCAGGTGAGCACACTTTCCTGAATGCACACTTTGCTGAGATATATTTGAAAATGTGATTGTGCTTGGACCATTTCCTATATTATTATATTCCATTTGCAAAATAAATCTCCAACACACAAACATAAACAACCCATAAATTTTAATTTTGTTGAGCCAATAATTTTATCTGTATTATGGGATGAGTGAAGGATATGTGTTGTTTGTTTGTTTTAAGATTTTATTTATTATTCTCAGAGAGAAGGAAAGGGAGAGAGGCAGAGAGGGAGACAGACAGCAATGTATGGTTGCCTGTCACCTGCCTTTAGCTACAGACCTGGCTGGAGACCTGGCTTGCAACCTGGCTGGGGAATCCAACCAGTAACCTTTGGGTTCACAGGCCAGCACCTTATCCACTGTGCCACCAGCCAGGGCTAGGACATGTGTTCTTATACAATGAAGAAACCAGAAAGGCTAGAAATAGAAGACGGAGATTACATGGATTTTTTAAAAAGATTTTATTCATTATTTTTAGAGAGAAGGACAGGGAGAGAGGAAGAAAGGGAGAGAAACATCATTGCATGGTTGCCTTTCACCTGCCTCCAGCTACAAACCTGGCTGCAGACCTGGCCTGCAACCTGGTTATATGTCCTGGCTGGGAATCGAAACAGCAATCTTTGGGTTCGTAGGCTAGCACCTTATCCACTGAGCCACCAGCCAGGGTGATTATATGGATTTTCAGATAATATAACAAGTGGTAGGAAAATGGAGCATAGACTTAAAAATCTAAGAAAAATTTGTATCATAACATAAATGGCCTTGGCATTTCAATGATTTTTACTTCTATATAATAAGATTGGTTATTCCCAGGAAACTAGTAGAATTTAGGAAAGCTGTGGTCACAGATATCTTAGAATATTTAGGGTTATCCCAACTGTAAAAATCTGTGAGTATATAATCCATTTGATAAGTCTAACATTACTGATGATTTTTCAAATTGGAGATAGTGTAAATCATTAAGGCAGAATAAAATTTGAATATGTCCCCCAAACAAATCTCTGCTTTCATTTTCTTTGTTGGTATTTTACAGTCATTGCTGTTTGAGTTTCTGTTAGTTCTACAGGCATTTGGGCATTGGAACAAGACTACACAAGAAAAACAGTAGTCCCATTTAAAATGTAATTGAGAAAATAGAAATAATCAAATGAAACAAGACAAGAAAAAAACTGAAGATTCCTATTCTATTCAATGCCTAAGTGGAGCTCTATTGAGTCTTTGAGACTGTTGATTCAAGTAATTAGGCTTTACTTAACAGGATTTGGCACCTAGGGTCACTCTTACAGACACTGGTATATAGAAACAGGTTATTTAGGAACATTTTAAGTTACCCAACAGTTCTAACTGCCTCCTTCATGTCTCAAAATCTAATAATAAGAATAATAAAACCATGTTAGAAATAGCACCTGATGATATATGTGAAAAGAAAAAAAAAAAAAAGGTCTGTTCCTAACTTAAGACCTGGAAGAGAAACTAGTAAACTAGTTCTTATTAAAGTGCTGTGACCATTTTAAAAAGATAGAGAGGTTATAAATGTTAAATTAGATCATTAGGAGACCTGGCTGATGTGGCTCAGTGGATTGGCACTGGTCTGTGAACCCAAAGGTTGCTGGTTCAATTCCCAGCCAGGGCACATAACCAGGTTGCAAGCCAGGTCTCCAGCCAGGTCCGTAGCTGGAGGCAGGTGAAAGGCAACCATACATGGATGTCTCTCTCCCTTTCTTCCTCCTTCCCTGCCCCTCTCTCTGAAAATAATGAATAAAATAATTTTTTAAATAAATAAATTAGATAATTAAATAAGGATATTATTATAAAGCTGGACATAGTAAGTTCTAAATACATTACAGTTGTTACAGCCTAATCTACCATTCTATCTTATTTTAGCTTTATATCACCCATTTATCTAAATAGTATTTTCTACAACGGAGCTTATTTTTGGTGTTTCGTTTGCCTTTTTCCTTTCATCCCTCTGCACCAGCAGCTCTAGATGGTAAGCTGCATCAGGAAGGGAAGCGCATATGGATATAATTTTCATATTCCATATCACTAACACCACACAGCTAAGGATGGCCATTACAATACACTGTAAACACTCAGGATCAATCTCCTAAATTCATCACTATCTTTTCTCAGTTTTGAAGAATTCAACTAGTGAAATAGATTAATTTGATTATTAGTCTTGATTTAATCATAGAAGTTGCCTCTTCCCCAGAATTACTCAGGTGAGATGTTTTGCATAATATACGAGAGAATAAAATATTGTAGCTGAGATTGACTAATTATTTTTACAAGCCAGAAATACACAGAATTAAATATTTTTCTTTTTGAAGGTGCAGTACATGTAAATGTATCCATAAAAGTATACAATTTAAAAATTTTTAAATTGAGTTAGAGCCAGATGTAATAAATTTTCAATTTGTGCCACTTTTACACACACAAATCATAAAATAATGAATTACTCAATGTAATTAAGTGTGTACATGTTGCCTTAAGTAGTAGCTTTCACTTTTGTAACAATAATGGACATTGAATCCTTACTTTGTGTTAGAACCTCTACTTCGATTCTTGTCTGTACAAATTCATGTGATCAAGCGGAGAGCCTTGAAAGATGGCTACAACCATGATCCTGATTTCACACAAACAAAGCACAGAAAGACTAAGAATATGGGCGCAGCATCTACAGTAGCAGAGCTAAGTTTTAAAACCAAGCACTTCAGCTTAAAAGACTTAACCATCAACCTCGCTGCTTCAAATGTTAACATCTCTAAGAACTTAGGAAATTGTTATTTATCCAACTTCACAATAATATTGTGTTGAGGAAACTCCCTTCCACTGAGAGTGCAAGGAACAGACCCAACGCTGAACTGCTACATGGAAAAGTTAAAATTATAAATCAACCCTCTGGCTCCGGAATATTACATCATTAGCATGACACTAAGTGTTGAGTTTAAGGAAATTTTACTGGGAAAATGTTTTTAAACAGAGGTAAACATGGCCATAGAGATAATGTGGTAATTTTTTTAGCAAAGCAGGTAAGACATTTCAAACTTATCCCACAGATAGGTTGCCAAAGGACACAAAGGTAGATCTACAGAGGTGTCAACGCCAACATTGTGATGTGACAGAGACCGAAGCTGTACAACGAGAAGCCAAGAGATTCCTAAAGTTTGAAGGCAACCTCCAGAATTTACCGGAAAGGCATGGGACAGGTTCTGTCCCAGAGCCGCAGACAGACGGTGGCATGGCTGACACCTTGATTTCAGACTTCTAGACTCAAGATTGTGAGACAGTAAATTTCTCTTCTGTTAAGCGGCCCAGTTTCTAGTAATGTGTTATAGTAGTCTTAAAAAATATGGCATTTTATCAACTCCTTTGCAAATTGTTATTTGGTAACAAAGATATGACAGATTTTATTCACTTGCAAATCTTTATTTATTTCAATCTTTGACATAGGTCAAGGCAAATACTTCCAAAATGGTTCAGCTTCTTGGAGTTTACCACCAGCTTTCCTACATAAAATACCGGAAAAAAAAAAATATATATATATATATATATATGTAATATACACACACATATATACATATATGCCATTCCAGTTTCTTTGAAGCACTTTAAAAACTTCAAGTAAAAGCAAAAGAAACCAAATTTGAAATGTTTCTAGATATTTTTCTTTTCTAAATCTTTTTCTAGTGTTTCTACTTTAAAAATCTTTATGGCTGGCACGACAAAGTCTAATAAGACAAACGGTTTTTCAACCACCTAGTCTTCTTTAATCTCTTGAAAAACATAATTCAAAGAACCAGCAACTATTTTTGCCCTTAGGCATTATTCAGCAAATTATAACACTATCCATGGTAACGGACATAAAAGGGATTGGGTGCAAACACAATGGACTCTTAGTGAGCATGTGTGTAAACTGAGGCAGGGGAGAACTGGTTGAGAGAAACACATCCAGTGTGGCTGGGGCATCAGTCAGCCTGCTGCACAAAGGAGACAAAGCTGTGATGTTTTTGGGGTGAGATTATGTGGAGGTCACTTACAAAAGTGACACCTCTATCTTGCGTGTATGTCTTCACAGCAATAGCCCATCCATCCATGCATCTTGATTTCCTACTGGGTATAGGATTTCTACCCTATCAATAAAAATATACTTAGCATAGAGCCTGAACCATAATAGACATTCATTTCAATATCTGTGAAGTGAATAAATTGATAACCCGTACGTGAATAAACAAAGTGATTTACTTAAAAACCTCCTAAGGGCAGTGGGTGCTATTTGAAACAGTTGTTAAGGAGAGATTTTTGAGCAGAAAAACACTTTCCCCTGTGGACGAAAGAAAGGATGCCCATGCCTATCGTCAAACTAGTTTTCTTCCTCTCAGTTCTTTAAAATTGAAACTCTTTGTATGGGTGAGAATACAGGCCATAAAAAAAATCTCTGTCTAGACTTAGCGAAACTAAACAAGTCTCATAGAAATGGGGGATTATCTGTATTTGGGAATTAATCAGGAAGCTCTAAGAGAGAAAATGGATGAGAAAAATTTCAGGCATCTCTCCTCAAAATTGACACAGATTACTTCAGTAACCGAAATAAAGTAATGACACATTTTGATTGCTCTGAATTGTTAACCCTAAGGTATGGCGTTATAACCTTTTGTTTGCACTATGTGATTGATGCTCTTTTTAATCTTGTAGTGAGAGCCCCAGGTCCAAAATCTTGTCTATTGAAACAAATCACCGTGTGTCTCATTTTTCTTCTGCTATGTGAGATTACAGGTTAGCTCTTCACAGCCAGAGTGTATTTCTGTAGAAGTGTTGTATCCCCGGTCATGCCAACCTAAGAGGCAGCTTGGGCCACCTGAATACAATTCAAACAGACCATAAAGAACTTTCTGAAGGAACCACCTGATCCATGAATGATTTTATGAAAGATCTTTGAGAAGTTCAGCTTGCTTTTCTTCCTCCAAAGCAGACTCACTGAAGTGTTTAAAGAAGAGATTCTACTCTCACAAATTAAAAGCCTTGTCTTCCTGGAAAGATAGATTGATAGTCAAACAGTTCCCTGTGGTTTTTTGAAAAGTTGGGTAAAAACGCCCTTCATATCGAGAGATTATTATTAAGAAGTTCACATACTCTCTGTAAAACTACAATTTCAAAGTCTAAGCGTGAAGTGTAAAGGTTCATGTGTTAATGTTTCAACCGTGGTACCTTTCCTTCACCCCACAGACCTTACACCAAATTCATACATCTTTACAGAAAAATGTAAAAAGAAAACTAGACCATAAGTATTTGTGGTTCACATATTTTTTCAGTTTCCTTTTTGAAAACATGTAGCACTAGTGTGATGCAGTATTAAGGCGAAAACAATGAGGAAGCTGCCCTGCAATGACCATTTCTAGCATGCTAATAGCCATGAACTTCAGCTGTTGCTTCCCAAAGACCTCCTGCAGAGCTATGCTGCCATCTATTGACCTTGCTGCAGTCTTTTCATGGTTATATGGTGCCAGAACACACTGTTTTTGTTAAAAAATGTCTTCAGAAAACAAGGTGTTTCTGAAAACACCTAGGTTGTATGGTGAATATATACATTCATTATTATTCATAAAACATTAACATTTCTTTTACTATGGAAAGTGTTTGTTAATAAATTATCTTCTATCAAATGCATTGAATGCTGTGGATATTTTAGAGCACTACAAGTCAGCAATTTGCAAGAGTTAATGTACTAACTGAATCTGTGTTTTGCATCAGAATATACGATTATGCTGTATTTACTACCTTCTGTTGCATGGGATTAATATGCATTATGAGGAATGTAGGACATTTAAAAAAAATTAAACAAGACTTCTGCTCATTGACTATCTAGAGAAAAAAAAGGATGTGTTATCAAATAAAACAAGGTTAAACAGCATGCTTACCAATGTTCATGATTTGAAGACATTACAACACGATAAAAAGCACCTGTATTTCACATCTTCTTAAGCAGAGGGCAAGGCAGAACTGTGGTTAGACAATTAGAATTGAAATTGCTAAACATTTCAAATCTAGCCCATATATTGTTGGGAAAAGCCCTTCTGAGAACGTGTCTCTTCTCTTTTCCTATTCAAATATTTAATGTCAAGTATTCAGTATGACAGGAAGCTAGGAGGAGTAAAATACATATAAATATACCAGCTGCTTCTAGAAAGCAGGTTCTTTACCCATTCTAGTGGGCAAATGCCCACTTTCCATTGACTAGGAAATGCGTCTCATAAAACATTGTGGTTTGAAGGTCTTTCTGTTTTGGACCTTTCAAGATGTGTCATATGAGAAGGCACCAAGGAAATAGATATTTCCCACCATCTATGCAGAGTCAATTGACTTTAATCAAGGATTTGAATGTGGCAGTCACAAGGCGGGGCGGGGACTGGTGAACTGTTAATGCCAAGGACCCCAGTCCTGATGATGGAGAGCAGGCGCCTAGATTCGCAGCCTTTCTGAACTCTTGTCACCGACTTCAAAGAGCTGCGACCTTGCACTTGCGTTAACACGCGCTGCTCCGCGGCGCCACCTAATGGCCGTGGCTACTGTGGTGGCGCGCAGGTGCCAGAATGCTTGGGTATATTTCCTTCTGCAACTTCGTCCCAGCATTTAGAAGTCACTCTGCCTCTCTGCCACCCACAACAGGGAACGAGCAAACTCAAGATTATTCGAAATTTTCGTTACTGGAACCTACAGTGGGCTCCACTGAACCTTCTCAAGGAAAGTGTACGATGAGGCTGAAGGGGAAGCTCGGGGACAGGGGGGCAGGGAAGGTGTGTCTGCATCTCACCCTGGAGGGCTACTTACTGCTTCTGGTTATGTTTTGCGATGGTGGAAGCCACAAAGCATCAAAGGTAAATAGTGCGCAAGTATAAAGCATCTCTGAAAGAAAAGGTTTTCCCCTGTGAAAGTGTGCCTACCTAAGGCAGTTGGCTCTGACAACAGCGGCAGCTAAAATCTCAGGTGACATGAGTCTGTTCTTTGCATTCTTCATGTCCCCCCCACTTCTTTAGATTCCTACTGGGATGCTTAATCTTGACCTCTTCATAAACACACTAATTATATCATTTTACCTCCTTTGAATTTTATGTTGAGTTGACATTATTTAACCATCCTTTCTCACGAAATATTATAATAAAATCATGATTTGATCAGTATTTACATCTGCATCAAAAAGTGGCCTCCTGTATGACTTGTAAGGAAATTTTAATTTTCCATTGGGTATAAACATTGACATCATCATGAGAAAAGATTTTATCTCATTCAGCTAAGTTTTTTATAGCTTTAATATTTTAGGGTATTGGATACAAAGCAATGTGTCTATAGTTAAACATTTTGGGTCTAAGCAACAGTGAGCATTACATGGATGGCATAACTAGGTGACACCAACTTATAGATATGTTTCATATCATGTTCGCCTTGGTATATGTCATCAATGTAGGAAAATTAGTTAGAAAGTCATGAAGAGATATAAATGATTCCATTTCAAAGTGTGGAATCTTTCACCCCTAGAGCCTTTCACTCAATTGTCTTTATAATCCACTAAAGGCATAAATGAAACAAAACCCCAATAGTTAACTCTTTGTTAAAACTATTTTATTACTAATGAAAAGTATCTCAGAATATTGAAACTTTCAAACATGTTAAATACTATTTGCATGAATACCCTGTAGTCACTGTTTCAACCAGAAGGCAAGTAAAATAAAAAACACAGGAGAGAAAATAATTGTGACACCACAAGAGGACAGAATAAAAAGATGACCAATGGTGGATAAACAGATGACAGATAGATAATAGATCAATAGAGACATAGAGACATAGATAGATAGATAGATAGATAGATAGATATTCTTCTTTCTCATTATTTTTACTCTGTGTAACAAAAATTGCTGCCAAGGTGAAATCTCAGAGAGGTCCCTTAGCTTATTTACAAACTCCAAAATAAATTTCTCCCAGTCACAAGAATTGTCTTTTTTAAATAAACTAATTTGTCTAATCCAGAATTATATAAAACCCTAAAGTTTTTTTTTTTTTTTCAAATTAAAAACTTTCCTCTCCAGCTCGGACCTACCACAGACTAACCAAGCACCAAATAAAAGTGAACATTGGTGATTTTTATTTATCACGTTTTAAAATATTTTATATATTTGTTTTTAGAGAGGGGGAAAGGGAAGGAGAAAGGGAGGGAGGAAAACATTGATGAATGAAAGAAATATCAATTGGTTGCTCTCACATGCCACCAACTGGGTACCCAGCCCACAACACAGAGGCATGTGCCCTGACTGGGAATCGAACCAGTGACCTTTGGTTTGCAGAACAGCACCCAATCCACTGAGCCACACCAGTCATGGCTACTCATCATTTTTACTTTTCTGTCTTTTCTTCCCCATTCACTAGGCTGCTCTTATCTTTTTCAGGGTAAAGCTGGGGTAAGAAGGAATGATAAGGGTCCAGAAAGATCCAACTTCAATGGCACTTAAGTAATTTGCTGCTGTTATTCTCTGCAATATCTGAACGGTTAAAGGTCAGCTTCTCTTTTCAGTTCTTTCGGGGATTTCTCTAAACTCCTCACAGGGTCCCAGCAAGCTGCTCCACAGCCCTGGCCACTATTGCTTCTTAAGCTGGCTTTGGAAGACTGCCCTCAATTCCATAGCTGTTGGTAACTTGGGGTGAGAGTTGCATTGCCCTCTGACCTCATGCAGAGCACACCATCCCTGTTAAACCTATCTTGGGCCAATACTGGCACTCGGTCAGAGTTGGGTCCTCCAACCATTTCCTCACCTAACTTTGGCTTTCTACCACAGGAAGAGCAGCAACTGGCATATGCAACATCTACACCACTGACATAGGCTCAGTGATAGAAAACACAGAGAAGCATCCTACATATAGTGAAGAGTGACTGCTCAGCAACCCTTTCCAGCAAAGGCTGGAGGGTGCTTCATCACCTGAAAATGTCCACAATCTAAATTATTTTTATGTCATCAAATCCGTGGTGGAGTAAAGACTGCAGCATGATTTTCCATACCTCACGTATAATCCTGCACAGGTCGGTCATTTACCGCCTCACTTTGGAATGGAGGACTACCAACACATTTATTTACTTTCTGGTGTTTTAAGGGCCTGAGCCTCAAACCAAAAATACCACCACTTACAATAACACACACACAAAACAATTAAGTAGTCTTATTTCAGGAAGGTGGCACCAGGGTATTGAGAAGGTCAAACTAAATATTCTACAGTGTTCCACACTTTCATTGAAAAATGGCACCAAGTTTGAAGTGTATCAGATATATAATTATAATGGTAAGATGATCACACACTCACCCAGTCCCTGTAATCACAGCCTCCTTTGGGGAAACCAATCTTTAGAAATGAAAATTTAGGCCAAACTTTATAGCCACACGGTGCATGTGTAGAAGTAGTAAGAGCTGTCATCCACTGTGTCCTTTCTTTCTGCCAAACTTTGTGCAAAGTTTGATATAATATAAAAGCAATTCTATGGGATAATTAGTATTATTCCCACTCAGTATAAAAAGAGACCACAGGGCTAAAATAAATTATTTTTACCATGCCCATTAGTACACAGCTGTTAGGTGGTGAAGATGGGATTTAACAACAAAGTCCAGACTTCTGTCATTTTCTTACTTTCTGACTTCAAGAGCTATTTAGAGAAGATTTTCACACGTTCCAATGGTGTTAGATACATTATTGGACTAGACATATATTTGATAAACTATAACAAATTCATATCAGGTCACTGAAAGGCACTAGAATGATTTGCATTTCTTATTTATCCATTGAGGTCGTTTGAAGGAATTCATCAAGCTTTCCCATGACACAGGGTCCTGCGTTCCAGCAGACACACTTATTCTGAGAAGACACACTTATTCCAATCACTATTCTACCTGTGTTAATGGTACATTTCCCCCCATAAGACTTCCTAGGGAAAGCCTGTAGCCAGAATATAGTAATATTCAAGTTTCTGAATAGCCAGAGTATAGAAAATTTGTTTATCATATTTATAAATCAGAATACCAACATGATGAAGTAAAAATTAGTATTCATGCCTGTGGTATTCTGAGACTCATTTAAATTGACGTTAGCTGTGATTATTTTTTCTTGGTTTTGCATATGTAAGTTAAGTTTTGTGATTATAATGTTTAGAGGTTGTTAAAAGTATTTTTAGTTATGTTGACATTTAAATGATAATTTGGGGAGAACAATTGTAAAGACCAGAGATGATTTTGCTTAATATGGTAAAAGTTGTATTATTTTAAAAAATCCATCATCAATTTCTAATGGAAAGGAAGTTACAGCTCCAAGTGAAGTTGGAAGCACTTTAAAAATTACTAAAGTCTTCAAGTCTTTGGTTCTATTTTGTTTTTCAGTTGTATCTTCACATGGCATGAATAAGAATATTTAATTTTTATGTTAAATTTATTCTGCAAAGAATGATCTTGAACATTTATTTGTTTCAGACATGACATACTTATAAACTCTAAACTAATTGAGAGATTTTAACCTAAAGATACATTAATCTAATTTCTTGTTCACCCCCCCTAGTTATCATAATAATCACCATGGTTTAATACTGCTAAGCCTAAATGTTTAGACCGTTGGCTATAATTAAGTGAAATTAACACACTTAGAGAAATTTTTGCCAGTTTAACAATTGTCTCTGTAAGATACTGACAAAAACAATTTGTTCTAAGTAGAAACATCAGCCCAAGATTGATCCAAATTCCAGATCATCCATTTACCAGATGAAGGAGCAAAATCCCTGCACCTCAACTTTCTCATCTCTTTAATTTTCCTCAGAGGAAAAGATCACATAAGGGGCCTCATATGTCATTGACAGTCAACAACCGGAACCTGTCATCATTTTGAATGCAGAGTGACTGACTTTTATCCTTTATCAAAATCATTGCTTTGGAGCCTGAAGTGTTGGCCATGGCAATTATCGTCCTGACCGGGCTCGGTGAGAAGCAAGACCAACGCAAAGCCTTTCTTTGCGCAGGGTGAGGAGAGGAGCTTAGTTTGGATCACAGAGTCTTTGGCGCAGCTCTGAGGGAAACACAGACCACGCGTCATCCGCAGAATTTTTAGGTTGCACCAAACTTCTACAGCCTTTAAAAATATGAAAATTTAAATGTCAATGAAGACATTGCTTTTATGAAGCAATACGTTTTTGAGAATTGGCATAGCCTAAAAGAAATAAATGCTCAGACGCTAGAAACTGACTACCTGAGTTTGACTTATGCGTGAGTCAGGGTTCTCCAGTGGACCAGAACCAATAGAGATATATATGTAGTCATATTGAGATGATAGATAGATATAGATAGATAGATAGATAGATAGATATTTATTATAAGGCATTAACCCATGTGATTATACAGCCTAAGAAGTCACACAATCTGCCCTCTGCAAGCTGGAGACCCAGGAAGGCCATGTTGTAGTTTAAAGGGTTGAAAGTTGGAGACACATTGGCAGGGGATTCTAGTTCAAGTCTGAAGGCCCGAGAATAGGAGCACCAAAGGCAGGAGAATGTTCATGTCTCAGCTCCAACAGTCAGGCAGAAAGAGGATTAGTCTGTCTTTTCTCCAACTTTTTATCCTACTCAGGCCATCAGTGGGTTGGATGGGGTGGTGGAGAGGCAATCCATTTCCCTTCTTCTAGTCTTCTCTAGAAGTATACTGACATATACACCAAGAAATAATGTTTAACCAGATATCGGGGCACCCCATAATTCAGTCCAGTTGACATAAAAAATTAACTGTCACATCTTTTAAATCTGACACTTCTTAGCTTTGTGCTGTCACTTTAAGCCTTTCATTTAAATTGTCTGCCCCTTGGTTTCTCGTCTGTGCAACAAATAAAAAATAAGTAAAAAAATACATTAGTTACTTTTATAAACTGTCACACTAAAATTCTATTCTGTACTTGTGAATAGTAAATGCTCAGTAAGTGTCAACTCCTTATCATATTTTATGCTTTATTTTTGTTCTATGTTTTAATCAGTTTCCTTCATCTTTCAGCCAATAGTCAGTCAAAATATAGGAAATACAGAACAACTAGGATATTAGTGACTATGAAAACACTGCCTGGTATATTCATTTATAACCTTCCTACAAACCATACAAAAAATGACTATTTATAGACTTATTTACTGTCTATACTACTATTAAAGTTTTCCTGTGTTAACAAAAATGTTACTTAGGGTTGTTTTAATCCAATCAACAATTTATTTCAATCTATCATAATCTTATAGTCATATGTTTATCTCTTCAATTTACCAAATTTGACAGTGAGGTGACGACACTATAGAAAGCAGCCAAGGAGAGGAGATGGGTAATGGGTGCTGAGAGGGACCTCTCACTTCCTCTTTGGGTGGCACATGACTATCCTCACTTGTGTCCACAGGCAACACCTTCCTCTAACTCTCATTGCCTACTGACTAACACCCTTTTCTCATTCAAGTGGAAGCTGGTATATATGATGGACATAACATCAGAATGCTTTTGACATTAAGCAGAGTAAGTGTAGTAGGCTTAGTTGGTGATCTCCTAACAGATATGCCCAGGTCCTAATCTCTGGAA
Source organism: Noctilio leporinus (assembly GCA_004026585.1). NCBI lineage: Eukaryota > Metazoa > Chordata > Mammalia > Chiroptera > Noctilionidae > Noctilio > Noctilio leporinus. Next base: position 907,065 of record PVIW01000016.1, read on the forward strand.
CCTTTAAATACTTTCCAGGCTACATAATGTGTGATTAAGGGTCTTGAGAAGAGGGATGTATCCTGGATTATCCTGGTCAATCCTAACTCCAGTGGGCAGTGTCCTTTAAGAGTGAGGCAGAGGGAGATTTGAGCTGGAGAAGAAGAGGCAGTAACATGACCACAAGGCAGAGACTGGAGTCATGCGGCCACAAGTCAAGGAATATTTGCACCGCTGAAAGCAGGAGACAAAGAACAGATTCTGTAGAGGGAGCCCTGTTGCATCTTGATTTTTAATCTCAGGCTTATTTGAAGTCAAGATTGTAGTGGTTCCTCATGTAGCCTCAGGAAACTAATACCAGTGATTGGATAATTGAAGAACTTTACTAAATAATAAGAAAAGACTATTGGTTAATCTCTTCACCTCATTCATAATAAGTCATTATTACAATAACCTTTTTGATACAATAGTCTTGAATGCACTTCCTCTGTAGTGGATTTACAAAGCTGATATATAAAAATATAGAGAAAAGGGGAATGCAACAGGCAGCAACTGAATGCTTGGCATGTGTCTGTCCATGTGCGCAAGTGTATATTCTAGGAAGGAAGGAAGATGACATGGAGGTAGGAATCCTCACTTATGCAGCTACTGTTTTAACTTGTGGCAACAGTTACGTGAAAGGAAATGATAGTTAAGCAGCTGTGAATGACCACATAACTGAAATAGAAATTTGGAGAGCATTTCAATGACCGCAGGATTACTGATTTTTTATCACTTTCCAACTATCTTGGAACTGTCATGAATAAACAAACAGTATATAAACACCCACTTGCATTAGTGGCATTATCCCCAGAGCTGTTATGGATATGTACAAAGCTAGGTAAATAGACAGAGCGCAATGTGCTTTTACATGCTTAGAATCTAAACAGAAGATCCATAGAGAAAAATACATAAAGGCACCGCTAAGAAATACCAATTACAATAAAGTGTGCATTAGGGGAACACAAGTTTAATTGAAATGTTACATGTGGCTTGCAGAGAAGCAGTATGTTTAGAAAAAAAAAAAAATCAAAAGTGTTAAATCAATAGCCCTCTTCCTATTATTTCAAAAAGTATTATGAGGAACTTAGATTTAGAAATTAAATGTAAGCAGGTTATTCTCAGAACAACATTTTAGTCAAATTATTACGGTAACATAGATACATATGTGCATGTTGGTGGATATGTGCATAAACATATATTTCAAGAAATAATTCAAATGAAAATTTAAACAAATTCAATGAAGATTTTTAAATTCTATTTACGATAAAAATTCTACTACAGAGACCACACTGTTTTATTTTAACCTTGCATATCTTCCTTCATCTCTAAAATGAGTGGTACACTTGGTAGCAATAGAAAGGGAATCTGTAATAAAGTAAAAAGCCCATACGAATATCAGAAATTTTAGCCTGGCTTAATTCAACAGCATATACCTCAAATGAAGGTAGACTCAATCAATGTACAAGACCATTCCCTTGTACAGTGAGCCCCTTGCTTCAGAAATACTTATTTCTTGTTTCCTTTCTTTTTTTCTCCTCATTCCTGCTATTACTTTTCTTTCCATTTTTATTTTTTTATCATAAGCATGCTTGTGGTTCATTGGAAAAATAGCAGCAATGAACCTGGAATTCCTTCATCTTCCCCTTTGTGTGTCTGTACTAATTCTGTAGGCATTTCTGTCTTGGACCCACAGTCTCTGTCAGGTGGGTCAAGTAGCCTTTGCTTCTACTGAACGGTAGCCCTGCATTGCAACTGGGGATGCTGCTTTCCCGACTTCTCAAGGGTACCCCTTCTGCACTTTCTTTGTCCTTCACCTGCATCATTTATTTATCCCTCCCTATTAGGTAACTTCCAGAATATATCCACATGCTATAAATTATCTATTTCAAGGAAAAAATTATTGCTTTTACCTCAATTCAGTAACGGCCTCCCATTTCTCTGCTTTCTGGCATGACAAAACTCTTGAGTAAGATTTTTCCGTAAGTTCAGTCATTAAGACTGTGTCAATCCACTTAAATAAAACCTTTCTCCCCAGGAGCCTGCTGTGAAATGTCTCATTTTAAAATCACCACTGGCCTCCCTGTGACAAAATGCCATAGTATTTATTTGACTTTATCTTACTGATACTTTGATAAATGTTCAACACAGTTGTTTATTTCACTTCCTTAAAATAGCCTCTCTCCTTCACCTTATCAACCACACTCTAATTTTCCAAATCCCTCAAATGATTCCATCTTCCCCGTCTTCGCTAGCTCTTCCTCCTTTGATCAGTGCCTCGTTCACTCTGTAACATGTGTTTCTTTCATCGTTGTAAATATCATGTATAATCTTATGCTAAAATCATTTATACTTACAGCCTCCGTCTATTCTCTGAATCCCAGAGTATTCACACGGTGTCTCCACTTAAGGAGCATGTCAAACTGAACATGTACCAAATAAGCTCCTGCCATGAACCTATACCTTTTACCACCCTACTTGTTGGTTAAGACCGTTGCTCCAGCCAAAGACTCAGGGGTTAGCCTGGATTCATCCTGTTCATGCTGCCCCCAAATCCTGTGCAAAGATCCAAGAGGCTGAGTGATTGATTGGGGTTTTTTTTTTTGGACTCACAGGAATTGGTGGGGCATACCCAGGTAAGACTTTCAATGGTGGCCAGGAGATGCCAGCAAATAGTGGGAATCTGAGAGATATCCAGGTACCAACCCTCCAGGGCTCCTTCTTATTTCTATAAGGGGGCATTATTGTTCCTCTGGATTGAAGTGTCAGGATTTTGTCTGACAAATTATGGTTCCAGGATGGTTCTGGGCAGGAGTTCACAGCCTCTTGATCATATAGCTAAAGCATGCCGTCTGCCCAGTCAGGTGAAGTCCACTAACAAAAAACTCAGCTCTGGGGACTTCCATGGAAATTTACACTCTAAAAGGGGCTTCATAAATCAATCATTAGCTATTTCGTTAGTTGCTCTTCTATTTGCCCAAGTGTCAAAACCAGATGTCCAGGCATTCCTGAAGGTAAGCAGAGACCCATCCTATTTTAGCTGTAAAATAACTCTCTCATAGCTACTTACCCTACAAAGAATTCTGTTGGCCCTACATATAAAGTAGATGCGTATTCCCATTTTTCCTGCTAATGCCTTTGTCCAAACCATCAACTTAGGTAACCTCAAGTACCACTTACCCTCTCTCATTGTACATTCCCTTCTCCCATCCGCTAATGCATTCCCCCACAAAGCAGAAACTGTAAATATGCAAAAATAAAAATCAATTTTGTTTTTCCATTAAAAATATTCTACTGTCTCTCCACTTGACAAAGTGAATGTTTCTCTAAGTTCCTTACATTTTAAAATACTTTATCATTACCACAATCTTATAAAGGTTGTATTCGGAGTTTCCTTATCCTAATATTTGGGAAAGTAAGCTACAGAGAGGTTTACCAAGTTCGCCAGAGTCACATAGACGGTAAACATTGAAGCAAAATGTTGAGTTCAGAATGTCTGTCCTGGTAGACTACATTAGTAAGCATTAGACTATTTCTTTTCTTGATTGTTTGGTTATACTTATATAAAATATACCTCCTGTGCATTCTTCATATACAGTACTATGATATGGACCACTAGTTCAAATCCTTAAAAGAAAAATAAGGATACTCTGTCTTCTTTTCTTACTGCTGAGAATTGTCTAGTAAAAATGTATGTCTTAATCAAGTTAGGTCCCATAGGCACAACGACATCAGGATTTGACCATTTATTAGAGAAATCAGGGCTTCATTTTATGTTGAATTTCCTTCAGAGGCCAATGAAAGACTATGGTTTTATAGCTTAGGATATGCCAGGACTCTTGCTATTCATCACTGTAAATGGGCCTGGTTAAGTGGATACCCTGTCACAGTCAGAACATGATCATCATTTATTTTATTTTGTAAAGTACTTCTGCATCTTTCATTAAATTACTAGGTTATATTGTACCTTAGAATTATTACCTGTTCTCATCTTCAATTCCTTAGGTGAGGGGACAACCACGACATATGTATAGTCAAAATCAGTCATGGCAGAAAGTGTAAGAAAAGTTCAATAAGATTTCAAAATAAAATGAACAAAAATGAGATATTCTTGAAACTTAGTGAGGCAAAGATTCATTAAAGCCATTTTTTGTTGTTGTTTTTGCCCTTTAAAGTGTTCATGTTGTGATTTAACCACATTATTACAAGGCAAGATAGGGGAATTTCATTTGATACACTTCACTGTATTATATATTAAAATTCAGGGAGTCTGAGGCTTTTAATGCATTGAAATGTAGCAGAATTTACATCTTCTACTTTAGTAATCAGCCATGTTATTGTCTGTTACCCTTTGCTGATTCCAATGTCAGAAACAATACTTCTATCTATATCTCAAACTGAATTCACATATGTTTTAGGGTACGGATGAAATTTTGCACAATTTTACCTTAGCATTTATAAATTAAATGGAACTGAGCTAGCAAAGCAATTAATTGAATATAATGTAATAACACCAGTAATTTTTCTCTTCCAAAATGTTGATTTGACACATACTTTGTTATGGCAAGGGGTGTATGTGTGTGTGTATATATATATAGTTTGATTGAAAGTTTGGCTGTCAAAGTATAATTGGTAAACTACTTTGAGAAATAACAGTATCACTTGCCCTGAATGATATGAAAATACTATAAATCGATCACAATTAAAACACTGGTATTTATAATTATATGTGTAGGGATATACATATATATTAATGAGCAACATAGTCAACCCAAACATAGACTTATTAGTGAAGCTAGCTTATAAATATTTGACATTTCAAACATAAAGAAAGACAGACAATTTGGTAAATACTTACAGGCTATTTTGGTGTCTATTTTTTGGCAAGAGAAACCCTTATCATTATTCTAACTGAAATAAATGGACTTCTAATGTAAAGGTTTCATAACACTTTTTAAAAATTATATACAAATCAAGAGAATGTTTTAAAAATCATTTTGGGTGTTTCTGATCTTGAGAAAAATTTGCTACAGCAAGAGAAAATTTTAGAATTCATAAAGAAAAAAAACTACATAATATGAAATTTAAGTAAAACTATAAGTACTAAGAAGGCAAGCGATAGATTGGATATAGTGTAAAGTCTTCAACATACATAACCAAAGAGGTCTTAAATTTAAGAAAATAAAATTACTCATACAAAAACAAGTAAAAAAATTGTCAATAAAATTCGACACACACAATACATACAACTTGCTGGCTTTCCTATAAAATAATTAGCTTTCCTAGTAACTAGGGATATGAAACTTGGAAAACTGAAACTCCTTCCCTCCCAATAGGCAAGCATGGAAAAGATTGTGAAAATCTAGAATTGGAGACCATGGAGGGTAGCTTCAGGAATCGTGGGCTTACAAACTGACAGATAATTGCTTTGTGAATACAAGTGTGCTCAGTCCTTACAAACACTTTTAAAAGTCTCTAAGCAAAACCAAGCAGTTCTCTTCTAGGAAACCTAGTGTATGTGCCTAAAATATAATATAAAAGACTCACTGTTATAAAAATGAATTATTGAAGCAGCATTAATGTCCATGAAATGGGAAATATTTATTTCAATGTTGGCATATCCATGATAGGAACATTCATACATTCATTTACTATGCATGTAGAAGCAGTGATATGAGACTCAACTATGTATTTATTGATTCATGGGACTAGACACTGTAGTATATGTACAATGACATTTGAAGATATCTCAGCAGATGTGTCTCTGATATGTCTGTGTGTATATTAAATGCAGAGAAAATTATAACTGTAAAATACAAGTGAAAAAGTTTTGTATTGCTTACTGTTTAAGCTGTGAAAGATTAATTTCTATAATTAATCTCCTTTCAATCTACAGAAGAAAATCTATAGGTTCATTCCTGTACTTGTGAACACAATAATTTTCTCAGTATTTTGGAATAATTTCTAAATATTAATTTTTTACTCTGTGACAGGCATTACACTGGGAATTGACTTTGAATCTTATCATTCCCTATGAAATATGGTTTACTATTCAGATTTCTCAAATAAGAAATTTAAACTGAAAGTGATAAAAATCATATATCTAAGGTCAGTCACATGGCTAGAGTAAGGTTTTGGCATAAGCTTTGTATGTTCTTGAAATGTATCTTGCAAATGCACGTGATGTTACTACTATGTCCAACATCTTTTTCTATATTCCACATCTGTCCTTTCACATTTTTTAAAAGTAGGAAATCTAAAAATAGGGAATTTAGTTAAGAAATTGTAAAAAAAGAAAAAACACTAAAAAGTGAATAAATGTTTTCAGAATAAAGTTTTAGAGGCAGTTCACCTCTTTACATTAAATAAACAATTTATTAGAGAATATATGAGGTCTGTCCCGAAAGTATCTAGCCAATGTCAATATAATTAAAACAGTTTTCGTGGCCAATACTTTGGGGACAGATCTTGTATATTGCATTATATCTTTCTCAAACACACGATCACACATTCTCATCACACACAAGAACCACCATTGCCACCTCCACCAAATTGGATGTATTTCTGACAATATGCTATTGCTGTTTATTTCTCAAGTGTCGGTATTTCTATGTTTATTTTCATAATTGTTCTATTTGATGTGAAACTTAAATACATAAATATATAAACATAGATATTTAATATTTACATTTCCTCTTTTGAATCAGCAAGTCAATCACTAAAGCCCTTATATATAATTGGAATTAATTCTCAAATTTGATGTGTATTCCTTTTCCCAATATACATGCCTTTGCCGCCTTGATTATTTTGGGCTAAAGACTTATATTTCTCTCCATGTCAGTATTCTCTGTCTGCTTTTAGAGAATATTGAATAGGTAGTAATCACTGATAATTTTTATTTAATCTCAATCTTTTTTTAAAGATTTTTATTATTTTTCATAGAGAGGGGAGAGGAGAGAGGCAGAGAGGTAGAGAAATATCAATGTATGGTTGCCTTTCACCTGCCTCCAGCTGGGGACCTGGCTGGAGACCCGGCTTGCAACCTGGTTATGTGTCCTGGCTGGGAATCGAACCAGTGATCTCTGGGTTTGCAGGCCAGCACCCAAACACATTAACTCCCTTTTTGCTCTATCCATACTTGGTTCAAATTTATTTACATTCTCATACCCCTACCTCTGCATTATATCTCCACTCCAGAACACTCAATAAACTTAGCTGGAAGCCCACAATAGGTATTTCTCAGCCAATAGTTTAGTGAGCATTGTGATTTACACCACAATTCAATCTCACTGCTTTGGTGATTTTTCTGTATGGTGGAAGTGAGTGACTCTTGCCTTCATTTCATATAACTAATACTCAGTTTATGTTAGTTGTATGATATATATTACCATTTCCTCCTGGGATAAGAATGATATATGGTGAACATATTCTTAAACTGTTGTGGGTATTCAGAATTTCAAGGCTTGGCACCACCCGGAAGGTTAAAGGGTAGTTGACTTCATCATTTCTAAATTTAAATCTTAAATTTTTTGGTAAAATTACCTACCTTTAGTATAACTTTTTGTTAAGGAAAATATCATAATGAGTATGGTTTGGAAAAATGCTGGCTGATGTATTATTTTGCAATGCATTTGAATTAGTTATTATCTGCATTGTATCTTAATGAGAAAAACCTGCAGCATAGTAAGACTAGAACATAAAGAGGAAATGCCATAGTCTACTTAAAAACTATGAGTTACAGATTGCTTAAGAGAAAAAAAAAATAGGGTTTCTTACGTGTCCAGCATATAAAACACGAAAACATGAACGGTATGTCAAACAAAATCAACAATTGTAGGCCATCAGTTTACTCAAAGTTTCTGCCCGAGTCAATAAAGAAGTGTGTATTTTTCTTTGGTCTGTTTGCTGCTTCATTTTGCTTTAGGGTACTGTGATTTTAGATACTTAATACTACAAAAGGCATTATAAATGCCTGAGTAATCCATTTGCTAAAATTATATTAATTTAATGTTCAGTAATAAAATAAATGGAAATCAGCAGCATGATCAGCATGTTGCTATTGTTTACAGACGAAAGTACAATTTTCCTCACAACACAAAAACCGCAGGAAGAAAATACTATACACTCTGGTTTTAATTGGCAGCGCCTGCTTGTTTTAATTCCAGAGGCGGTTTGCCATGCCTTCATTTGCATCCACTGACGCGAATGCTGTGCTGGTGAAAGGTAAGAAGCCAACATCTCAGAGAACACCGACTGCAGCTGGCCCACTGAGCCATTACCACGTAAGAAATGGACACTGGTCCCCTCCAGCCGCAGAAATGGACACTGGTCCCCTCCAGGTGTCCTTCGGAGGCAGAGCCCTCACAGAGCGCGCTCATAGGCTGGCTGTAATTCCAGCCTCCAGAAACCCAAACCTGTTGTTTCTAAGCCACACGGCATGTGGCCTTTTGTTACAACAGCCCTAAGACAGACGGATGCATTATTACTTGACTATAAGGCATATCTTCAAATATGTTATCTAATCATGAAACAACGAACGCATCATCGAGGAAAAACTTATTTTCTAGCCAGTGGAATTCTTTAAGTGTAACTCTTGAAGCACAAGGTATGCAATGATATCCTCAAAATGTTTCTTTCTTTTCATGGGATATTAAACGAGATAGGTAAACCCTAGGTCCACTTTCAAAATAAATCTAATAACCTGGTAAGTAAACAAATTAATTTAACAAATATAATTTGGTAAGGTAATTAATCAATTAAAAATGTTAAGTACACCTGTATAAGCAAATGCCTGAAGATATGTAATGATGATGTTATACTTATTTTCCAACTACTAAGGGTTTCTATTGGTGTTTGCTGGTATGTGACTCTAATTTGGACGTTCTTAACAAATATCACTCTATCAGTGGGAGAAAACAACTTTATAGTCCATTCTTCACTTATTTTTACTCCGTTTCTTTTTTGACAATGTTAAAACTCATCTGAACTCCATACATCTGGTAGCAATCAGGGTTGACCAACCCCCATCCTTTGGCCATCCCAGAAAGGGTCACCCTGCTGTTGAAAGAATTTATTTTATTTGATATATGCTATGAAAGATTTTTCATCATGAAAATCTATAATCCGCTTTCCACACTGTGGGATTGTTATCAGTTCATTGGTTCCTTTTTCTCTTGTGCACTAGGTTTGGCATAGACTTGAAGTCCCCAAAAGAATTGCTGTGTGTGACTGCAGAACAGGGACTAAAGGAACTAATCGTCCTTGTACCCCTGTCCCTCTCTTCCGAGTGGATGCTCACAATGAACAAGATAGAAGTCACTTTAAAAAGTTAAAACGTTCTATCACATCATTGAATTAAGTTAGACCTGACCTATTAAGCATTATCATGATTATGATGATCAGTTTTTAAAGTATTAAAATCCATATTATAAATTCCAGTTTCTGGTTTGGAGGTAGAGAATGGTCAGAGGATACCCCACGTGTGCACAATCATAACTTACAGTTTGATCCCAATGTTGGGACAGCCAGAACTTGCCAGGAGAGCCTGAAATGGCGGTGGGAAGGCGGGAAGGGACCCTTTGTGGAGCAGGGGTCCGTGATGGAGCCGAGTCTGTGAGGCAGAATGGAAAGCAGGGGCATTTCCAATCACGAATTAGCTGGTGCACCTGCACAGGCTCTAGCCTGGGGGTCCTAATATCCTGTGTGCTCTCTGGAGCAACCCCTCTTCCTCACGCTTCTCACCTAGATCTAACTCGTGTTTGCGCTTCTAGCAGCCCTGGCCTTTCCGCGTCCTTGAAAGCCCATTTCCTGTAGTAAATGCCCAGTGTTCGGTTTTTTAATCTGACTGATACACATGGTCCCAAAACTCCCATATGCGAAAGAGATATTTTCACTTCTAATTTCTTGGGAACTTCCATAACTCTGATCCTAAAATATGTATTTTCTTCAAAGTTATTCCAGTAACGTGCGTTTTGCTGCTTGCGATGACTGCTATCTACCCATCCATGTTATTATAAGATGTGTCAACCAATGATCAGATCATGGTGCTAATGAAACTTATTTAGGTTCTAACCCTTTCTTTTACACGATGACACCACCGAGTCTTTATGCTATACACAATTTCCTAAACATTGAAAAAAATAGGTGCTATTAATATCACAATCACCTAAGTAGAGACAGAGAATATTTAGAATTTTCATTTTGAATCATGAATATTCAATTGCATAGTGATCACTAACAAGCACACCCTTTCTCCCACCATGGAATTAACGATTAGTTGCATCTCCAAGCTGGAGGATAAGTAATATGTCTTGCCCAACTGATTACAAACAGGAGCCATGGCATGTAAATGGCTGTTTTTGACACTTGGATTCCCCAGGCACCAGGACGGTGACTTTGAGTCCATCTGCTGAACCCCTCTGTCCTCTGTCCCTCTGTTCCTAATCTGCCAAATAGGTCAATGCTGACCTTAAAGGGCAGTGGTAGTGATTTAATAAGAAAATGTAAGTGACACCTGGAACAATGCTCCCATTAAGCCCTTTATCATTGTCAGCTGCTATTTGTATTATTACTATTTTCCCTGAACATGGCAGATAACTGAATGAACAACACTAAAGAAGCATCTCATGGATTATCACTCTGAGTTGTAGCATATAATTTGCTGAAAATAATTTGAAGATTCAAAGTACAAATCAGTATTTTCGCGATTAAATGTCATAGTGCCTTTTCCAGTAATTATTTAAAACATAATTGGCGAATGTTGGTATTTGTAATTTATTTTTATTGCATATGCAGTAAGTGCCTGTTCTGATGATTTGATTCGCAATGTCATATCAGCATTAAATTTTACAGAGATAATTCAAAGCTTTTTAGTGATTTTAATTTATTGGGCCTTATCTCTGTGCCACATTATAGATACATTATCTGTGTTGAAGGTGAACAAGAAAATGAGGATGTGGTCCATTCCTCCTCAGAAACTATGACATGCATGAGCTGGACAAAAACACAGGAAAATAATATGAGAAGCACTCTATTCGAAATATGCTAAAAATTTCACATGAAAGTAAAGAAACTTAACTATAACAATTCCATCAGGCATGCAAGGGATCCTCACAAGACATCAATGATGGGGTAGTTTTTGGTTGATAAATGGAAAAGGGAAACAGGATTTTAGGTGACTATTACTGTAGCAAATGTAAAAAAGTGTTTTAAAAAACACAGCCCTTTCTCAGCAGCCCTCAGCGATATGTCAGATAAGATGCAGGCGATACTAATGAGCACTGAGAAAGTGAAACAGAAGAGAAAAAAGAGTGAGGGAGAGAGAGATGTTGATTCAATACGTCCATGAAATTCGGACCAATCCAAAGGTAAATTAGTTCCATGTTGTCAAGTTTTAACAGTTTTCCCTACATCTTCAGCAATAAAAATTGTCCTTATTGAATATTCTTTATTAACCTGTCAGAAAAAATTAACACCTCGAGGCATGGGAAACAAAATCATTATTTTTTTTATTTGTATCTCTTAATTTTACTCATTATATATGATTTATTTAAAATGCAAGTCATGGACAAAAAGCTGAATCCAGAGTGATGCGTGGAGGTGGAAGAGGGTGGCGGGGTATAAATAGTAATGGGGGGAAAAATAGCACGCACACACAAAAGGAAAAATAAACGTACGCATTAAACAAGCACTGTCATTTCATTTTACTATAGTCTTTGAGCTGTGCTCACATCTAACATCATGATAGGAGCTCCAGTTCCATGGATTCACATTGCCCTCAAATGAAGAACCATTCTGTAACATTTCACGTGGTCTTCACCTTTCATTTTGCGCGCCAGAGGAGGCAATCCTCTTACTCTTGGACTTTGAGCTTAGGTGAGTTAAAAGTGGCAGCTGGCTGCTTTTTTAGCTTCTGTCATTTGTTTTAGACAGCGTGCTATTAATGAACTCCAGCCGACGCTTAAACCGAAATTCCTCCCCAGAGCCCACTGGGAAGTTAGGGCCACTCGTCTCTCCCTGACAAACCTCGTCCAGCTAACGAACATCGGTGGTAACCTATGGCTGCGTAAGCCACTGCTTGTCTGCTGGAAACCAGAGTTCCTGGCACGAAAAGCACCCTTGTCTCTCCTGACTAATGGGAAACAAGTCTGCCGCCCAGGCAAAGAGGGTGCTGACAACGTGCCTCCCAGAGATCACCAAAATCTACCCAAAAAACCATATTCAGGATCATTCCAGATCTCAGCCCAGCATTTTTCACATCTTTACTTGAAAAGAGCACGAAATAGAATTTGAAGGCACATGAGGGAGACTCGCATCATTTACTCTCATGCAGATCATTATTTATCCACAAAGAACTATTTCACACAGTTACTTAATTTCAACTATCATAAAACATCTGGGTTATTTGCTCCGTTTGGTTGTCCGAGCACAGACCACAGATCTGAGTCTCTGGCTGGAAGAGCCAGGATTTCGAGTTGGACAGCAAGGGGAGAAAACGCATACTCTTCTAAAACAGAACCATAGACGGTAAGTAGCACTTGCCGGTTGACTTGGTTCACTAGCTCCGGGATTTTAATGATATTTCTAAATTGTCCTGTGCCCCCCCAAAACTGGCTCCTTATATTTTATTCAAAAAGATTTGTCTAGGAGTCAGTTCTAAGAGCGTTTCAGGAAAGTTGCTAGAATGGTCATAGTCAGAAATGTGACCTCAGGAAAAACCACTTTTGCCTCACCAGCAACCAATGCGAAACTAAAACACCACGAATTTAAATTTGATAACCATTTTTGCGAGAATGCTTGTTAAACAAAAAAGATAAAATTCCATTTTAAAAAGTGTAAGGATAAAAGTAATAAAGACAAATTACAGAATATAATTGCTCTTCAGCAACCAACAAACCTTTCGGATTTTTCTCCCAATCATTCATTTCTAAACCTTCTTTTCCACACTTTGAATCCCATAGTTCTATAAGCTTTTTAACCTTATGCTTCCTTTATATAATGGAATGTTTGTGTGTGTGTGTGTGTGTATACATACATACACATTTTATTAATCTTTTTAAAGAATAAACTTTTGTTGTACTGATGTAAAAATTGTTAGATGTCTACTTTTACTAAATTAATTGAACATCTTAACTGTATGTTATCTCCTCCTGTTGGCTTTGTTTGCTATGCTTTTCTTAGGTGTTTGGGATGAAGATTTAGATCATTTATAACATTTCTCTTTTTTAACTAATAAATTACATTTAAATCAATACATTCTATGCTAAATATTGATGTAGCTGAATAGAAATATCTATGTAGATAATAATTGCACTTTATTCCATGCTGTTTTTTAATTTCAAATCTTGATCTGAAATAAGAAGCATTTAACATCAACTTACTATATCAAAACAAAAATACAAAATAGGCATAACAATAATAAAAAGAAGAGCATTATGTATTCAGTGCTTAAAGCATACCAGGCACTGCATTATCCTCCCTAGAATGTAACCTTAGGCCATGAATGGCTATTTGGAAAACCAAGTTAATTGTCTTCCCTTTCAGAACCCTACCCTTCATTGATTTCATCTTAGCAAATATACTGTTGCAGACACCTTGCTTTGGATAAGGATGCTTAAGACACCAAGATTTAAATAAATGTGATTTTGGGGATAGATGTCTGAGATTTGACTCCTCCCCCATAACATTCAGAGTTTTCATGTCAATAAAAATCTCTCACCCATAGAATACTATTTTCTGCTATCCAACATACATGCATAAAGCATACAGTAGAGTTCCTATTTTTATGTTGTTCTGCGTTCACTATAGATGACCAATATGTTGTCCTATATTTACAATAGCCAACATTAATAACTGTGTTTCTTTTTCCATTTCTCATTGTGTGCCATTTAGTCATTGAGTTAAATCAATTCATTATATAATAACTAATAAAGAAGTGACTTCCGCATGTCTGGGTTTGACTCTGGGTATTTTCCATAACTTTTCACTTTTCTATGCTTTACAACTAAAAAGAAAAAGAAAACAAATGAATCCCTCAGAGGCTACAGAATAGACAGTCATGCCAGAGACTCGAATAAATCTCATTTACCTTTAAAATTGCTCATGTAATGCATTTTAAAACTGTGGATTTGAATGTTTGATAATTCTTGGTGTCTGTATTTATTTATATTATTATGAAAGCAAACAGGAAGCTTCTGGATTAAATTCAGATTAGTGTTACTTACAGTAATAACTGCGCTCCTTCCCCACACTCCCCACGCCTCCTCTCCCCCCGCCCCTTCGGAAGCAAGTTAGTCAGATGGAACCTGCACAGCAAAGGAGGTTTTGCAAAGGGTAGGACAGGAGCCAGCACTCACAGGCTGCACTCTGCCCCTCTCTTCCCAGAGAAGCTGAGGAGGTTGCTGCCTAATGAGTTCTAATCCTCTGGAATGTAAACAGTTCCCTCCAGGGCTCCAGGGTTCATTCCACTTTGAAATGGAAACAAATTTGAAGATAAATATCTAAATCTCTCCTGGTGTCTCACAATCTAGCCGGTCATCTTTTCACTTCCAAGGCCTGTCCTTTAATCCAGGTTCCATTTCTTGGCTCAGAATGCCCTAGCTGTTCAAAAACATGAAAACAGTCCCCCTCCGGATAATGTTCAAGTAAAACTGTATACAGTGACGAAGATTAGGAATGCATATTGCAAAAGTAAACATGAAATTACTAAATATCTGACTTTCTCAAGCTAAAGGTAAGCTACCTTTCTTATCTGTGCTCATAACACAACTAACAGGTATTACTCAGTCTTTCATCCATCACTTGAAAAAAACAAAGCATTTTTAAAAAAATGGATTGACTGATATTAGAAAGAGGGGAAGGGCAGGGAGAGAGGGAGAGAGAGACATCAGTTTGTTGTTCCACTACTTCATGCATTTGTTGTTTGTTTCTTACATGAACCCTGACCAGGGACAAACCTGCAATCTTGGTGTATGAGGATAGTGCTCTAACCAACTGAGCTACCTGGCCAGGGCAAACCATTTTTTAATGAAAATTAAATACATCATCCTGTTTTCATCTCTCTAATTGTCACTAACCTGGGGATAAGATGAAAATATTGCATTTCGAGTAATTGTACATATGCTACTCTTCCTCAGAGACTTAACCATCATTCAACATTTTTGGAAACACCAACGCTTTAATAAGAGAAAGTCAATGAACTGCATGTACCTTTTATAAAACATGACATAAGGCAATATAATTAAACCTAAACTTATTTCCTGTGGTGAAATTAACTTACAGAAATGAAGGTGTTTATTTATTAAATGGGATCGCTGGCTCTCTCACCTGATTCTTTCCCCTCCTGGGAAGGTTTTGATTGTTTGCTTCCTTTCTCTCGCCTGCTTGCTGTGTAATTTAAAACTGATGCCTTCCTTTGGGAAACAAAATTTGATCCTAGAACAGCCTGCAACACCCGTTAAACAAATTACCAATGTTTTACTCCCTTTCCCTCCGTATGCTTTTTTGTTTTCCTCCTTTCAGAATCAAAAGAATTGCATGCAGGGCTTCACAAGTTTGTTGTACGGTTCAGATTTAATCTGTAATAACAAGAGGACAGACCAGGCCCTATAGTGACAGATAGTCACTTGGTAAGAGGATGTTTAGAAGCCAACACATTGCTGTTCTCTTTTTCCCCCCCCATTAGCAGGTCTGTCGTTCTCTGGTTTCTAAAGAAACAAACTTTCATGACAACAGACTAAGTTCCAAATGCAAAATAGTTAAAATGAAAACAATGTTAAAGTTGTACTTACACAATCAAAAACAGAAAGATTTTTATAGCACATTTACTTCAAACATGTCAGATATAGCGTGTACTATTCATCATTTGTTAAAGAAAACATTATGCACTGAGAACAAATTCTGTCCCAGGTATTATGGAAATAACTGCTAATGCAAATAACGATATAAATAATGTGTCCTTCATGCCAGAAACCCTTTACCCAAAGGTCTGTTTGCTCACACTTAGGAAGACATACATGTAAATATATTTAGCCCACATGCTTCCAGATCACAGGAAACTAAATGTCACAAGTCACACTTAATTACTAATGACAAGTCAGAAATATTTTTTGGTGTGTAAGAAAATTTGATCAGTTAACCATAAGCACTGAGAAATTATTTTTCACTTAAACTCATACTTGTTTTTTAATATGATGCTCTAGACCACAGGATATACTGAGACAAACCTAACTTGATTACATAAGTTACTAGTTCTAAATTTTGTTTTGGCAATTGACAAATACATTCTGAAGTTTCAATTACTGTAAGAATTTTAAATATTGTTGCTTTTTAAAAAGCTTTATTACCACTATTTATTAATTTTATTTTTAATATAGAGGTTGTTTATAAAGGCACAGAAAGTGCTCCAAATGGAAGCAGTTTTAGGAATATGAAAACAATAACTAAAATAATTTACTTGGCTCCATGAAGAGGGCTATGGAACAAATATTTGTATTTCCCACAAGTCCATAGGTTAAAACCCAGTGCCTAGGGGATGGGGCCTTTTGAAGGAGTCAGGGGAAGAAAGTCCCTTATGGCTGGGCCTTCCAACGGGATCAGCCTAGGAGCCACCATTGGAGTTAATCTTATCTCTGGAACACTGGGATCTGGAGGCAACTGACTTAGCAACTCTGAGCAGGCTGATGTCACCCCCTGCATAACCCTTGGGCAGAGACTCTCCTTAATCCTGATGTGAATATAAGACTGCCCTTGCTGTAAACTTGGTGTGCACATTGCTGTTGTGAGAGAGCAGAAAAACTGTGCGTGGAAACACCAGCATTCTCCAGCACCCAGCTGCCACAGGAACAGGAAAATGGGTGTGGAAATGCCTGTATTGTCTGTAGCTGTTAACCTTGCCACTGCCAATAAAGCATGCAAACCCTCCCAAAGGCTCTGTGCAAGTTCTTCTTTGCCACTGGACCAAAGCCCTCCCCAATGTACTATTTGGTAGCCTCACACCTGACAAAATCAGACCTGACAAGAGGTAGCTAGGCCATGGTGCTAGAGCCCTCTGAATGGGATTAGTGACTTGAAGACAGAGCTTGCTTGCCCCTTCTGCATTTGAAGTTACAGTGAGAAGATCTCAGTTTTAAGTAATGGTTAATAAGCTTAGTGATAAATGTAAAATGCTACTGTTCCAGGAATTGAAGACACAATCCACCCTGACTTGCAGAGACCACAAGCAAGTCCACCTTTGTGCCCCAAGAGAACAGCAAGCCATCCAGGTGGTATTGGAGTCATTGTGCTCCAGGGAGAGACATTCCGATGCCTGGGACACTGGACACAGGACTCAGATACATAATTTCCCAGGACACAGAGGCCTGGGACAAAGAAAGAATTACTGGTCAATGAATGAAAGGATGCTGGGGAAACTGGTGGGCTGCAACTTTTATTTGATTAACCTCTTTCCTAAATTCCAAGCCTTTGACCTATCATCCTTCCCCCTGAATTTCAAATCTCTTACCTATACTTTTTTTTTCCAACTTATTAAAAAGCCTGGATTGAAAAAAAAAAAAGTCAGATGGTCTGTTAGGGGACATAACCCGCCACCTTCTCAGATGGCTGGCCATCT
Organism: Noctilio leporinus; assembly: GCA_004026585.1. Classification (NCBI taxonomy): domain Eukaryota; kingdom Metazoa; phylum Chordata; class Mammalia; order Chiroptera; family Noctilionidae; genus Noctilio; species Noctilio leporinus. The sequence continues at coordinate 924,691 of PVIW01000016.1, forward strand.
GAATAAAGCACCCATAAAGATTCAATCTGTGTCTCTGCTTATTGGTCTGGTGATGACAGGGGACACAAATGCCAGCTTTTCTGGTGTTAGCACCAGATACTGAATCTGCTGGCATTGATCTTGGACTTTTCAGCTTCCAGAAAATGAGAACTACATTTCTGTTATTAAAATGCATGGAGAAGGTAGCTAAGCTACTCCATAGGTATTATTTATACAGTATTCTCAGGCAACATTAAAAAAATTATTGAATGTATTGGGGTGACATTTGTGAATAAAATTTTAATTACTTCTTTCCTTTAAGCCTTTATTAGTTGTAATCGTTTTGCAATTAAAATAATTAGACAGTCTCACAGCTCTGTAGGGTTTTTTTAAATCTCTGTTCCTAGACATGAAGTAACCTTATTTCAGACACAGGTTAGGGTTAAGCATGTTTTTTTTTTTTTTTTTTCTGTCAAGCTCAGTACTTGGAAAGTATCCAACAATATCTGTCAAACTAAATTAACACATTCCTCCTTCTGGCATGTGTACATTTATATCATTAACTAAAAACATCTGCTAAAAGGAAAGTTTGCTAAACAAAGAAATATAGGTTTTGTTTGAATGATCTTTTTGTAAATCATGAATAATTTAGCATTACTAGGGTTAGAATAAACAGTCCTAACCTATGTATACACAAAAAGAGTAAAGTTCGGGTCGGTTCAGTAAAAAACAAAAAAGTATCATTCTAGAAATCTATCCACATAGTTTTGAAAGCCCAACTGAAATTTTAAAATCAAACTCCATCCTCTTAGGATGAATCTCTTTTCTAGAAGGAAAGTCAATCTTTCATTTCTGTTTCTTCTGCAATGTTTTGGGTAACTAATTGTGTTAACAATGATTTTAAAGGCTATTATTAAAAAGCCTTTTTTTATTAGCTTATAATGGGAATAAAAATTTTAAATATGCTGAAGTCATAACCACTCTTGCCCTGTTTCAGAATTAAGAATGGTAATATAAAAGTTACAGAATCACAATCCACTAAGACTGAAGCAGTTTTAATTAATTACCACCCCAGTAAACACAATATATTCCCAGGCAGGAGCTCTCTGGACCTGGAGTGGTGGGTGACCAGAACTTTCTGTGTCTTCACTGCTTGGAGGTGTGAGAAATGGACCCAGAAGAGCTGTCTCCTGACCCCCAGGAAAATGTTCGCTACACTGCAGAACTTTCAAGTTGGCTTTTGCTGTGTAACTGATCATGTTAAAGGGAATAATATTTAAGAAGAGAATTTGATAAAGTTCCATATGTACTTTGCTTTTGGAGTCAATCTAAAGATAAGTGGTTACATCAAATTCAATGAATCAAATTTAGTCACAGGCAGATTATTACTTGTGTAAAGAATGTGGCATATTTAGGTCACAGGGCATATTTAGGTCATATGGCACATTCATAGTGACTGCTTTTGATATGTTATATACAAAGGCTTTACATGTTTATTCCTAGTTACTTGTATAAATCTTAGGGGTTTTTTCTCTTAAATTTAGATCTTTGATCTATGCTGAGTTAATTTTCATGTATGGTGTAAGGAAGGGGTCCAACTTCACTCTTTTGCATAAGGATTTCCATTTTCATCCAAAGCCATGCATTAAGAAAACTATTGTTTCCTCTACAGTTTGTTTTGACACATAAAAAATCAATTGATTGTAATTCTCAGGGTTTATCTCTAAATTTTGTGCCATGAATCTCTGTTTATTCATATGTCACCACCACACTGTCTTGGTTGTTACAGCATTATAGGAAGTTTTGAAGTCAAGAAATGGAGTTCATATTTTTTTAAAAAGATTGGATTAACTATTATGGGTTCCTTGAAGTTGCCAAATTCTTCAAAAAATATCAACTGGGCCCTGGCTGGTGGTTCAATGGATGGGCACCAGCCTGCAAACCCAAGGTCGCTGGTTTGATTCCCAGCCAGGGAACATAACCAGGTTGCAAGCTAGGTCTCCAGTCAGATTTGTAACTGGAAGCAGGTGGAAAGCAATCACACATGAAAAAAAATATCAGCTGGGACATTAATAAACCATCTACCAACTCTGTACATATATGATATGTAAGCAGAACTGCCACTGTAACAATATTAAGCTTTCTGATTCATAAACATGAGATAGCATTCCATTTATTTATATCTTCTTTAATTTTTCCATGTTGTAGTTTTCAGGGTATAAGCCTTGAATTTCTTTTTTTTTTTAAATTTATTCCTAAGTCCTTTAGTATTATTGACACTAATGTAAAAAAAAGAATTTTCCTAATTTCATTTTTCTGATTTTTCATTGCTAATATATGTATAAACATGTAATAGATTTTTTAAAAATATCTTCTACCATGCAATCTTGCTGTAATTCTTTATAAGGTCTTATTTTTAATTAAATGTATAGGGGTGACAATGTTTATCAGATTATACAGGTTTCAAGGCATTTCTATGATACATGACCTTCACATTGCATTGTGTGCTCATCACCCAAAGTCAAATCATCTTCTGTTACCATATATTTGACACCCTTTAATTTTTACTAACCCAACTCCTTTCTTTGGGTAATCACCATACTGTTATTTATGAGATTTTGTGTATTTTCTTGTTTGTTCATTTTTTTTACTTTCTTATGTTTTAACTAAATTCCTTACAAAATTTTTTATACAAAGTCTATCATCTGAAAATAGAGATAGGTTTATTTCTTCCTTTCCATTCTAGATATTTAGAGATGGTTCTAGGGCTTAAAATATACATATCATTTTAACAGAATCTACTTCAGAGTTATACTAAATTCCAGTGAAATATAAAAGAGTTACTTCACTATAGCTTGAATCACTGTTCCCTTTTTTCTGTGTGCTAATACTATTATACACATCATATATATGGATGTTACAAACTTAGTAATCATGTTGATAATTACACATAGAATTCTATGTCTTTTAAGCAAGCTGAGAGCAAGTATATGTTTATCTTCCACTACATTAGTCTTATTTTTGTTTCTGATTCCTTTCATTGTTTCCTGTGGTTTTTAGTTACCATTTATTGCCTTTTCTTATTTGTTTTGCTTCGTGTTGTTTTACCAGTACAACTTTTTCTGTGCATGTTTCTTTCGTGCTGCTTTTGTCAAATGTAATACAACTCCATATGTCTCACTTCTGCTATTTCTACTTATTTTGCTTCTTGGTGATTGTGGAATCACCAGGCTCCTCTCAGTTCCTCACCACCAAAATCTCTATTGTCTTTGACAGTGCTCTTCGGCCTCAACTTCTCTACGCTGTGTTCCAAATAAAATTGGTTCCTTGAGGAGAACTGCTAAGCAATCTGTTCTTTCAGACTGCCTCTCTCCTGGGCAGGGCACCACTGCTGCAGGCCAAGGGATGAATGAACAGACGCCTGGTTTTTCTTAGTGTGGCAACCTTAACATGTGAGTAGTGTTCAGCCAGCACAATAGGCACTTATCTTCTTAGTTTACCTCCAGATGTGGATTCTTTATCTTATGAGCAAGCTGTAGTGAGTTGATCAGCATCCTGTGTTTTTGTCTTGCCATGTTTGTGCTCGAAATTTCTTTATGCAAATTGAGGGTGAGCAGAGAAAGGAACTGTGGACTTCTTAGCCACAGCTGTCTCAACTGGAGCTCCTGCAAGATGGAATTGAGTGGGAGGATAAAGGATGAGAAATCCTGATAGCCAGCCCCTCCTGGGGAGAAACCTTACTCCTAGACAGGGAACTGGCAGGCAGAGAGACCCACTTATTCTTGGCCACACCCCACAAGACATCCATTTCACCGAGTTAGGGAAGGGGTCATTGGTCATTGATCAAATCCCACAGACTCACTGTTCTAACCAAAATGCTCTTCTTCTTCCAGGAACTTTCTTGCACATTTTCATCCAGATAATTTCTACTCAGCTCTCCCAGTTCTATTTATCTACATCTAAACCCCTAGAACTTAGCCCAATGTTTGGATCATATTAGCTTCTCAAAAGATATACACTCAATGAATGAATGTGTAAACAAATGAAGAAAATGCACAGAAAGGATAGAAAATCATCAATACAGCAAAGTACTAGAGACAGAGGAAATGACTGATTTCTCCCAATTCAACTGGCTTAATGAGGGTCTCCTCTACATCTGAGACAAGTTAGTTATATATGTTTTTTATAGGGGAAGCTTTTGTGAAAGATTGTTCTTCATAGGAATAAAGACCGGATGTCTAGTATTTCATTCATTATTTCCTGCTCAGAATTATTAGTGTGGAACCCTTGTGTTTCCTGCTTCCTACATAAACGTTAACCTGACCACAACTGTAGATATTACGTCCAGTGTTCTATTTCCACATCACACTTTGTAAAATGCAGAAGAGCGTTTGAGCTGAAAACAGACAATAGTATGATGGTTCCCAGAGGGATGGGGGTGGGGGATTATAAAGGGTAAGGGGGTCAAAAATATGGTGACTGAAGATGATTTGACTTTGGGTGGTAGGCACATCATGCAATATGCAGATCATGAGTCATAGAATTTTACACCTGAGACCTATAGAATCTTATAACCAATGTCACTCATAAATGCAGTTGAAAACAAAGACAAAATTGGGTGGAAAATAGAAGAAACTATTTTTTTCCCTAAGCTTCACAAACACATAGGCTATATGTTGATAAAATATTTTAGCCTTTAAAAATTTGTTTCAAATGGTATTTGGTCAGTTTTACACATCAAAGAAGAAACTGGGGCTTAGCAAGATTAAATTCCTGCCTCAAAAGGATTAAACAGAAGAGCTAAAGTTAATTCTCCAAAAACAAAGCATTTCTTTTTCACAAAGCATTTCATTCCTTCCCTAATTCATTTATTCATACATATGCATGCATTACACTTATTTTTTCATTGAAATGGCCTATTTATTACTTAGAATTATGAAGTAAATTAGGTTATAGTTTTCTAAACCTAGTGGGTTGGGTACGGGATAGTCAGTCATATTGAACTAGAAACTATGTGTTATCAATTGTGAATTGGTAATCGGCAAATTTTCCTGCTGATTCTTATTTAGTCTACAACCTTATGCCAGGCAATAAGTGTTATGTTTGGAAACCCCTGCACTGCAGACCTCAAGTAGGATTATTTCCTCTTTATAATCATCTAGCAGGAATAACATTATTTTATAAGGAATATAAGCCAAGAGTACAATTTATATTAGCAAGCTGTAACAGCTTATCAAATCGGAAAGAAATAGCATGGGAGGTGAAAACTGATCATTTTCCCTAGGTCTTTACAGCCTAGAATTATGAAAGGTGTACTTCCGACTTGTTAGTAACAAAGTGGGTCAGGAACAGAGGTGGGAAGTTCAGAGGCACGTGCATAGCTAGTGTGTCACAATGTGAATGGATTACAGGGTTCTGGGAGACGCTACTGAGAAATCATGCTGCAGGTGACTATGGGGATCTTGAATTGTTGGATTGTACAGGGCATATGCAGATGTAGGTGGTTTTTTGACCAAGGGCAAGACTTTTTCATAATCATACCTAAGGATAAAACCAATATTTTGGCCTTGTATATAGCATGTTACAGAAAGAAATTCTAGGGATCAGAGGCCCTGTGAGTGGCTGTTTCTAGCGTCCAAGGTAATGTGTTTTTGAGCAAACCTTCCAATGAGAAAAAGAAAGGCACAAGTGGAAACCAGAAAAAAAAAAATCCTAAAAGGGCAATTCTGTATTACAAAGAAGGCAAAGAAAAAAAATCTGGTAACACTTTCAGGGGAAAAAAAAAAAAAAAGAGTAAATTCTCACTATATAATGTAAACTAATGGGAGAGAAATACAGATTATAGGATTTTTGTAGTACAGCATTCCTCAGGGAGATAAAATAATTATTACACATTATTTTCTCCCATCTTTCAAATTCCACATTGATTTCTACATTATTTCTTTCAAGCTTCATAAAGGAATTGGACATCTACTGAACCCTGGAAAATGAGGTTGACTCATTCACGAGCTACATAACTTTGAACATTTCAGATTTCTTTCAGTCACCATCACTTTTGCCTCTTTTATATAATGCAAACTTTAACTGAAACCCACCACAAGCATCATTTTTCAAGAAAAGCCAAATTCACTTACTTTTTTAAGCTAAAATAGCATGCAGCCACTTAGCTTTTATTTCAGATTAGAGTTCAGTAGTATACATTCAAGCATACAACACAAACACATTCTCCTTACAAGACTCCCAAATCCTTACAGGCTTCGATTTATATTTTTATTTGGTCAGCTGTGAAACCTCTTTCTTTTCACAGTTATGGTGCTGGGTTATAATTCTATTCCCCCTTCACAGTTCCCCCACTTTATAATAAAACTGACAACAGTTGCAGCATTCTGCATTAGGGATGAGGAGGAGAAAGGACCCGCTTAGAAGGAGGGAATGGAGGAGAGGTAAGAAAGAGGAGTGGGCCACAGCATGATTCTAGCGGGAGCCGCTGTTTTTCAAAATGATATATTTTCGCAAACAAAGGAGCAGAAGAAAACATATCTAATGGAGAGGACTTCAGTTGGGCTGACTTGTTCTGCTTGGATAAGCATAATGTAAGTCAGTGTCCCAACTGTCCTTTGTTAACTCTATTTTAATTCGTTGACACCATCCCCCACCTCCACCCAGCGCCCACTTTCCCCTGGCGGTCACCTCTCGCTTGTCTGTGTCCGTGAGTTATGCTTGTGTGTTTCCTGACTAACCCTACGGCCTTCCTCCATTTAATGCCAGTCCCTCCTCTGACAGCTATCAGCCGAAATGTCTTTTAATTCCATTGTCATTGGAATCTCTTGATGTTTCGAAATGGCAGGTACAGATATAAGCCTCTGTTTTGGAAAGGGGGAACCTGCGACCCCCAAAAGGACAGACAAAACCTGACCGACTGACAGCTGTAATGAATGTTTTCCATGCCTTACCACTTCCCGTCTTCTTCCTCCACCGTTGCTATCCTTTTGCTTCCCTGTATCTACCTTCTATCTTTTCCTGTAATTCATTTATCAAACACTTATCTTCTACTATAGTTCATTCATTTAAATTTTGCTAGAGATTCAAAAGGTAATAAAACACAACCAGTGACCTCAAATTACTACGTAATAAATGCATAAGCCAGATATTGGAAGATTTGTTGGGCAACTTGTGAGTTCAACCCATGCTAAAATTCAAGCAAAAAATGGGATATTTTATGTTTTCAGAAAAGAAACTTTTCAACAACTTGGATGCTTTTTAAATTTTTGGTAGAAGATTGGGAGCAGAATGTTCAAATTGCATAGTAGTCATTATTTCAATCCAAATTCCCCCATTGCCTATATTTTAACTGTCTCCCTTAAAACTTTTCTTCAAAATTCTTAACCCGCTACTGATTCTAACTCACCATTTATTTTCTTAAACTCTGAATTTTTTCCCTTTCATAGTCATATTCATTTATTGGTCCTGTTTTCCTAAACATCCACAGAGAGACCTGCCTAGGCAACCATAAAAAGAGCCTCCAGGTGACAGTAAGAAAATTAAAATAGTGATACTTATTTTTGCTGAAAAAAAAAAAAAATGGTGTAGTAAATTCTTATTATGGCACTAAGGGAGGCTGGTATCACCGGAGACGGCTGTGGAAGGAATTCAGAATTGACCATTCTTTTGTGCCTTCCTCCTATCCCCTGGATTAGACCTAACACTTCTATCAAATATTGTCACCTGTCTATCAACATGTCAAGCATTAGAATTAAGGTCCAGATACAAAATTGTCCAAAAAGATTAAGGTTTTCCAGAGAGAAAATCAAGATGAAATACTTCATTTTGTATTATTTTTTTAATGGAATTAACTGTGATCTATGTTGTAATTTGTATAAGCTAATTAGCTTAGTTTCTGAAAGTAAATGTCTAAAACAGCCAATTGAAATGAATTGTATTTTCAACCTAATGCTGTTGTGAAAAATGGTCAAGTCTCTGATTTTGCTAGCAGAATCCTAGTTAATTTGGGTTTGTCATTTCTTTCCTGCATGAATGAACAAGTCTGAGTCTCTTTTTTAACAAAATAAAGTAACAATTACAGTCAAGTCTTAATCTTCTCTTTTATAAAATAATATTACAACAGGTTTATGGTTAGCTTTATATGAGATTATGTGCCAAAATCTCTTCCAGAAATATCAAATTGTTATTAAATTTAAATTAGCAGCCTATGTAAACAAAACCAAATGTCTCAAGGTTATGAAATAGAAACCTAAGGATAATCAGTCACAAACAACCTATTAGGTTTTTCCAAATTAAGCTATAGCCAATCAATAATTTCCTGACTTTGCTTCTGCCTTTTCTCTATAAAAGCCCATTCCCAAAGCTGTCCATGGAGGTTCTGAACCAGTCCCGCCTTGGCGCTGCCCCATTAGAATGGATTTTTGCTCCAATGTATCCTTTCATTTTGCATACTTCTATTCACAGAAAAATTTAATTATTATATTTTAAAAAGGTTCTTTTAACTCAAGGCCATGGTTATCACGGGAACAACAGCTTGAGAAAACATCAGTATAATTATTATAACAGTCCCTCCAGAACACGGATAAACAAGGCAGTCTCAGTGTGTAGATCCTAAGGGAACTGACTGCCAGAGGGAGTCAGGATATTCAACTTTGGGTTGGGCCCGGGGAGAGAGAGAGGAGAAACGACAGGGGAACAGGCCATGAGTTTAAAAGATGTACTTGGCCAGCTGCACCAGCGGGCTGAAACTTGGAAGGCAGGAAGGTGTCAGCGAACAAAGGAGAGGCAGGGTTTTTAAAGGGGGTAAGAGGGAAGGAAGTGGAAGAGACTCTCTGTGGATGGCTTTGTGGGGGCTGGCTCTGAGAACAGAGGGGCTGACTGCAAGAGGGGGGTCACCAGGTTCTCGGGGGCAGGCTATGGTACCTTTGACGGACGCAGGTGGTTGCTACCATCAGCAGTTACTGCGGGGCAGCAGATTAAATGAGGTTTGCTAAAACTGTGCTGGGATCCCAGAAACCAGTCTTATGCCTAAGACTTTGAAAATATTGAACGTTTAATGATCTTGTGCTATTGCACACATACTCTCGCTGATTATGAAGAAGTCTAAATGATTCATTGTAAAAATGAAAGTAAGATGTTTGGCTTGATCTGCTGCTCCAACAGACAAGAAGGCGACTGGTGATGGGGCCGAGTGTGATCTGGAGCTGTGACACCCCTTCACTGGTCATGTGAGGGGTGACCTGCTTGTTGGGGTCACCCGTGAGCACTCAGTGTACATCAGGCCAAATCAGCAACTTCCCTGAGATAAATATTACCTAGCCACGAGTTAGAAACTCTCGGCTTCGTAATACTTTTCCATGGATTTTACCCATTAAAGAAATACTCAAATTATGACCCAACAGGGGTGGGATGTACCATGCTAATATTCAAGAGGCTACTTTTATCTAAATTTTTACTGGGCAAGTAGATTATTTGATTCAAAGAGCCCTGAATAATGTGTTTCCTCCTTCCAATCCTTCGCTATCACTGAGGGCTATGACAAAACATTTCATATATGCACAAAGCTATTAACGTAGACTATTCCATGATGAACATTAATACATGGAGGATGTGACAAAAACCAAAAGTGTAGTGACAAAGAGGAGAAAGGACAAATAAGGGCTAGAAGAGACAGACCAGCACAGTGTTTGGAAGGGTGAGGCACATACATGAAAGTGTGATTAGAACATTTCAGGAAAAAGGAGCAACAGGACCAGCTTTGGACAGCTAGCGGGACACACGGACAGGTGTGGTGGGCACTGACTGACTGACTATAAATGAGCAATCCAACTCTGATGAAGGATTGTACTAGAGATGACTCAACCCCCAGCCTGTACACGACAGCTCTTAGAAATATTGTTCTCTTTCTTCCAACATGAACATGGTCACGTCCTTGCATGTTCATTTAGATTTGTAACATCCTTTCAAAGAGCAATTACCCCTCCTCTTCACAACTGCACCTGCGAAGTCAACGTTATCATGATGTTTATTTTGCCTACAGGAGTAATTTGCTCAATGTCACAATGTTAGCAAGTGGAGAAAACAGATGCACACACCACGTACAAGAACGCCTGGCCAAGTAGGTAAAAAGCACATGCTGAAACCAGGCGTGCCTTGCTTGCCAAGTCCTCCAGCTTGGCTCGTCACTGAGCCTGGAGGACAAGCACCTACTTTGGAAATCTCTCGCCGGTCCAGACTCAGTTGCCATCCCTCCCCACGCTGTGCTCTGCTGGGGGCTCTCTTGTGCTCTGGCGCCCAGGGTGCTGGCCAACAGGAGCACAATGAAGATTAAAGAGAGGAAGGAGAGTGATGTTGGTATTTACTTTACAATCCTCCTCTCTACAGCATGTTAAAGGCTTGCTGCGTTTGAGTTTCCAGGAAGGATCTTAGCACTCTGTCACCCCGCTTCCGCAAGCCTTCCTCCACTTACCTTGTTCATGGAAGAACAAAGGACACTTGCTAGCCGCAGATCCTGGCATTTGTATGAGTGTTTGTATTAAGATTACTTTTATTTTAAAGATTTTATTCATTATTTTTTAGAGAGAAGGACAGGAAGAGAGAGGAAGAAAGGGAGAGAAACATTAATATATGGCTGCCTTTCACCTGCCTCCAGCTATGGACCTGGCTGGAGACCTGGCTTGCAACCTGGTCATGTGCCCTGGCTGGGAATCGAACCAGCGACCTTTGGGTTCGCAGGTTGGCACCTGTCCATTGAGCCTCCAGCCAGGGCAAGGTTACTTTAATTACCTTACTTTGATTATATCACTCGGTTTTCCTGCTGAGATCCTGACCCAGAGGTTATTTCTACTTTGCACTGAACGGGCAGTTTCCTCATTTATTGGCTTAAAGAAGCTCTTCCTACTTTTTACAAGTGTATAGTATGTGCCGGCATCTACCTGAGGTAAACCTGGGATTATTTCAAAAGCCAGGTCTTCTCGTCAGTAAAACAAATGGAACTCTGGCGATTTAATAATATCTAGTGCCGCCTCTGCTGGGAGTAGTTAGATATTCCATTTCATCCACCGACACCTTTCTCACTATGCTAAGCTAGAACAACATGCTATAGTTTTTAAGATTCTTTCTTGGTATAAATATTTTTGTTTGTTTACTTTTGTCTTTGGTTTGTTTTGATTTTTAAGACTCTATCAAATGTATACTTGGAGAGTATGTATCTAATACTAAATAATCACAATATCATGGGCAAGATTAAGTTTATTGAAGTTAAACTTGTATGGAGACAGTGACCCATGATATTTTACTTAAAATATTTCTAGAATTTTTCATTGATAATTCTACTTTTCTATAGGGCCTATTTTGGAAATGGTTAAGTGTTTTCCTATCTATGTAAGCAATCTGAGAACCTTTTTTTAGTTTTTAAAGCCACCTCTGGAAAGCATACAAATATGTCATTGAACAGTGCCATGAATATTCCCAAACTATGTTTGTGTTCTAAATAATAACACAAATTTGTGAAAATGTATATAAATTCGTAGCTCAAGGTAATTACAAAAATAGATGGATAATCATGTATTTAAAATAAAATGCATGAGCCATTTAGTGTTTCAATGTTCTCAAAGTATAATTTATGCCTATACAAAAAATTGACATGAACCATGAAAGCAATACTTCCTCTGAACATGTTTTCTTATCTACTATATTTATATTTTGTAGAAAATGGGTAATAAGTCTATTAAAATGCACAGAAATGAAGCCAAAAATATCATGCATGTAATTGATCTACAAACTCTAAGCCAAAAAAAATCGGGGATTATTTCCTTAATAAAGGAAAAAGAAGAAGCATATCATTGATGTTTTTGAGTGGAAAATTCATTTTAATCTAATGCCAAAAGTGTCAGGTTTATCACAGTATAACTTAGCTTGTATTTTTCATGGCCATCTAAATAAAATTCTCTATAACTTTTCAAAATGCATTTCTCTGCCCAACAGCCATCACTTCCACCTTCCACTGATTGAATTTCAAATGGTTTGCGCTGAACTCAGCCAGGCACTGGGCAAGTCGGGCAGTTCTGCCATCTGGGCCAGGCATGAAAAGACAGAGTAGTGATATGCAGCAATTCGAACTGGGACACCGTGGCTGCTAAGTCTTCCAGTTTGAACTTTTCTTCTCCAAAACATACTCCAGTGAAGACATTTCAAAGAAATGAATACTATTAAGGTAAAACTATAAAGCAGAAATTATGGTAACTAAAACATGGAAATGTACATTTACTACCAGGAAGAAATAATACATATTCTACTAGACTATTAGTATTTAAAATAGTTAGAAAGTGGTGCTAAAAATAGGGAAAGAGAAATTGTACATGCTACTGTGACCAACTGTTGTATCCAAGACCTTCTATAATGTATTACATATGCATTTAAATATATTCATGATCTAAATCTTTATTAAAATCAAGTTGAAGTATAATCAAGTCTAATTGAAATTTGAGTATGAAAGGCAAAACTTTAAAATGTGTATAATTTGTATGAAAATATTTTATAACATAAAAATAATAGTGAATTTCTCAAATTCGAAGGCAGTGACAAAAGTAAAAATTAATAATTGGGACTATATCAAAATCAAACTAACTGTTCATAAAAATAAAGCATAACAAGTGGAAATACAACTATGAATTGGAAAATTATATTTGAAATTGAAGTGATATAAATCCATAAAATATGAAAACTATCTACAAGTCATTAAGTAACAAAGGTGTTAACCTGCTAAGTAATAGGTGAGATTCAGCTTTAACTTACAATGAGATATCCTTTCATGTCAACGTGATTAGCAAACACTTAAGTCTGAAATATTGCATTAGTGATGGTATGAAGGAACCAGAATACATTTTTAGTACTTGTGGTGGGAATGCATGTTGATAAGAATTGCTTTAGAAAGAAACTTGGCAGGTTTTGAGAGGAACAAGATATGCACGTCCTATCTTGTGACAATTTGATATCCCCTGAGCATCTCCTGCAGGTGTGCTCCACACAACACATAACAGGATGTTCCTAAAGTATTTTTATATGAACACAAAGCTGGAAATAAGCTAATGTTGGATATATTTACTAGTGTTATACAGCCTTTAATTATCTAAGAATTAAGAATATATTATACTTTATGTTTTAAACAAAGATAGTTGAATTTCAGAAATATAATATTAAGCCCAGTAAGCCAGGTGCAGAATACATAGAGTATGATTTCATTTGTATAAAACCGTTCAGACAGGAGGCCACATTTGGAAAACTAAGGGAACTAGGGATCAAGCATTCAGGGTGGTGGTTTCCTCTGATGGGAAAGACTGATTTGAGATGGAGAAGAAGCTCACAGCGATGTCCCAGGGCCTTGTTGGTCAGCATCATAAAGCATGTGCTAGATACATCAGTGTTGCCTATACAACTCGCCTGTCTCTATGCATGTTCTATTTGAGTTGGTACTTGATAAACTGGTAAATCTAATGGTTCATCAATTCAATATGGAAAGGAAGCATTGTGAATTAGAGTTCATTGGTCGTGTTGGAGTCAGAAATGAAAGTGAAAGGACAGGAAAGAGTGCCATTCAACTCAAGGAACGTTGCACGCATAAAGTGAATTTTACCTTGAGGATGCTAAAACAAATCGTGAGAGCTCTTAACTTCTAAAAATTCCCAGTTTGAAGAGGGAGGCATGCAATCTGATACTAGTTAAACACAGCTGACGTTAGTCTTGGAAGATTCATCTGGATCGTAGTTTCTAACAATTTCAAGGCAGGGAGAGAAATCAAGCTTGGGTGTATGAGAGTTTTTTAAGTATTTTTTATTTTTTAAGATTTTATTTATTATTTCCAGAGAGAGGGAAAAAGAGAGAGGCAGAGAGGGAGAGAAACATCAATGTGTTTCAGGTTGCCTTTCACCTGCCTCCAACTACAGACCTGGCTGGAGACCTGCCCGCAACCTGGTTATGTGCCCTGGCTGGGAATCGAACCAGCAACCTTTGGGTTTGTAGGCCCGCACCTTATCCATTGTGCCACCAGCCAGGGCGGTTTATGAGATTCCAAAGGACGCAGTGGAGGCTTTCAAGTTGCTCCTGCAAGGGCATTAAAGAAGGGGGTCAAGGCAGCCACTTCACCCATGACAGCCACTTCACTGCCTGTGGCTACTGGCAGTGTCTGTTCAGAGAACGTGCGTGAACCACGTAGCGTGGACATGGGTCCAGAATTTGAACGCACATATGCTGAGCACAGACACCGACACCTGGTAGGAGGTATTCTCCTGTGACATTACCCCCCATGTGAACGAGTCTACAAAAGAACGATTTGAAACAGCGCCATATAAAGCAGGGGACAGAATCGAGTCTGGTCTAGACTGGGACGAGTCTCATTTACTTTAGACAAAGGACTAATAAAAATCAGTTAAAATGATGCATTTCACTGATACGTTACCCTAACATCTCATGCGCTGCTCCTGGCAGAGTAGGTGACAGAAGAGCCTTGAATATCTAGACCTATAAGGAGTGTTTTAGTTCCTGGGGCTGATGAAACAAAGTATCCTACAACAGGGTAGCTTAAAACAATGGATATTTATTTTATCACAGTTCTAGATGCTGTAAATCTAAAATCCGGGCATAAGCGTAATTCCTTCTGAGAGCTCCATATGAAGAGTCTGATACACGCCTCTCTCCTAGCTTCTATTATTTATACTATGAAAAGTTTTTTTCTTGTTCCTAAATGCAGCATCAAATGTAGCTTTATAGGTAACCTAGTGATTCATTTTTAATTTTATACAATATTACTTGAATATAAATTGTTAGATGTTTAAGCATTAAAGATTATTCTATCATCATTTCATATTATACTTACACAAAATAATTGCAAAGTCTGTCCTTCTGTTTTTCCTAATAGACCCCGTCATCCTAAATTTAATAAAGCAACTAAACTTCAGATAGAAAAATACTTGGAAAAAATGATTAGCAGCTCAGATAGAACTTCATTAAATAGACACTCCTTACAGTCATAAGTAGTCATTATAATACAAATTGATGTTATTCAGTAAAGGTACCACAATAAAATAAGTAGAAAGCAAGAAAACCCATTATTTATTTTAAACACTTAAAATGAACTTCTAAAGGTCATATCAATACAGTGCTACATTATTGCAATTTTTTAGATTTGGCATTTGTGCCCCAAAATTTGACCCAATCTTCATGTAATTTCACTGGAATAATCTTTCATTTTCTTAGCCCTGCAGAAAATTGCTAAAATAGATCTTTAAGCACTCAACTATGATCAGATACACATGGTCTAAAATATAGATCAGACATAAAGATTGGAAGAGATTTAGCCAGCCGCTGGCACAAATAGAAGTACATTATAAGGCAGTCAAATATAAATGTAGTAAAAGTAGATTTATGCACTAATAAGAATAACTCTCAAGTAACATGCATTAGGTTGCCATCAAAGCTAATTTTTGCTACCAACTTCAGCTAGTTATTTTTTCTCTAAAAATATACTGAAATCAAGGTTAATTTTTGACCATATACTTTGTAGAAGAAAAAGACAGAACATGAGGACAAAAGTATTTTTCTTTGATTAAAGTTTAAATGTAAAATCTGGTACGTGCAAGAATTATTTTAATTTACTTTCATAAATATTAATTGTTAAAATGATTTCAACTAATTGTCTATTATAATAATGTATATGTACCTTGTTCTGGAAAGTCAAGGTATTATTTTTTATGACTGTTTACCTTAGGGAAAAGCTTAAAATAACTTATAGAAACTTTTTATGCATTATGATTGTTCAAAATGCAAAATAACTATCAGTCAGGTGGAAGGCAACTTATGCTCAGGAATTCACAAATAAGGTTAAGCAATTCTTTTTCTTGCTTTGTCTATCATTAACACACAACGGAAACTACTAAATATCAGAAGCTAGCTTTAACAGGCTGAATGGTTTCATCATGTAGCAGTTTGTAAAGAACCCATGATATTAACTGCTTTTCTGTGTGTGTGGAATCCAGTTTGTGCATCTTTAATCTGCATGCCCAATGCAATGAATTCCTGGGACCCTGGAAGGCACCAAGGGGTCATGCCACTAGCTGAATGTGTATGTTTTCTCATTGGGGCCCCCTGCTTCATATTTCCACTCTGTATATCCATGGCAACATAATCTGCTAGAGTGAGTGAGAACCCCCTGCAGGAATTTTTTCTTATATCATAAAGAGGAATGGTGGCCAATGTGCCTGGTACACGGCTAGCAAAAACAAGATAATGGTAGAAACGAAGAGAGAGAAGAAAAATTTTCAGAAAAAGACCGTGAAGGGAACACAGAAAATTTTAATTAAAAAATATAACTAAAGCCCTGGCTTGTGGCACAGTGGATAAGGTGCTGGCCTGGAAACCCAAAGGTAGTTGGTTCGATTCCCAGCCAGGGCACATAACCAGGTTGCAAGCCAGGTCTCCAGCCAGGTTCGTAGCTGGAGGCAGGTGAAAGGGCAACCCTACATTGATGTTTCTTTCCCTCTCTGCCTCTCTCCCTTCCCCTCTCTCTAATAATAATAAATAAAAATTTACATATATATATATACATATATATATATATATATATATATATATAACTACTAATTATTTGGGGGCAGCATTGACTAATCAATTACCTTTAACAGAGAAAAATATTTTAAAACAGTGACTTACAGTACGCCATCAGTTAATCAATCAAATGTTAGAATTTTTAAAACTCTTTGCTAATATCTTAGATTTTAAACTGAATATATATTGTCAATATATGTTCTTAAAATTTTTCATAAGGAAAGCGTATCCATGTATTTGCTGGATCATATGAGCAAAGAATATATAACTGAGTTGGTGAATATTTTACTACTCAAGGATTATATCAACATTGCATAGGCATAGACTGTCTGAAATTTTATGTAAATCATAGACGATGAATTTTACCAAGACCAGCATTGAACCATGTAACCTTACAATTCGTCATTAATCTTTTTTCTTAATTAACCCTTGAAAATAAATTTTCTGAATATTCCTATATAAATTTAAGAAAAACTTCTATAGGCATATTTCTAGGATTCTTTTAATTCTTGATTAAAGGAATCGGAGAACAACAACATAGAAATATTGCTTAAGTTCTACCGGCCATGCTGGCTTGGCCGAGTTGTCTGAGCATCACAGACACTTGGTGAAACCGAGTGGTAGCAGGTTCTGATTCCCAGGCAGCCCAAGCCCAGGGGGGGTGGGGGCAGGGCTTTCAACAGACAATAGACTGATGTTTCTCTCCCTCCCTTTATCTCGCCCTGCCCCTCTCTCTAAAGTAAAGGTAAAATTAAATTGAAAAATGATGTTGGCTATTACTATGAAAAAAGTGATGATATCGCCCCAATTAAATGTGCAGTTGGTGTTGATTATATAATTATCACTTAAATAACATTGAACAGAAGAAAGGCTTAGCAATTGATGTTCTTAAAGATCTGCTAATGTCCTGAGTATTTCTACAAATTACATATAATGTCATGGTAATTTAAAGAGGAGAATTAACAATTATACATCTCCAATTTTCTCTGGGTCTCAAATTGGTATTTTAAAATCTCTGATTTTCAAATCTCTAATTTTAAAATAGGAGTAACGATGAAATAGGAGATATATCCTTCACTGACACATGATCAAGACTCATGTAATCTTGTACTTCTAAGATTTAGAAAGAAGTACAAAGATTGGAACTTCCCCAAGGATATAAAATAGTTCACAAAATACCAGACTGGGTACATAACATATACTTTTTTCAAATGATTTTTTAAGATTCTTTACATATTGATAATGAAAACCAGAAATCCACATTAGGAATTATCATTAAATGATTTTTGTTCAAATAATTAAGTGACAATAGTTAAAATTCACTGCCTCTCCCCCTTCCTCTCTTTCTAGAAATAATGAAATAAAATCTTAAAAAAAAAATCAAAGAAAAAAATTGTATTGCATCTTGGATGTGTGTGCACTGACATCAATGTTATACCTTCAATGCATTATTAATGCTTGTAAGACATGACAGCATGTTTCATCAATATATATTTCCTCTCTAAATTTTAATAATTATTTCAAAATTATAACCTAAAATGTTGTAAGTATAGGGGCATATTATAAAAATGGAAAAAGCTAGAATGAATTACAGACTGTCCTTTAGGAAGACACAAAATATAAAGTAAAATGTACTCACAGCTAAGTTTTTAGACATGTTTTAACTAAATTAAACAGTATTAAAGGATTTTTATGATAGCTTTGAACATTTCATCTGATGGGTTTAGTAGTTAGTGTTTGCCAAATTTATAAGAAAACTATTCATTGTATTATTTTATTAATTAATTTATATTTCCTATTGCTTTTCCTTATTATTTTAAATGAGGAATATATTCATTCGTATGTAGAATTTAGAAGAAAATGATTGCTGGCTATTATTTTGAAGAAGTAAATAAATTAATTAATTTAATATACCTTATCTATCCATGATCAATAGTTCAGTGTGCATTAGATCCCCTTTATATTACAAATATTGCAGCTGATGTTTGGTGGTTTGTGACAAATCTTCATTAAAAATTTAATCATGTTAATATCTCAGTTCACTGCACACTTTTACCTTTCAATTATGCAGTTTGCAGTATGCTCTCAGAGTATTTGAACTGGTATTGTTTTAGAAAAAAGGGTTCATGATGAATATTTTCTAAGTAAAATAATAGAAAGGGCCATGTTTATTTTCTATCATTCTCTTTCCTACAATAGCATTATTTATTTAAATTTGCTATTTTATGAAGAAGCAAAAGTATTGCCAAGTTTACTAATATTACAAATGATGATTCACAAAAATGTATCAGGAATAATGCTGCCATGCTGTACCTCCTTTCTGTAGACCAAAATAAAATATAGATCATATAATGTTGAGACATACCTGATTTATTATGTGCAATGCTTATTGAAAGAAAGATTTTTGTTATTTAGTATTCTCACAGTCAGCACAATTTTCTCAGAGGCTGGAGAATGTATCGAAAAAGCAAAACTTTAGCTCTTGGCTCTATTCCAGGTTCTCTCAGGAATAAGAATAATGATTTTAACTCTATGCTTTTTATCAATATCAACATTTCTAAAATGTAACTTTACTAAATAGTATATGAGTTTTAGATATACATCATAATGATTCAAAATTTATATACCTTAAAACTGATCACCCTGAAAAGTCTATTAACCATTTGTCACTGTACAATTATTATAATACTATTAACTATATTCCCTTATACTGCACATTATATTCTTATGATGTATTTATTTTATATAACTGGAAGTTTATACTTCTTATTCCCTTTGCTTTTCTCTCCCATTATCCCACCCCTTTCCTCCAGCAATCATCTGTTTGTGCTGTTTGTTTACTTGTTTTGTTATTTAGATCTCACACACATGTGAAATCATATTTATTAATTTTTCTCTGTTGACTGGTTTTACTTTGTATAACACCCCGTGGGTCCATTCATGTTGTTGCAAATGACAGGATTTCATTATTTTTTACTGTCGACTATATATATAATCTTCTTCATCAATTCATTTATTATTTATTGATGGGCACTTAGATTGCTTCTATACCTTGGCTATTGTAAATAATGTTGCAATGAACATAGAGGTGCATATCTTTTTGAATTCGTGTTTTTGTTTTCTTTAGATACCAGGAGTGAAATTTCTAGGTCATATGGTAATTCTATTTTTAGCATTTTTATAAAAACTTACTTTTTTCTATACTGGTTGCACCAATTTGCAATCCCACCAAGAAGTCTCTTTTCTTCACTTCCTCACCAACACTTTCATAATTGCCAGTCTAACTGGTATTAGATGATATCTCATTGGGGTTCTGATTTGCATTTCCCTGATGATGAATGAGTGATGTTGAGCATCTTTTTATGTGCTTGTTGTAGAGTATTTTCTAGGCCAAAAGCTAATCTGGAAAGAGGGCAATAGCAGTAGCTACATTATTGAATCTGTAAGAAAAAGCACCCTACCTGGAACTTGGAATGTTTTTTAAATGGTTTAATTAAATTCCAAATGTAAGTCAATTTGTTAAGGTGAATTGAAGTTACTAAAAAGTTTTGTGATTGAGGTTTCAAATACAGAAAAACATAAGATAATTATATAGTTCTGGAAAAGAAATGTAACCATTGACCTACTTCATTCATTCATTCTTTCAATAAATGCCTACAATGTTTTGGGAACTGTTCTACTTATTGGTGATATAACATAATTAGGACAAAGTCTGTGTCCTTGTGGAGCTGATATTCTTTAATCAGTCATCTAGTATTAGTCTCTGCATGAACATGAGAATAGAAGAGTGGATGTAAGAGACAGGATTTAATCGTGAATAAATGAAAACTAACCATAAGCACCTGTGTAGATCATGTGTCTAAGCAGAAGATTTTGGAAAAAGCTATTTAAGAATCTTAAGTATAGATACAGAGTGTAGACGTATAAAACCAAAAGTTTATTTCAAAGCAAACAGATGACAAAGGGGAAACTGCCTTAGCCATTACCCACTTGGAAAGGTAAAGTTCAGGTAAACAGACCAGAACCAATACCCTGTAAGCTAAGCAAGGCCAGTTTTCTGCCAGGCAGACTTTAGCCATGAGCATTTCTGTGCTAAGTGTGGTCTTATGTAGCGCACAGAAAACATATCTGAAATGACCTTGGACTCAGAAAAGTGCACAGCTACCTCTCCAGGGTATGTGGCCAGCGCAGAAGGGCCAGACTTCGGATCCGCTTTTCTGGAGTTGGGCTCTGGCTGTCTCTGGGAGAAAGCTCAGGGCCGAGGAAGCTACACTGATTAAAACGGGAGGCACCACCAAACACCAGGGTGACGCCTTTAACTTTCATGGCCAAGGTGACTTTGGCTAAGAAACAAACAATATTATGAAGATAATTCAAGTATTTAAGAAGTTTGTCTATCATGCTCAAAGCATGTACATTTTTATACTTTAGTGAGAATCCTTGAATTATCACAGGAATTTAAGCAAAAAAGAAATGTTGTAACTGGTTAAATATCCACACCCATACAGGTGAGGGAAGTCACTATTTCAGACACTTCCTAGGCTTCTAACTTAATTGGCAAAAAAAAATAATGATGGAATACATTTAGTTTTAATATTTATGTTTCATTGCCTGTGGAACAACTAAAGTACACCATGCAATTTGCTGTGGAAAAGGAAGCATGTAAGCCCAAGACAGGAAACCATGATGAAGATGATGGTAAGAGCCACAGGCATGAGGACAGAGGTAAGACTGCACTAAGCAAGGAGCCCCATGGCATGTGTACCAGTGGGGAAAAAATGCAAGAGAACCAAGAAGGCATCCCACCAAACGGGGAAGGTGCCGGTGCAGAGTGGGAATAAACAAGGAGTGATATGAAAAATCGTCCCCACAAGAAAACAGTAAGAGCCACGTTTAGTGCAATTGATGAGTGAATGTTTTTAAAGCATAAACATCAGCTTAAGTAGTAGAAACCAAAGCAAAACATGCTTTTGCTCAATACCAGCCTCCAAGCAAAGCGAACTGGAAGATGTAATGATAGAAATGATCACATCTGAAGAAGGGAGAAAAGAAACTGGAAGGTCAACGCCCTGATCCTCCTACAGCCCGGCCAACACGAGCTACTGAGGCTGCTAGATGTCAGCACAGAGAACAGGGCACCTTTGCTCGCTGCGGACCGGTGCAATCTCTGCTCTTCCTCGTTAAGGTGGTGCACAGGGGCCCTGGTCAGTTTTGCATTTTACAGAATATCTCATTGTTCCTCACTGTCACTGATAAGGTGACATTTGCTCATTATAGCTTTTGATCAGCAAATGATGATTTACCTGAATAACTTCATAGTGAGAGAAACATTGGAAGGTTCAGAGATCTGCCACTTCAGGGAGGCTTGGATGGCTGGTCAGGGAGGCTCTGAGAGCCTGACCCCTGGAGAGAAGATGGGTGGTATCACTTGTGCTCCCCAATACGTAAGAAAGAAGCTACAGCAACTCAGTTTTTGCTGCACCTCTTCCAGCTATGGTGGGGGGTAGGGCACCATCCTGCATGACAAGGCTCTGTGGCTGGTCACTGTTGCTTGCATCATGGGGACCAACCAACCCAGTGACGTGACGGATTTTCTGTAGGTCATTATACTGATTCTGTTGTGCGGTAAAATAGAAGATTCCTAGTGTATAGACCCTTGGCAGCTTTGTTCTTTGGAGGCTTCCTGGCAGTGACCCACTCCCATGTTGTGCACAAAAGAATTCTGCTCACCTCCATCACTGTAATAAGGCTGAGGATAAAACTTTACTTTTCTTAAACTAGAGTTGACATTATCATCCCCAAAACCTACGTTACCCAATTAGGAAATAGGCAGCCATCATTATATTTTCATTTTTATCCAGAGAAGCATTTTCAAAGTTTTCCTACTGCCGTGGTATTAGAATCCTGTAAGCATAGACTTCATTTGGAAACTGGGTTAATAAGATTGCATCTTCCATTTAGACTCTAATTATTTGCCTGTCATGATACCTTATGTCAAAGTAGCAGATTCCTTTATCTCACCAGCAATGAGGGAGACTTTACAAACTCCCTGACCATGAACACTGAGCTTATGGATAAGTTACCAGATGTGCCACTGCTCTGCTTCTGTGACTTGAGTCCACACCTGCATCTGGATGAGTGAGGTTAACGTGGATGTGTGCTGTTTCACAGAGAAACTGGTATCAATAAAGGATAATGCCAATACAGTGTAGGCAAGCCAATTTCACAGAATATAAATTGACCAAAAATATTTAACATAATAATGCTTCTCTAAAATGTCGGTTAATAGAATTTGAATTACTGGTATAATAGATAAGTTTTATAATAAATAAATGACTATAAAGAAGGCACTGTTTTTTGAAAAATTAATCCATTATTTATTTTTAGTGGCATATACTGTTTCTATTATGGGCCAGGCTTCATATTGAAGATGTACTGATTAAGAAAATGGTGACTATTCTTGATATTTATGGATAAGTTAAACCTATGTCCTGTTTTTTTTCCCAAGAAACCACACATTTATGTCTGTCATAGAATCTAATTTATTAAGAAGACTCCTTTCATTCTCAAATGTCCCATTGTGGATGATTAATTATATGATTACCATCTTTGTAAACTATTGATAAACTCATATACATACAGAAACATTGAATGAAATTCAAGTCACTAAAATAGGTAATTTAAAAAATTAAATTAGATCCTTAGTTCCTTTTATAGTTTGAATCTATCCTACCTGCCCCAATTGAGGCAACTTCTTTTAAACCACAATGAAAGCTGAATAAATAACCGATTATCAACAGAATCAATCCACCACCACAGAACTCAGTAAATTAATTTCATTCAAGGGTGTTAAATCCTGTTTGAAAAAAAAAAAAACTGTTTAAAGAGGATTATGGCAACATATTATAAATTGACTGTAAATAACTTTTAGTCTCCTCGTGGGAGAGACATGATATTTGCTCCTACAAATGAATATTTCATGATGTCGTGTCCTTGTTTTTAGATAAAACCTGGGCAGAAAATATTTGTCATTAGCACTTTGAGGATGTAGAATATAAATTTTTTGATTTAAAATTTTCTAAAGAAAATGTGCTTTCGTAAATAGCAACAGCTAACTCCTAAGATTCAGCTCTGAACGTAAGCTGAATTCTAGAATGAAATAGAACTGGAACGGATTCAGAATAATTAAGGAACGTTTTCTCACAACTCCAAATAAATGATTAAACTTTTCCACTGGCCAGAGACATTATTCCTTAACTGCACTTAGGTTGGATTGGATCTGCATGTTAGAAAAGTAAAAGTTGTTTTTGATCATGCAATTTTTAAATACTCAAGTCACCACTTAAAGTCTTGAGGCAGACAGAGGTATTAAAAACACATTCTTGCTAATTTAAGGGAGCATTTTCTATATTATCAAATACATGGAGAAATATAGATCAATAGCGTTGGCCTATGTTTATTTATAGAGCCATCATCTCTGACCTTACAGCATCAACATGAGTGATCGCAACATTTTAAAAAGTCACAATGCCACAGAATGGAATTTCTAGATAAATTAATCAAAATGTGTTTGTCATCCCACGGATGCCATCATCAAAAAAATGTGACCTTCAGAATGAAGCAGATCCTGTCACATCTACATCGTAAAGAACTTGGTGCCACAAAGCTAGTTTTGTTTCAAAATTTAAGACTGCTCAGCTATCCCACATATTGGTCTAGAAAAAATACAGTGTGTTGTGCTAATAAGCAACTTGAAAGCTTAATAGTTTATGAGCATAAAATTTGTCGCTAAGTGTCCCTGTGGCATGAATGCACCTTTGCTCCAAGTTGTTGTCCCTCTCTGTCCAGACTGTACAAGGAGAACTTCTCTGGGACAAGACAGTGGCTTTGCAGATGGAAAGAAAATGAGAAGATGCACTGTGCATTGGCTTTCAAACCTTTAGGAGTGACACCTGTCACCTCCTCACAAATTTCATTTGGCCAAGATCATTGGCATGACCTCTCCTGATTTCACATTCCAAAGGTGGATAATTATCCTGGCTGGACCACCGCAAACCACAATGACTAATTCTCAGACAACAGGGCAGGAGTGGAAGTAGTACCCTTCTGTGGAGGGAACCACTGAAAACGACGCTGACTGGGGCGGAAGCACCCCCTTTGTCTGGGGGAGCAGCCCAGGCCAGAACAACGAGGTCCCACCACGCATGTTTGGTGTCAGTCTGGCGGACAGAACTACCCAGCTTGTCATCAGAGAGGTAACAGGAAGCAACACTTTTGCTCACTAGAAAAACATTTTTAAAACAGGAACTGCAGCATCAAAAAAGACTGCCCGATAAAAGCGTGAGCTTTGGGGGAGGTAATAACTATACTGTCTCTAAAATATTCAACTATGAACCTAACAACCATATCTCAAACTCTTCTGCATGAAAGCCTGTTAGAATCAATAACCTTCCATTTCCATAATACGACAGTGTCATATGTTTCTCTTTTGAAATACCTCTATATTTTTTAAGAAGTTGTAAAAGAAGGAGGTGAAGAAGTTCTTGAAATGATGAATAAGTAACAGAAAAAATAAGAAGAAAGGGAAGTTAAAAGAGGAGTCCAAATTTAGAAATATAACTTCAATTGTAAGTAATGTGTATTTCTCAAAAAAGTGATGTAGATTGAAAGAATCCACATTTTATGTAAAATAATAAAATTTGTATAGTATTGTAGTCAAAACTTTTAAAACGCAAAACACAAAAGGGAATCAACTGATGTTATTTAAGTAAATTAAGTTTTTGTTGTATAATAATACAACATGATTTCTGTTTCTAAATAGATAGCTAATGAAATTTTCTGAAATACACGTTTTAAAAAAGAAATGAAGATATTTTTGTGCAGGAGGGTAGGTTATTCTGATGGTTTCAATAGAATTTCTAATCTTATTAATGTATCAGTCAAAAGGATTTTACATAAACAATTAGAGCATTTGGGAAAGTACACATGGTTGGTAATGACACAGATTTGAACTGAAATCCAGACTCAATACAGTACCTAATTATGGCTGACTCATAGTTACACTCTATGAATCTCAATTTCATGTATAAAACAGAAATAACATTTCAATAAATTATGTATAGGCTTTTAATGCATATTTTAAAACTTCTATCACTTGTATTTTTCATCATTATAAACACTTAAAATTATTAAGTATAGTAATTCAACAAAAATATAATACATGGTTTCTGGCCCTGGCTGGCAGCAGAGTGGATAGGAACCAGCCTGGGAAGCCAAAGGTCGCTGGTTCGATTCCCAGCCAGGGCACATAACCAGGTTCCAAGCCAGGTCTCCAGCCAGGTCTGTAGATGGAGGCAGGTGAAAGGCAACCATACATTGATGTCTCTCTCCCTTTCTTTCTCCCTCCCTTCCCTGCTCTCTAAAAATAATGAATAAAATCTTTTAAAAAATACATGGTTTCTTCTGTATTAACTGAAAAATTATATTTTGCCCATTGACTTTTTGTTTCAAATATACAAATTAAAATTCTATAGAGTTGCTAATTAAAATAGTGAATTAAATTAAGGAAACATGTTTGCAAACACTAGGCACTTTTATAGGGGCCTTCGGCTTATCATTTACCATATACTTTGTTTCTAATTTGATATAAATCGAAGCTAGGGTTTCATCTTTCTCATATCATTTCTTCTTATAATCACTTACCTGGTTAGTAGGGATAGATGAAGCATTTGCTTATATTGAATAGTATGCTGTACATCTATTTTAATAAATTTTAGCTTTCAACGTAATTGATAGTTTTAAACAGAGGGGTAGATTTATTCCCACAATGAACAAGACTGCTTAACATTTGCAGCCTGTATAAATTATGTTAACACTCCTATTGGCTTTCCATTTTCAGCCTAATATACTGCTAATTTCAAAAGAAATCAATCAAACAACATGTAATCTATCACCAGAGGACACTTTCTATATAAGAGAATAAAATATTTTTTTCTACAATGCCTTAACGCCATGCGCTCCATGATTTTGTCAGGGGGCTTCTCTGAACCAGGAGCTTCGGCTTGCCTGCTGTGTATTTTGGTGGTCGTTTATTTTAGGCTTCTTGGCTTTTCCTGCCACTCCACCTTTACAAGTAACGTCTGTATTGCAAGAATTTATTGTATAGTTCAGAAAACTTGTCTTCTATTTAGAAACATAAATGACTCTAACCCATATAGTCTCTTATAGATAGTAAAATACAATGAAATGGATGATTAAATGATTGATTGATTGATCTCTGGTACAAGCATGACCTACTAAACTAAATGTGGTTGAAAATTCAGGCAACATGAAGGAAGGTAATCAAATCCTGCATTTGCCAAGATTGAAATTTTGGGGAATATGAGAATGATTTTTGTGGAGCAGGAGAATACATGGCCAACTGGAATAAAATAAAAATGAAAGAGAACAGGTGTCAACTATCAAATGTGCTTTAGGGGAAAGACCTTGAAAGGCTAGGGAAATAATAGATAGAAGGAAGAGATGCTGGGATTTTATTTGTTTGAAGTAAAATTTGTCATATCCTCATGCTAAGGGAAATGACCCAGGAGGGACCAAAACATCAATGGTAAAGAAGCAGCAGAATGCTTGTACTAGTAATGGTCCTCAATATGCCAAATTGTACAGAATCCAAAGTTCAAATGAGGACTGATCTTTGACAGTGGTGTGGAGAGTTCTTAGATAACAAGTGAAGAAAAGGTATAATGACCCCTAATGGATTTAATCCATATTTAACGCGTATTTCAGACTCTGGAAATACAGCAATGCGGTAGTCAAAGCCCCAACGCTTTCTCCTGGGAGGAAAGACTACATTTGCAATGTTTACATATGAAAATACGAGTGGCGGTGAAGAAGTGGCAAACAAAAGCGGTGGAGGGAACATGATCAGTCAGACGATGATATTTTCAATAAATGTTTAGCAACTACGATAAACAGGAGAGATGAAAGTTGGCAAAGTAAACTGAGATCCTTAACAAAGTACCTACCGTCTTCCAAGAGAGAATAAAGAATGGTTTGAAAGTGGAAATAGGGAGTGAATTATATTTGGCTCTTTCAATAGAAAACTGTATATTTGTCACAAAGATATTCATTTCCATGACTAATTTTATTAATGATTATGAAAGTGGGGTTCTTTTTGCATAAAAGATAAAGTTATGTTTAGCTGGGGAGAAAAAAAAGGAAAAGTTTAAGACAAAAAGTAGACCTGGCCAGGGAAAAGCAATTTTGTCATTGTGGTGGTAAAATTGGGGTTAAATTGTTAAATTAATATTAAACTTTACACTTTGTTGCTTCTAAAATAATAATTATCATGCACTTTTTTGTATAATCCATCATGCTACTTTACAAATATAATGTGTCAAATATTAGAAATATTATTTAATAGAACTATTCTTAGTATATCTTTTTTCTTTTAAAATACTTTATTATATCATTAATAGTAGATTTAAATCTATTTTAAACATGGATTCCACCATTAGCTATATTCTTATTCAAGCCTTTCTCATGATTTTCATTTTTTTCTAAGTACTATATAAAGAAATGAGTCACCCATTCAAACACTTCAACAGATAACATGAAAGAAATACAGACAGTGTGATATTTATATAGCTGTTTAAACTGCTATCCTCACAGAAAGAAAACATTGTTTTGACTTGTAAACTGAGAAAAAATAACTAGGGGTATCAGTACTGGAGAATAAATATAGACTATGCATGTCATGTTCTTACATTATTGCCATTCTGATGACAATTACACTTAAAAATGAAATTTGTGGATACAGGGGAATGAAGATAAAATAAATTATAATGACTTGCACACATTACAGGCAAAATGACCATGATTATTTGTTCTCCACTAAATTATGGGCTTAAAGAATTAACAAAAACCATAGTTTTGGAAAGAAAAATAATTTGGGACTCATGTACTTATACATGAAACCTAACTGAATAACTTACATGTCTACAAATTGTTTTTCTAAGATTAATTTTTAAAAGGAGCAATGATTTATTTTTAAAAGTATTTCCTGCCATGAAAGAAAAAAGGGAGCTATAAATGTATTCTACCTTTTCTTTTTTTTAGTGGCATTATATTCTCATAAGTACCATGTGTATGAAGGCCATTGCTGTTGAAATCTGCTGAAAATGTAGTGAAAACCCCAAATCTCATCTTCATATATCATTTCAATTATTTTTCTCAAAAACATGTTCAGATTTGCTTATTATTACATCTCTATGAAAAATAAAGTCATACTATACAGTACATCTCAAATCTAGGGCATTTAATGACTTTTATTTTTAATATTTATCATGCAAAAATGTTACCTAATAGAAGTTAAGAACTTTTGAGCTTCCTGTCCTCACTAGTAAGGTTAAAAGTAACAAGATGCTTACTTTGTCCTAATCTTGCTTAGTAGATGGGGCAAGAGTTATAGATATTTATTTACATGATAGTAGGCAAAGTATCCTTCCAATTGCCAAATGCCAGTAGCCATGCAAAATACTTTTATCAATACTTCTCCTAACAATAGAACAATTAAGGTGAGAAGAGAAAAGAACAGTAGAAAAGAATAATTTGTCACTTCTAAAATTCTACTGGATGAATGATATGACCCAGAATATTATATTGTAAGGCTGAGATAGATAATTATAAAAGCAAACAGTTCTATGTAGTTCTAATAAAATTGAAGGGAGGGGGGTGTATATAAAATAACACACTTGCAGACAGAAGCAATACTTTATATAGTAGTCTCCCTACCAGTTGAAGACCCTTTATGTCTAAAAATACTGACAGCAATTGGCCCAGAAAGAGAACCCTAAAGTGAAAGCGTTATCTAACTCAGTACTTTGTGAAAACTACAAAGAAGACAATTTGATGACCGTCATAGTCATAATTTAAAATGAGAATTATAAAATTTTTAACTAGCATAGTGATGTACGCCAAAATAGGATTTGGGATCTAATGAGGACTCTTAGTAAGGGTAGGTAATTGTCTCTGCGTTTGTCCCATAGCCATCTCCTTTTTATTTTAATGCAAGAACGCTTTGCTTTTCTGATCACGTCTGCATGTGATCATGCTCTTCTTTCATGTTTCCTTCCACCTGGAGAGACTGGTTAAAGCTTCTTGCCAATATCATCAGAAAATGCTTATGTGTCCATATAAACATATCTTAAATTTTCTTTTCACTACTTAGTGTCATGTGTTCAGGATCATTGCTTGGCTTCCATTTGCTTTGAAGAAATTCTCACCTTGAGTCACTTAATAGTAAGGAATGCCTTCCCATTCTGTGGAAGTCATCTTAAATTGTGCTTCTTGAATAGATGGCCACAACCTTCTGCTTGACATTCTGTTCTACTGTAGCACGGAAAGGATGTTATTGTACATGTGTTTTCCTTTGGACGAAAAACAATAAAGCCCGGTCTGTGCCATTGCTGAGTATCTTACATGCTTGCACAGAATCACTGATGCTACAGGATTTTGTTAGGTTTGTTTAGAGCAAAAGCATCAACATTTCTGTCAGCCTGGAGTGGCCTTTAGAGTTGATTTTTGCATCCTCACTCACTGATGGCAATAGCTGTGGGTGAGAAAGAATTCTTGCCCTGAACCGCACAAATTAGCAGGCACACTCAGAATGAATTGCAGTTTTTCTTCTCAATAATTTTAATAAACCCATAAACCTAAATTTAAATAACATGGTTAAATTTACATGGAGTTTTTGCCTCTGTCTCACCCGTCTTTTCTGTAGCTTCTTACGAAGATACTCTCAGAGGCACATGACTGTGAGCAGATCGGGTTCTGTGCACATAGCATGGTGCTCGTGACCAAGTCCCCAGCCACAGGACAATGTCCTAAGAGAGCTGGAAGAGGATTACTTTTATTTCATGACAAAATACTTTTCCAGCCAATTATCTTTCTTATATGAGATTATAGATCTAAAAAAAAAAAAAAATATGCCAACTGTGTGACAGGGAGTGGGATATTCGTTCACACGGTAAATATGCTTTATAGTACACAATATTGAGTTATTTCCCTTTTGTTTGATCATTTTTAATGGGTACTAAATGGGGTTAAAAATACCTACCTCCACAACTGAAGCTAGATGAATGAAATTAAGCAAAGTGTAAAAATGCCTAGTTTACTTCACCCATCATGGTTACTATGCTTAACTAAGTTCCAATGTCCGTAGGTAAATGAATTGTTGGGTTTTAAGAAGGAAATCATTCCATTCAATTTTTTAGTAATTTTTTTTTCATGAGAAAGGGTACAATTATATTCTCCGGGAGCCACTAGAGTGCCCAGGTGTAATTATAATCCCCAAAGGTATATAATAACACAGCTGTAAAAGTCTCAAATAAAACTTGATGGCAATTTTACATTAATATAAGTAATGGTAAAATTATTCTGTTTAAAACAACTTTATATATGATTACAATAACTATTTTGAAGCCATGAAGTTTAAAACTAAACCTATTCTGCTCATGCCTGGAAGGCATTCACAGTTCGCTTCTTATTTTATGAAAGCTATCTTTGTACATAACTATTTCATTTTTCCCAACAACAGAACCATGATGAAAAAAAAAACACAAAAAAACTCCAGATGTGAAAATGTTGGCATCCCAGCTTCTCTGAAAGGAGAGCCTAGTCATTTTGGGTCATTGAATTTGTTGCAAGACTTTTTGGTCAGCACTTCTCTGCGTGTTTTTCTGGAAATTGCATGATTCAGTGGTATTCTTGTCTTCATCATGTGGGTCATGATGATCTAAACTTCTGTTTTATTTTTTTCCTCATGGTACATGAAATAATTCACTTTTCCAAAAAATAAAAATAGTGAGAAAATTAATGGAAAGCTAAAACTGGTTTTGAACAATCAGACCACGTAAGAGAATGGTTAGGCTCCCACTGAATGTGACTGGAAATCTTTCTGCCATCATTCCATTGTTACCATTTTTTACAGTGATTGCTTATTTTTTATACTTAACTACTTTATGATAATACAGTCACATGATTGAATCACCCAGTGAATTCTAACTTGTCTTCCAATACTCCAGCAATCCCACCATTCCCACAGATACTTGCATTTGCCTGCCTTCTGCTGTTCCAGTTTCTTAATGAAAATTCTTCCACTTGCTCATGCATGCTTATCCGTCACAGTTTATACACAAAACATAGATACTCCTCTGCTCTTTGCTTTCTTGTTGAATATATCTTGGAGTCTGTTTCCATATAAGTGCACAGAGAACTCCCTCATTGATCACGGCCAACCATGATAATATTGTTACATTGTACTTTATTTCATCATTCTCTTGCTGGAAGACCTTTAGATTATTTTATTTAATTATTGTGTTTGCTGTTACAAACAATGCTGCAATGAATCGCCTCAATGACAAAAATGGATACATAGGATATTTCTCAGTGAGTCAAAGAGTGAACCCATTTGTAATTTTAATATTGAAATTGTCCTCTTAATGAAACTCATTCATTCTCTGTACAGATGCAATGGTTGCACCCCCACAAGTATTGGAAGAGGGGACCTATTCCCAGCAGCCTCCTAGAGAGAGCACCTTGTCATTTATGGATCAGATCATGATGGAGCAGCAGGGGCCAGATATATTTTCAGAAGCAAAAGTCCTGTATGGTCTTCCTTTGATCACTGTTAGCATGACTTAGAGTTTTCAACATTTCCCTTTTAATCTAAAGGCTTTCTATTTATATCAATATTTAAAATAAGGTTCCTGTAAGTAGAATACACTGCATTTTTTTTTTCCATCAGAACTGAGGTATTTCAAGTGGAGAAGAATTGATAGTGATAGATTTATCAGTGAGATGATGTTTATGTTGTAGTATTTGTCCTATTATGTCTTGAAGAATAATGTGTGATATGTATACTGACATAGATCAAATAGAACTGTGATTTATGGTTCACCATTTCTATAACAATTTTAATATGCTCTCTTCTATCCTGCTTTAGCACATTTCAAAGCAAATTAATTGCATTTTCCTTTACATTTCATTCTATTTTAGATTTATTCTTTTTTACAATGTGACCTATGGAGAAGGTCTTGTTAAATAGAAATGGTCAGCTCAGAGACATAATCCTAACTCCACATGCTCCCTCTTTCTCCCTAATAGTTGGTCTCAGGACAACCCTGAGCTTGATCTTACTTTCTGATGTTGCCTGTACTTATACATGTAATATCTTCGATCGAGTTGGCAGGAGGGTGTGATATTAAACATATAATGCTGTCTATTGCAAAAACACATTCTTTTTTCACAAGGGCTCTGTTTACCCACCACCCAGTTTCCTGTGTTGGGTCCCTCTTGTTTTTCATCACCACATTTAAGACAGTCCCAACCACTGTCCTAGAGTCTCCTGGATTCTGCTCAGGTGAGGACAATAGAAAATCTATAGTTTTCCACCAAAAAATAGTGCAAATATTACCAAACCAGAATAAGTACCATAACAAAGTTATACTCTAAGTATTATAAACATGTAAGAAAATGGGCATCTGGGGAGGGGGGGGAGGTAGAGGCAAGGAAGGGGAGCAGTTTTGACAAGAACCTAGTATAAAGGAACCATGGACATGGACAACAGGTGGGATTGATTTTGGGGGGAATGGGTGGGTGGGGAGGGGGACCGAGGGGAGCAAAAAGGGGATGGATGTAATACAACAACAATAAAATTTAAAAAAAAGAAAAGGAAAAAGAAAATGGGCATCTAAACAATTTGAAAGGCAGTTCATGAAGGGAGAAGACAGACACTCCAGGAAGAAACTAGGTTGGCGCCATCAAGGAAGGAGAACTCACATTAGTCCACATGATGGATGAGTCATTCATGCACCCTCACCATTTGCATAGTGGCTGTAATAGAGCTCAGATCCCAGTGTCATTACAGAGATCATGGCTGTGCGTTTACAACTGCACACAAGAGAGAGATGTTTAACTTGGGCTTGACCTTCAGCTTTAAAACAATGAAATCTCTAACTCGGAGGTAGTGTTCAGAGACAACTGGGAAGAGTTGGGCAAGCTAACATGTTTAGCGACCAGAGAGAGAAGAAGGCAGGCTCGCCTCTGGTGCTGGAAGGGCACTGGAGGATCGGGGAAAGGAAAATTTAAATTCATGAGGCAAGAGACAGGGGAACAAAGGAAGGACTGTCATAACACACAAAACGCAACCACCCAATATTCGTTGTGTGTATATATTTTTTAAAGTAACTGGCACGTGTTTACAGTTTAATCATTTTTCTTGTTAACTTGGATGTTTTCAGTAACGGGATTCACCTGAATGAGTATCGAGATGAGAATAAACAAGTGGTATGGTCATTTTTAAGGTCCTCAGTGATCTCAAAGGCCACTAGGTCCCCACTTGAGGTTGAAGCACTAGGTATATTGCTCAACGCTCACCACCTCTGGGCGTCTAATGAGAAACATGAGAAGCAATTCCTATTTAACTTGAATCAAAACCTATGATTTGATGTCTTATACCTTACGAAGGAGAGAAGAAAGGCTAGCATGGGAGTGAAAATGTGGCTTCAGAGAAGTCACAGCCATTCATCTCAGCCAGGATCGGAGCACATTTGGTATCTTTGTCATTGGCACAGTATGTTTATTGCTTTTTTTCTGTGCATAGACAAATTGTCTCCCTTCATTCCGGTCACAGTGGGTCCTTAATTGATGTTGATGTTGCTATTGAAATTGTTCATGATTCAAAGGACGGCATCAAGCTTAGCTCTGGGTACGGAGCCAGCAAATGATGGTCCACTGTCCTCTTTGTCACTTGAAATAAGATTTGGAAGCTGAAAGTGAAGTACACATATTAGCTTGTGTTTATTGTTGTCCCTTCCTGTCTTTTCATTTCAACTCCTGTTGTTTTGAAAATTCTATGCCCTGGTGTACTATCACTACTCTAGCTATTTGCTTCCAATCTGGCTGATGGCAATTAATTTCCAATAGCCTTGATTTTTGCTTTCTTTTCTCTCATGTTTGATAAAATAAAAACTTCACTTTCAAGTTTAGCGATTAAGCCTAAACTAGTTAATATATATGCTGACTTTGGGTGGCAGGTTAGCAACAATGTGACAATTGTTTTTATTTGAAATTACTGTAATTTGAGAGACACCGCAGATCTATCTTGGGGACTTTGATTTGGCTGTATAATGACTATCTTAGCAGATGGTAAGAAATTTCGACTTAATTAGACATATTAAGAATAATTAAATGACTTTGACTTTCAAAATGATATTGCTCTTGTCTTCAGTAACTCTCATAAAGCATAGAAACTAATTGATTAATAGGGTAGGAGGTAGGCCAACTGTACATACGTAATTCAGCAATCTATAAAAGTCCACGTCTGTACTGCAGATTTTAAAACACACGCACACGCACACACACACACAGTTTTCCCAATTTGCAGACATTGTTAAATGTATTGAATCATTGAAAATAGCAAAGGAAGCAGAGATCTGTTATGGTCTAATTTAAAGTTAATTCTCACTGCTGATTTTATTTGCTGGCCTTCAGCACCATTCAATTCCTAGAGGCATAAAATGTCAAGTCACAAGTAAACCTGTGCAGTGCACATAGTTGTGATTTACCAACAATGACATTATGAAAGTTATTAATGTAGCAATTGCTTTTTGAATTTCAAATACAATGGCATTCTCTTTTATCTGCTCAAAGTATCAATCTTCTGGGAGTAGACAGTGTTTGCTACAGAAAGGAACACAGGAGAAAAAACAAAATTAATGCTGAACTTCAGAATAAAAAATAATTGGTGGAGAAGTGCCTGTTCAGTTCCTTTTCCATTTTTAAAATCAGATTGCTTGTTTTTCAGATTTTGAGTTTTAAGAGTTCTTCATGTATTTTGGGCAACAGCAATTTATCAGATATGTTTGCAATATCATTTCCCAGTCTGTGGCTTGTATTGTCTTTTTCCTGGCAATATTTTTCGTGGAGAAGATTGTAATTTTAATAAAATGGTTGTTTTGAAAAACAATTTTCAGCACTTTAGCTGGGGAGTCAGTGGAGCTCCTTATGCTGTCATGCCAAAAGTTGAGCTCTGAGATACTCTTCCTAGCTCATGAAATGAATGATTATGGAAATAGTGGACTATTAACCAGCAGAAGAAAATCTATTACTTACTTGCACATACGTAGATATTTTAATGCAAAGGTATCTATAGAAAACTCAAGCTCCCACCCTTGTAGATTCCAAATCCTTATCACTGTGATTCTAGTATTAAAGTAATACTAGAAATATGTTGATTTTATTTGTTATTATGAATATTAAAGACAATGAAAAGAGATTTTTTAAAACAGCACTTTCACCTCTTTGTCTAATTGTAAGGGAATAGTTGTCAAATGCCGCATTTTCTATAAAGATTTTTAAATTCTTTTTACCAACAAAGGAAGTTAAAGTGATTTAATATATTTGAGAAAAAGGTAAGAGCTGTGAAAATGGGGGCACAGAATGGCTCTGACATACAGATTGTCTTACCTGGAATCATTTTATCATGAGGTCTAAAAACACAGTGGTTCTTTAAGACTGAATGAAGATAGCTCTAATTTCAGCTTCTAATTTCAGTTTCTCATATGTAATTACTCTATCAGTGAAGAATAGAGGGTCTTCTGTTATGTTGGGTATGAGCTTTAAACCAAATCCTCAGATTTCCCAAATTCTAATTTAAACTGCAGAGTAGTGCAGCTATGATCAGATTTTTCTCTTGCAAATGGGGTTTATAATTCACAAATCCCAACTGAAACAAAGCATTTAGCAGAACTCAGAGAAACCAGTTTATCTACACTTTATTTTTTTTCTTTTACAAAAATGAAAGAAAAAAAAAAAGGCTTAAATACTATTTTGAGAACTTAAGCAAGAAGAACTACCAAGTTACTCTTGAATTATATGCCTAGTGGCAATTTAAATTCACTCCTCTGGAGAAATACTAATAAATTAAGTCAAATGAATGCCCAAATGAGACCATCTACAATCTTTAGTACCATGCAGCTGACTTTTCATGGTTTATGTTGGAGAGAAAGAATCTTTCATCTGTAGGTGACATCACATGAGTGAGATGCTGTTGCCTCTAGAATACGGAAGAACTCTTTTCCCCATATCTAATTCTCAGGGGATCAAAATGTCAGATAATAAAAATTATGAGTTCTTTAAGAGTGACTTTTCTTCCTCCTTCTTCTATTCTGCATCTCCTGAAAAGCCACTGGCTCTAAAATGGATGAGAAGATCAATCTAACCAGATGTAGAAGGCCTGGAAGATATTCTTCCTTTCCAGGAAAAATAACCACTATCTGTCTGAGAGGGAAACAAAAATAAAAACATAAATGAAACCTCACAACCATAAAATGAGTCCAGGAATATTAAGGAAAAAACTGATTTGGAAATATTTTTATCCTTTTCTTACATTGGAAAGAAAAAACAGAGTATTACTTATTTTCTTCTAAAATTTGGTAGAATTCAGTAAGTAATTACAATCTTGACACCCATATGTTCCTGGTATTTTAAATTATAAATTCAAGCTGACAGAAAACAATTCCAATATTCCATTTTATTTAGTGTTAATTTTGCAAATGGTGTTTTGTGTTTAGAATTTTTCCAACTCATGTATGTCTGAATTTATAATCCTGTAGTTATTTAAATAAATCCTTCATTTCCTTTTGAATGTCTAGAGTTCTTTTTAATTTATAATAATTTTTAATTTGTTCCTTTTGTCTCAGATTTTGAGAACTTGGAATTGGTTAATTTTTCTCCTTATCTTTACATATAATTAACCTGTAATCAGTATAACCAGATGATGATATATTTATATAATAAAGAATCATATTCTAAAATGGAGATTTGTTTTTGAACTACTCTCTATTTTAGGGAGAGTAAAATCCAAGCTAGATTATATAATATATTGTACAAGGAATTCCATTCCAATACATTTCAACTTTACCTAGTGAATGCAAATGACTCATAGTAATATATTCTAAATTATATATTTCGAAATAACATGTTACACAGTAAACGCTATGGGAAAGTAGAAATAAAGGTGGATGAGGCATAAGGGAACAAAGGAAGTCCGAAAGCTATTATACACAAAAGCTTTGTTGTGATCTCAGTATGCATTTAATAGGCGTCCAATCACAAGCACGAAAAGACAGAAATTCTGAGTTAAAGGGAGTTTTTAATAATGAAGAAGGATGGGAAGAGAAAAACAGAAAATTTTCTATTCGATTTCGTTGCATAACTAGCAAACACCCGCTCTCAATGGCATGGAACCTACACATTGATTTCAAACGTGTGGACCATGTATGGCAGTTTGCTAGTCCTGGGCCGCAGGGCCCCTGGAGGAGTGTTCTGGCACCAGCCGAAACACTGGGACCACACGTGTGCACACGTGTGCACACCATGGTGCCAACACCTTTTAAACTCTGCTTTAGAGGATTCGTTTTATCACAAGAATCTAATTACATCAAATCACTTTCCTGCAAAATTAATTTGCTAAGTTATTGTTCTGATTTAATTTTTTTACTGTTTGACTACTTTTAGCCATGGTAAAAACCCAAATTCAAAATCTATAGGATGTGACTTGATATGTTGCTTGTTTCCATTCGTGAATATTTTGCATCTAACTTTTGTGTCTTATCTCAAAAGTGACATTGGTTTATAGGTTTTGTTTTCTCTACAATCCCCTGTGGAGTGCGGTGTTAAGGTTATGCGATCTTTATTAATGCTTTGGGAGTACTTGAGCATCGGAACCTTCTGATCTAAGAGTATGATGCCAAATGACACATCGAAGTTACCGATTTAGATGCCTTTTGTTTCTATAAGTTATTTCTTCCAGTACTCCCAGTAGGATTTGTATAAAACATACTCGGGCTATACACTATGAAATATTTATTTTATCTGTAAGAATGGCTCCCATTTAATAGCAGAAAAGACCTGTACAAGGTGGCAAAAGTGACAAACAAAACTGGCCGTTCACCTCACAACTTCTCCTCTGCCAACCCGGCCCCTGAAATGCCAGCCTAGCTCCAGGTTCCACCTCTCACCTTTTCAGACACTTCCCTAGATTATGATGTCCTTTGATTCTACTAGCAATGCTCTATCATCTGTTTTCCTCTTTCTTGATTTTCTCAGGTCTTACTCATGGCATTTGGGATTTGCAAAATGTATATTTTTACATGATATACATTATTCTATATTATATATGTATGTATAAAATTTCAGTAAGACAGGTTCACACAGAACCTTAGTAAAACTTACGCTGCAAATAAGTGGCGCTAATCACGGTTTCCCACAAATAAATGGCGCGAATCAAGGTCTCCTACGTTGGGTGTAGAGAAATCAACTGTAGAGGGACAGAAGTGAATTTCTGGGGAAATTAAAATGTTTTATATCTCAGTTGGGGCTCTTATTACATAGGCATAGACATTTGTCAAACCTTGTCTATGCCCTGGCTGGTGTGGCTCAGTTGGTGTCATCCTGCAAACTGAAAGGTTGCAGTTCTGATCTCTGGCTAGAGCACATGACTGGGTTGCAGGTTGATGTTTTCCCTCCTACATGGCTGTTTCTCTCCCTCTCTTTCTCCCTCCCTTCCCTGTTCCCTAGCATCAGTAAAAGAAAAAATAAAAACTCATCTAACTTGATGGACTTTGGAATGTTTCTACTTTAAGGCTATAATGAGCAGTACTGCTTTGAACTGAACCTTCCCATATGATTTTATGTACTCTTCACCAAGATAATTTACTATGTAGCAAATAATCTGAATTGATAAGATGCAACTGAACCAGAGAATGAGAATTAGTCCATTATCCTTGAAGGGGCCGAATGTCCACCTTAGCATAAAAAAGGAAGACATTCCCCAATGATGGCTTTTCGGAGCTGAAATTGATGGTGTCTGCCCACACTTGCCACTCTTGAGCACTCATGTCCCAAACTGGAGTGATCAGATTGTCAAAGCTGTGTCTGGAACTGGGGATTCTCTGTGCTGTGGCTCTGAAAATGATGTTGTCTAGCCTCTGTTATGGTTCAAAGACAAACAGACTTGTCTCTGGGAGAAGTCCACTGTGTCTCAGGAGTGTGTCAGCCCAGCCCCATCACTATGAGAAGTCCACTGTGTCTCAGGAGTGTGTCAGCCCAGCCCCACACCCACGGCTGTGGGAGAGCTGGCTTCACAAGGCTTGTTTCTGTGACACATGCAAATGAATGGACCTGGGACCTGGGAGATTTGTTGAGAAGTCTGAGTATTCTGCTAGTAGCTGGGGATAAATAGAACAAAAGATGGATATGACATGAAATAAAATAAAGGCAGTGAGGACAAAGGAGACAAGACAGATTCTGGACAGGTTTAGAACACAGATGCAGTAAATCTGTAGGATTAATGTCATGTTAAGGATGAATGATTAGAAAATGAAATAGCTTCTAAGGTTGTGCCTTAAACCATTGAGCAAGAAACACAGAATGCAGAATAAGGTTTAGGAAAGAAGATGATTAATTCTTTCCTATACTTCTGGAGACATACCAAGAAGCGGTATGCTGGAATTCATAACGGTGAGCTATTTTGTTTGAAGACTTTGAACACAGAGCAAGCCTCTTTTTATCTTATTAATATTAAAGAAGTATACTTAGCATTGCTCCAGCATATATTTTATATTCCACCAGCCCTTCCCTTGACTGGATAGAAGGTACGATTGGCTGCATTATCTTGCTTTATGGTCATAGTTAAATTTTTCACACACTGCTGGACACCTTCTTAGGTACTTAGTTCAAAGCAGCCTTTTTAACCTTTTGTGCTATATACCTGCAAATAAATTTCTACCCTTTGAATTCTCATTTTGTAAAGAAGTACAAATAGTAAATTGATTGGGGATTTTTCTTGTGCCTTCTTTATGTATTCTTTCTTATGGCACTGCATTCATTCCTACATTCACTTGTGTGAGTATGTGTGTGTGTGGGGGGGTGTTTACATATCTCAACCTGCATACAAGATTATAAGACTTCCCAGGGATAGTTCTATATTTGATTAATAATCATACCTTTCATAATGCTTTCTCAGTGGCCTTCAATAATGCATCTTTGGATGAATAAATAGATTTGTGAATGAATGATGAACTCTATAAGTGAAATATAGAGGTAAAAAAAGACTCATATTATACCCAACAAATATTTGGTTGGGAATTTGTGAAGACAATGACATTAAAATGGCTGTGTTTCAGGTCTCACAGATATCCTATAATAGCGATGAATCACCCTCAGGAAAATTATCTAACACAATCCCTTAATTATGAATAAACTTAAAACTACTTTTTCTAGTTAAGCATCCATCCTGCTTCCAAACTGACACTTACCATTCCTTGCATATTCTAGAAAGTTTATCATCTTGGAATTCTGGAATATACATGGTGTCCCGAAATTATTTGCTGTGCAAACTTTTAATTATATTGACATTGGCTCAGTACTTTTGGGACAAACCTCATACGTACATATGTGTACCTAAAAATGTATTCTCTTGAAAAAATTTAAACTTTAAAAAATGTTAACATAAGGATGCCAGTTTCTCATTCTGAACACCTAATTTTACAATAAATAGGATATTTTTCAGAAGAGAAATTAACAATTTATTTTTGTTGTTTATGTTCAACTGTTTGAAATTTGTAAGCACATTCTTAACAACCTAAAAAATCATCAGTTAAACATAGAAAGATCAGGCTGGTTATATTTTATGTAATGCTGTCATGCAAAGCCATGATACCAAATAAAACCTCATATACAGGAGGATCCCCTCCAAAATTACCTTCTGAAGGGTTGGGCCTTTTTTAGTACAGGCTTCCCCTGCTAGGTGACTATTCTCGGAACCCATTTGTATCATTATACCAGCTGGCATTGTTATGAGAGGCCATGTTCATTCAGCTTCAGTAAATTTTTTTGAAGACTCTTTCAACACATCTGCCCATGCTGGGTGATTTGTGAGCTGAGCGCACCTACCCACACACCCCTGAGTTTTCAGCAACTTCTGATGGAAAATTGCCTGACCCCCATTTCCCACCCTCCCTATTCACTCAATCTTGCCCCAAGTGACTCATTTTTTTGTTTCCTCACATGAAAAATGTCCTCAAAGGAACATGTTTTGCCACTGTGGAAGAGGTGATACAAAAAAGGGCAGAAACACTAAAAGGCATCAAA
This sequence comes from Noctilio leporinus, assembly GCA_004026585.1. NCBI lineage: Eukaryota > Metazoa > Chordata > Mammalia > Chiroptera > Noctilionidae > Noctilio > Noctilio leporinus. Next base: position 966,487 of record PVIW01000016.1, read on the forward strand.
ATTGATGAGTTCAAAACTGCTTTGAGTAGTGGAAAAACATCCCAACAGGTGTGTCGCAATAAAGGGAGAGTACTTGGAAGGTGACTGAAGTTTAAACATATAAGAATAAATATACAATTTTTATAAATAAATTCTGTTTTTTGTCCTTCTCCATAAATCATTTAAAGTAACGTGCTGCTATTCAACAAGACTATCTCTGACGACAAACGTTCCATCTATGTATTGTCCTGTGTAATAGCAGCTGGCCCCAACTTATCACTGGGCACTGGAAATGGAGCTAATAACACAGAAGAACTGAATTTTTACTTTATTTTTTTTACATTAATTTTAATTTTAATATCCACATGTGGCTAATTGCTATAAAATAGGAAAGCAAAGCAAGGGTTGATAAATTTTACTTAGTCAGGGCTTTCTATACAAGCTTGCATCTTCTAAAATACATTACACTTAACTTCTGTAAAAACAAATCATCACTTTCAGGCTTTGGTAATAAGAAATTGCCACAGGGATCCACAAAGGCCTAATTTTGGAGAGAACAAACAAGTATAGATTTACTGCCATATTAACTAGTGTTTAAGGGTGTTAAAAAACAAACAAGAAGATAATGAAGATATGAAAAGCTATCTGTTGGAACTACTCAGGGAACAAGAAAACATTAACTTTGATGGCCAAATTTGACAACTTTCTATGAGTCTGCCAAGAAGAATAGTTTTCATAAAGACAAAATAGTTCAATTAAATATACCATATCAAATTTGCTAATATGATTCATTTAAAAACAAATATTCTATATATGGTTGAGTTTCGTTGATAGGAAAATATATAAATCACATTTATCTCTTTTTTTTTGGTTATTTAAAAGAAGAAAGAGGCAAAAATGGGGTACAGTTTGGTTAAAGAACTAGTATAAATGACCCATGGACATGGACAACATGTGGGATTGATGACTATGGGAGAGGGGATGTGGTGGGCAACACAGGGGAGAGCAATGGGCGGGGGGTGCGGATGAGACAACTGTAATAGACCAACAATTAATTAATTAAAAAGATAAAAAATAAAAGAAGCAAATAAAAAATTAAATAATCTCCCCCCTGCTTAATTAGATAATTTGGCAAACTATTCTAAATTAGTCTAAATTGAAATAGTCTCATTTGGATTAAAATGGGTATTTCTGTTTAAAATTTACAATATGTTATACATTTTTTTCTGTTAGCCATTATGTAGTATGATTTTCAAGAGACCATAGAGATCCACGTTTTCTAGCTTCATGTAACCAATGTCAAAATTACTTTCAAAGGCTCTCATAAGGGGCCATAGTGTAAGTTAAAATACAATCACACTGATTATAATATCAGGCATGTGGTTAAAACCTTAAAAATAGAAAAACTAAATAGCAAAGCATAAAAAATAAAGGAACTTAGAGCCAAATTTACTAAAAATTATTAGGCAACCTAACTCTAAACTCTTGAATCTAAAAGTTAGCTCAGAGCCTTCTACCATTTTTGAAAAAAATGAAATCATGTGAATTATGCAGATTTTACTTTCTAATAAGATGGCCCACAATATCTTCAGAAAAAAAACGTTTCTTCATTAAAACTCTGCTGAGAATTAGTTTAGTATGTTATATGCTCAATGAGAAATGTATAAATGTCTTTAATATGGTCGTTCATTTGTGTTGACCCTACATAAAAAACACAAAACCTAAGAACATACTTGTCAAAATATTAAACTTAAGATTCTGCTTCAGAAACTAGATGGTTCACGAGAGAAAAATTTATGTCTAAGTATACATTATTCCATTTAGTTTAGGACTTGATGACTATAAATAAGAACTGCACCAAATAAGCATCATAAGGTAGAAAATAACAGCATTTTCCAGAGGCAAACATTGAATAATGTGTACACGGGTTTATTTAAATATGCCCACATATGCACCACCTAGCAAAGGGAAGTCTTCCTGAGAAGTGCATCATTGCACGATTTTGTCTTTATGAGGCCATCCAAGAGAACACTTATGCGGACCTGGACAGTGTAGCCTACTGCACACCCAACTAGGCAGTCTAGCCTAGTGCTCCCAGGCCAAAAGCTAGTTCTATGGTGTGTTACTCCACAAAACAACGTGAGTACAAGAGCAATGGTGTGATCAAGAAACATGATCAGGCCTTGGCTGGTGTGGTTCAGTGGATTAAGCACCAGCCTGTGAACCCAAAGGTTGCTGGTTCGTTTCCCAGTCAGGGCAACATACCCAGGTTGCAAGCCAGGTCTTCAGCCAAGTCCCCAGCTGGAGGCAGGTGAAAGGCAACCACACATTGATGTTTGCCTCCCTTTCTTCCTCCCTTCCTTCCCTTCTCTCTAAAAATAATGAATAAAATCTTTAAAAAAAAAGAAAAGAAGCATGGTAAATGTGAAATAGGTGAGCTTGCCACCGGTGTAACATAGTACACTGTTTTACAGGAAACTTTTCTTTATTAAGTACTCTCCAGAATAACAATAAAAGACATAAACCGGTAACATAATTGTTTATTGTCATCATGTGGATAATATTATATGTATTACTAATAAATGTAGTCATTACACAATTATTTAATGTTTTGTTTGCTTGAAGACATTAGACATCTGGTGGAGAGAGACATCAGGATCTGAAAGGATGGGTCACAAAGAGGGGCCGATGGTGAAAGGCAGATACATCACATGACTCCTTGCCCAATGGTACCTGCACTTTTCCTAAGATAGTTGCCAATTCTATCCGCTGTCCAAGAGGTTGCAGCTATGCAGTGCCTGAGCTGAGGGCCAATAGGAAGATGGGATGAAAAGGCAAAGAAGTAAGAGGGTTTGTGCCACAGTGCTGGAAATTACAGAATTCAGAGTCTGGGAAGAAAAGCAGGACAGGGAACTCAATCTGTTCTTCACCTGGGTGCCCACAAGACGCTGGCTGTGATCAGAAGCTATACAAGACTAAGAATGAAGCAGAAAGCTTCATAAAAGCAGAACAGAAATTTTGGAACTCTTTCAACCCTAAGGATAGGAGGCATAATGCTTAGCAGATGGCAATGTAAACTGGTAACAAAGAAATATAACACCATTCTAAAGGAAAAAAAAAAACTAAAAAATAAGTAAATAAATAGAAATTTCATCATTATAGAAACAAAAACATCACCGCTTCTATAGATATTCAGAAATAGAGAATACTGTAAAAACTTCTACGTCTATAAATTTGACAACTTGGTTGAAACAGAAAGGTTGCTTAAAAGCCACAAATCACCAAAATTTAAAAATAAATTAAGTAAATCTTTACACAGTTGTGTGTTTCACAAAGCTAGAGTCAGAGAGGAGCAATAGCTAAACCAGACAGAAATGGTTTTCAATCCTTTTCTGTTTTTTTTCTCTCAGAGTACGTAGCTTTCTAAGCCAACTGCTTAGTGTCATTTGCACCAAAGTATTTGAAAAAAATCTTTTTGGCTTCAGTAAATTTTTATTGAGGATCAGTTGAAGTTGAAGGGATGATCAGCATCCCTTCACAGTATATGTGATCTTTTATTAATTGTTTTTTAGAACTTTATAATATTAATTTCATTAGCTTTGGGGATAATTAAGGAACTACAATAATTTCTGTTTATAAAAACATTTTAAAATGTTGATTCTTTACTATGCTTTATTTTATTTCAATGTTAAATTTAAAAGTTCATAAACTTTCATTTAAAAAAACAATGATTATTTTACATGAATAATAGTTTTTATTTTGCTCCACAAGGTTTAGATATTTTTTAAATGTTCTCTTAACCGTGACCTTGGGACCTTATTGTTGATGCTTAATTTATCTATTAATGCCTCCTAACACTCCCTCTTTTCTCAGATATAATTTAAAAATTATTTCCTTTTCCATCAACATATTACTTTTACCATTTTCATCCTATTATAATAAAGGGTTGATCTCAGACTCTTTTTAAAGCATTACATTTAAAGTGCAAAGTAAATACATCAATGCTTAAGTAGGTATAAATAAATAAGAAACCATCTATTGTTAAACTATCAAAGTATTATAATTGTGACATTTTCAGACAATTCTCTTTTTCATGTATGCTTTATATACATATTATTTTCAAGTATAAGTATTTTATTTATTTATTTAAAATGTTTATATATTATTTTTTAGAGAGAGGGGAAGGGAGAGAGGCAGAGAGGGAGAGAGAAACATCCATGTATGGTTGCCTTTCACCTGCCTCCAGCTATGGACCTGGCTGGAGGCCCGGCTGAAGACCTGGTTTTGTGCCCTGGCTGGGAATCAAACCAGTGACCTTTGGGTTTGCAGGCCGGTGCCTTATCCACTGTGCCACCAGCCAGGGAAAGCATTGAACACACTTTTCTGACATCTGTGCAAATATTTAAAATTGCCTCTTCTGTTGGGTTAGCCACTCTGTCTGCTCTTACCCCAGATTCTGGCTTTTTGGTGTACCTTTAACTGACTTGGATCCATATCTTTTCAACCTATTCAACTTCGGAAAAACCAAGAAATTGTATGAATCTAGGGCCAGCCAGGAGGCAGGGACCATGTTAATCTTTTATACAGAAGGAATTTAAGATAAATAATTGTTAGCTAAGTTTAAATTTGTTAACTAAGTAACAGAATGGGTAAAAGTTCTCTTAGGCCTTATGAACCCAGTGACCTTACTGGACAGCTACCACCCAAGGGTGATTAAATAAGAGAAGAGGCCACCATATTGAAATGTAAAAACCCACAGCAGGGCCAGAGAGGCTGAAACTTGACCTCTGAAGAGAGGATGCTGCTCTGGTGCCATGTCACTCAAAGGAGGGACCCCATCTCTGAGAAGGGGACCGCCATGCGCTAGTTGACAGTGCTGTCTCTACAAGACACAATAAGGCTATCTTCTTAAATGTTTTTAAAAACTGCAAAAGATCCCCCTGCTGCCCCAAAAAGGAAGCGCTTCTCTGAGGCGGGGAAGATGCTCAGGTCACCACCCAGTGACCTTTGGGTTCACAGGCCGGCACCTATCCACTGAGCCACCAGCCAGGGTCATTTTTAATATCTTTATTTGTGATATAAAGGAAACTCCTGAGGCCCTAAGAAGTGAAATGACCGTAAAATCATGGAGCTGGCCCGTTGTATCTCTCCGTCCTCAACCATTGCTGCCCTGTGCCCTGCATACTATCTCTTCCAACACGGCTGTCATCTGGTTCATTCATGGAAAAGTCCAGTTGCTCTGGACTGTTGTTGTATTAATATCTACCGATTGAAAGTTCTACATAGTACTTAGACATGAAATGTGCTAAGATAATTACAAATGTACCATACGCCTTCAGAACAGACCGCTGAGATATATTCTGGAAACCCTAATAAACTTGTCCCCAAGTCTGAACTTAAAAACCACGCTGTTGAAGACACTGACAACACAGACAGTAACCTACCAACAGGTCTTATCAGTTATCGAGTGCTGCAACACAAATTACCTCCCAGCTAAGTGCCTGGCACGGGCTGCCAACCGAGCTGTTGAGCAGACTGCACACATCTCCCGACCGGGGGCAGGGGCCCCATCTCCCAGCTCAGGCAGCTTGTGAGTCCTCTCCGGCTGCTGACCGGCTTGAGAAGATGCGCTTGCAACCACCTGCCTGGCTGCCCGCCAGCCTGAGGCTAGACATCTTCCTCAGTGACCACAGGAGTGTCTCCGTGAGGGTACTCCCAACAAGCAGTTTGCTTCTGCCTCAAGGAGGATACCATCAAAATGACAGTGAGAGAGGATGAGAAGGCAGAGGTCACGTTCTTTTTGTAACCTAACCTGGGGTGTGACACCCAGCCCCTTTTGCTGCAACCCCCATTCATTATAAGCCAGTCACTAGACCTTCTTTCTCCACCATCAGCCCTGCGCTCAGTGAATTGGCTTCCTCAGTGACAGCGATGGCCTTTTAGATCAGTATTGGCACGTGACCCAATTTAGGGTTATAAAGCCCGGGTCTGGACTTTGCCCTGTAATCTGTGGAGATACAAGAAGCCCTCTCTGGTAGGCTGGCTTTGCCAAGAAAAGGAGTCTAGGCTGCAGATTCTGACACTCTACCCTAAGTCCAGAGACTATCTGAAAATGACACCCACCACACTGAGTAAATCTAGAGCTCAGTGCAGTCGAAATACTAAATCAGTGAGATTATTCTTGAGCTGCTTAATTAAGCCACACCTGAAATAAACCTGGTTAGTGATCTGATATATGATGGGAAACGTCTTTTTATATACTTGGTTGCCATGTCTACATCTTTTTTTTTTTTTTTTTGGTAAGGTGTCTTTCAAGTCTTTTGCCCACATTTTAAAAGATTTTATTTATTTATTTTTAGAGGGAGGGGAAGGGAAGGAGAAAGAGAAGAAGAGAAACATCAGTGTGCGGTTGCTTCTTTTGTGCTCCCAACTGGGGACCTGGCCCACAACCCGGGCATGTGCCCTGACTGGGAATTGAACCTGTGATCCTTTGGCTTGCAGGCTGGCACTCAATCCACTGCACCACATCAGCCAGGGTCCATTTTTAATTAAGTTGTTTAGTTTTTATTGATGAGTTTTAAGAGTTCTTTGTATATTTTGGATAGCAGTCCGATATCAGATATATCATTTCCAGTATTTTTACATTGTCTTTTGTCTTCTCATTCCTTTGACAGCATGTCACACAGAGCAGAAGACTTCAGTTTTAATGAAGCCCAGTTTACCAACTTTTTCTTTCATGGTTTATGCCTTTGATGTGTGTTTTTTCATTAAATGACAACATTTCTATCCAGGAATCATAGTAGACTCTTGCATTTAATTCTACATACTACAATTCCACATTATAAATATTTCACTTGTCAGTTATGATTTTTTAAAATTTCATAAGACTTCCCACATAAATATCCGACTCACTCCAAAATTCAAACTAATTATATTCCACCGTGTGGGCACTGCCCATCACATGCAGTTATCCATACTGTCACCCTCCCCTGTTTTCATCCTCATATTTTCTCAAAATTTAAAAATAGGTTATAGTGTACCTCAGCACACCTGTTCATTTCTTCTCTCTCTCTTATTGTTTTCAGAATGTAAAGTTGAAGATAAACAAAACACCACATCAAAGCAGCATTAACTTTTATGCTGAATCAGGCTCATAACCCTTCTTGAATTGGTTTTTGTCTTTAAAATGGTTACCAGCAGCAGAGCCATATCAGCTTTCAATATAATGTTCAACTCGCTCATTCGATATAGCCAGTTAATACAATTAGTGGATAGGTTCCAAAAAGCTTTCTAGTTAAAATCATTTCAGTAACAAGATGAAAACTAGCAGTCGATTAAAAGCAAATTTTTACTTTATGAAACAACTGGAATATATTATTGTAAACTACAACCAGAATATAAAAAAATGTGATCCAACAAAACTATTCCTTATGAATTATATTGGACACTCTAATCTATTTGGCCTATCTCATGTGAATTAATGAAACAAAAGTGAAGATTCCTAAGTTCATCTTTATGATGATAAAATTGTTGTTCCAAAGTTTCCTTTTAATCAAAAAGAAAAATAAAAAGCTATATGTAGCTTCTATGAAATTAGGTAAAAGATCTTATTTTGATTATGGGTGAGGAGGTATGGGAGTTTAAAATATGTGATTTAATATTTTTCTCTTTTGGTGGTTAACGTAATTATGTGCTTATTATTTTTAATTTAAGTTGATTCAACAACTTTCTTAACAACTGTGTTATGTAAGCTGATAATTTAATACTCCTTAAATATTACTTATATTACTTTAATCTTTACAAAATTGTTATATTACAAATTATAATAAAATAGATGGCTAATAATTATATTAACTGCATTAATTTCACTCACCAATAAACCGAGCAATGGACCTAGCATCTGATTAATTATGCATACAAAAACACATGCATACATATTTGCATTTCTAGGTATTATACATGTATGCATGTATATGTATGAATAGTTCTTATTATGCTATTTATGTAACTATAATTTCTCTTTATCCTCATTATTGTTTTCTTTTTTTTAATGATTGTATATGGGTCTTTATCCTTTGACAGTCACTTTTCCATTTTAAGTTCTTGAAAATAATTCATATTATAGTGTAATATTGAAACTTCTTGACAAAACTAAATATTTTCCCTGTCTTCATTTATTTTTATTCCATTTGTTTGAAATTTAGAAACATTTACTCAATTTTATCTTCCAACTATCTTCCTCTTTTTCACCCTAATATGATACTTTTTTTTTTTTTTAAGATTTTATTTCATTATTTTTAGAAAGAGGAGAAGGGAGAGAGGCAGAGAGGGAGAGAGACATCAATTTATGTTTGCGTTTCACCTGCCTCCAGCCACAAACCTGACTGGAGACCTGGTTTGCAACCTGGTTATGTGTCCTGGCTGGGGAATCGAACCTGTGACCTTTGGGTTCACAGGCTGGCTCCTTAACCACTGTGCTACCAGCCAGGGCCTAATATGATACTTTTAATTCTAGATTTACTGATTTGTAATTCTTCCTTTCCATTTACTTAATTTTATGACTAATATATTTGATCTCTCTGAGGATTTCAATTACATTACTTAAATATTTCCTTTCCAATCCCTCCTCAATGTGGTTTTTTACAGATAAATGCATTAATGTGGAACGATTCCTTATTCCTAGGTGAGGTATGAAGAAATGCACATTTCAAAATATCAGGATAAGTAGCCAAAACCTATTTTGAAAGTTTACCAATACCCAGATTGAAACAGAAATTGCAAAGAGGAAGTACGTGTGACTGTAAGCCTGTCTCCCCAAAGATGGAAATGAATGGTAAAAAGATTCGACACCCAATACCCAATCCTGAGACTGGGTGGGGGTGTTTGGGGCTGGTACCTTGTGGGGAGGGGGCTAGAGGCTGGGAAAGGGAATGGAGGGGCACCTCTGGAGCCCCTGATTGAGCCCAGGACTGAATGAAGCAACGGGTATCTCCTGCATGTTTATAATGCGCTTCATCTACAACTACAACTTTCTTAACTTACCATTTCGTCTTTACCATACACATACAATTTAGTCTTTTGCGCAATAAAATATCTAAAACTCAGAGGGAAATCAAAGAACACCGCAATGAATTACTAACTCTCAGAATGAACAGACTGCTAAATCAGTGGAGGAATTTTCACCACCTGCAACTCAGCTGGGAGTGTGAAGGCAGCATTTGTTGGCTGATTCATTCGTAGTCATCCTCCGTGTGGGCGGTGGAGGTTCCCTGTGGGCCGTATACCACTGGTGGCATGCCTTTTGTCCTGTATTTTGAAACATTCAGGGCTTACGGTACTGCCCAAGTAAATGCTCTATTTCAGTGTTTGTATGACATGGAAGATTGTACCTTTCTGAAAGCAACGTGAGGGGTGACTGAGGAAAGGAACAGGGAGGATCCTGTACTGTAAATTCCACGAATGAAGTATAAACACAGGAAGAGAGAAGATACTACAGTATAGGGTAGGCTGCAGTATTTTTTGCACTTGGGCACAGAGATTCAATGGGACAGAAGCTCAAGAACAGGAGCGAAGAGAGGATCTCTGACCAGGGAAGCAGCACCTGGATGGCGGACTACCAGGCTGCAAACAGTACCACGTACCTAACTGGAACCTGTCAGTGCTATAACAGGATCTATCTTACTGCAACCATGGGAAATAACCCAATTCTCTCAACCGCAACGCTAAGAGAATAATCAACAAAGAGGAAAAATCTATTGAGAACAGATAAGCAAAACCTAAACTTCTGAATTGTCTGTATGTCAAGAGAAAAGAAGAAACAAACATGAGCGATGCAGGGGACCCTGTCGAGAGGGAGGGGGGACACTGCAATGCCCTAGAAAGCAAAGTGTAAAACGCTCAGGCTGGAAAATGATGACTGCTGGCAACATCTCGTGAGCAGCTGTCAGCTGAAATGATGAACTGTGCACGTTTTCTGCAGATAATGCTGCAGGGAGAAGGGAGGACCTGCGGGCAGAGGCAGCCCTGTCCCCACCCCACGGAGGGCCCTTTGGGACATTTTGACAGCAGCATAGCACTCCTAGGACATCCACTTATTCCCGGAATTATCCGGCCACAGAAAATTCAATGTGCTTCCAACGTGGAAAGGACCCTTCCTCTCTTGAAAGGACCCTAAACTGTTAACTTCGCCATGGTAGCCAACCAAGAGCTGCCGCGTGTCCTGAGAGATCACCTAAGATGTGTCCCTGCTTCCAAAAAGGCCTGCCGAATTGCACGCTCGTCAATCACAGCCCGTGCTGGATTTTCCTCCTTTTACCATACAAACTGTACTGTCCTTTCCAACTGTTCTCAGCCCCTGCGGAAACGTAAGCGATGACAGATGGGTTCCCTTGTGGCAGGTTGACGAATAAACAGCCTTTGTATACATAACAGCAGACTTAGTTCCGTCTTTGACATCAGTAGAGGGACCCATCAATTTAAAGAGGAATATATTTAAATGTGAAATAAATACACACACACACACAAATGCCAAGACAATACAGTAGTAGTCTTTTAACATTTTACAGGCTGCTATGATTAATGGACTGTCTTCACCTAGATTATTTAAACTCTAGCACAATTCAGAGAGATAGTCATTCATTGTACCGGAGATTGAAACTAGCTTTTATATTTTAATGTCTATTTTTCCAAATTCAGTTATTGTAGGCTAGAACCTGAACTTGGGTTATCAGTTACAAAATCCCTTTCCCTTAACAATTCAAAACATGACTTACTTATGTAAGTAAAATGGCAAATATAGGGTACTGCTATTTAAAAATAGAAATCTCTGGTGTGAGAAATATAACATGGTTTGGCTAGGGATTATTAGAAATGTAATATTCACAGATTGGGTAGGAACATAAAGGAATATGTCATTAGAATGAGACAAGTTTAAAAAATCACTAAAACTTTAATGTTTAGTTTCTTTTTCAGTTTTCAACATGGAAAATGAAATTGAAATGTATCATATTTGGCCTTTAAATTAAGAACCATCAAAAGATCAATGTTATATTTACATTTTGAGAGAGTTTAAGAGGGAATAACACATTTATACATGTTATTTATATGATTTTTACAAAAAAATGATTCTCTTAGATCAAAAATCTGTCTTTTAATCTCTGTAGGGCAACATCTTATATTAACACGTTTATTCTTTTTTGGATAAAACTTTTCACAAAATTTTTAATCTCTTAGCTTCTGGCCAATAAAATATCGGAATAAGAAATCTAAATACATAAATATTTAATAATTTCAGAAAATTTTTGAGTTTTTTAATAAAAATATATTCATTAGAATGAGGAAATGATTTTTCAGAGAGGACATCAGAAGTTATACTTCACACCTAATGGTAATAATATATTTAAAGTAAATATTCTTCATGCACTCCCTATGGAAAGGGTAATTTTAACAAAATCCTATAATTATAATAGAGATTCTTTTCATTCTCTGCTTGAAATATCTTAGAGCAAATGTTTGCTACATATGTTAAAATGCAGTAACATCTGAAGGTAATTATGTTGTATATGAGGATGTTTGTGTATGTGTGAAAGATGTTGACTGCCTATAAAGAAACTGGCACTAGTCTTCACTTTGAGACTATTTAATCATATTAACAAAACATATTAATTACTGAGAAAAAATAACCAACTGAATTAGGGTTGTAATAAATGCCTTTCATCAAGCATTAACTCAAAGGCAGACCCTGAGACTTGGAAACACAATGTAGAATGAGAAAGAGAAATGATGTGGTGCATCCTCGTGAACCTTGTTTTTTTTTACGAAAGTGTCTTTTCTTTTCTTTTTTAAAGATTTGTATTCATTATTTTTAGAGAGAAGGGCAGGGAGGGAGGGAGAAAGGGAGAGAAGTATCAATGTATGGTTGCCTTTCACCTGCTTCCAGCTGGGGGCCTGGCTTGCAAGCTGGTTATGTGCCCTGACTAGGAATTTTACCAGCGACCTTTGACCTTTGGGTTCACAGGTCAGTGCTTATCCACTGAGCCACACCAGCCAGGGCATGAACGAACCCTCTATACCACACTCATGAAGCAGGAAAGAAGAGTACAACAACAAGGTAAACAAAACTAATTTTTTAAAATGTTATGGACTCAGTCTACTTCATAGAAAAGCTTATTGCAATGTTGAATAAGTAGCATGGAAAACTAACCAGAATAATTTTTTTAAATAAAAAAATCATCTGCAACAAAATAATAATGAGGGACTTCAAAAGATATATAAAATAAAGGTGAAAGAGAAAAATAAAACCCCTAAAGGAAGACAGATAAACAGGACTAGATCCACTTGCTTGTACTGTCCTCAGTCTTATCTGTTGGCACAAAGATTATCTTTAAATTAATATTCTTCCTCTTTCAAGGAACCACATAAAGTGGGAAAAAATAAGACATTTCTTGGATTTCCATATCTATAATATAGAATTTAATCAGCATATATAAATGATATTAAAAATAATATATTTTAAATATTCCTGAACTATTAAGAACAGAAATATATTGACATAACATATGGTTTTATATTTTACTCTTTAATAAATATGTAGTTTCACTTGACATATTCAGAAATGTATAGGGCACAGTATTACCTTTGTCATAGAGTCTTTATGGCCAACTACCAAGCAGAAGCCTATGGCTTTGCTTCTTTGAACTGCCATCTGGATGAGCCTCGCTAACTCCCCTCTGGCAGCAGTGAGAAGTTGAATCCCTGCAACTCTCCTTTCCAGCATGTGAACCTTCCTTAGTCTGAGCATCTGCCTCCTGCAAAGACCCACCTCACTCCCTCTTCACCCCAGCCAGCCTGGTCCTTCCAGGGCTCTGCTGTGTGAAGAACAGACGGCCTTTCAAATGGCCTTAGTGTGTGAGGTGTCATCAGTCTTGACATCGGCCATGAAATGAACAGACGTTCCTCTGGCTTTCCCACAAGGACACAAAACACTGAAGATGTAAACAATTTGTTCTAGAATGTGCATTCCTGCTCTTACCCTGAGAAAATGTGAGGCAAGTTTAAATGAAACTGAAAACCAAAACATTAAATTATATGTCTCACTTGTAACTATGCAACTGTGTGGTGTCAAAGGAATGAAATGGATAAAAAGATCAGGGGAATTAAGTACAAACCAATAGAACATTCAGGATACTGTACTCTAGGGGATGAGAACAAAGACAAACTCATAAAAGTTATGCGGAGACACAGGGTTTAAAGCAAAACTATCCAGACAACCCAACGTATGAGATGATTTAGGCAAAGAAAAGTACAACATAGAAAACATAGTCAATACTATTGTAATAACCATGTATAGTGCTGAGTGGGGAGTGCCCATATTGGGGGGACTCTTTGTAAAGTATGTGACTGTCTAACAACGATGTTATATACCTGAAACTAATACAAAATAATAGTGAATGCAAACTGTAATAGAAAAAGTATTAAACGATGAGTCCAACATGCCCACAATATATGTAATTACACCTAGTCTATCCCATTGTCTTTATTGCTTTCTGTTAGGTGTCGATATCCAAGGCTCCATTTATTCATTTGAAATGTGAAGATGCATTAATATATCTCTTTTACCTCTGTCAATAAAAATATTCTGTGTCCTGATTAGCAGGTTAAATGAGTATTTTATGTCCTATCTTAAATCTCTCTTCTGTCAACCCTGTCCAACATTATCAGATTTAATCTTCTTAAATTATACTTTGTATCCCTTTGCTCAAGAATAATTTTTACCCATTACTTTCCGGTTCCTCTATTAATCAAACTAAATTGCCCTCCACCTTCCGGTCTACCAATTTAAAGTCCATTTATAATTTACACTAATATTCACATTTCAGCTTCTCTGTAAGACCAGTTCTATTTTTCCACTATAATTTTCCCACCAAATGCTCAAAGATTTGGATTTTCACTTAATATAAGCTATGTACCACATATCATATCATCTTGGTAATATAACACTAATTCTCTCTCTCTCTCTCTCTTCTCTTCTCTCCTCTCTTCTCCTTTCTCTCCCTCTCTCACTCCCTCATATATGTTAATCTCATCAGCCCAATCTCTCCTCCCCAGTCTCAATCTCAATTTCTAATACATATAAACAAAAATATATTAATCATCAAGAAAAATTTACCAGCTGAATTAGGGTTGTAATAAGCTGAGGCTCAAAAGACAACTCAGCAACTTAGCACTGAAGTTAGGTTTCAAGTTCAAAATCACCATTATATTATCCACTGCTGTGTATTGTATTTTGAAAGCATAATATTAAAAAAGGTAAGGGAGAAATGTTGGAAACATCAATGCCTTATAGATGTTAAGTATATGTATAGGCTAAGCCGATGGTTACTCTAGAAAATGAAAAATGTACATAGAGCTAATATTGTAAACATAGGGTTAACCATAATAAAAACAGAAACACACCAAGGAAAAACACCCACAATTTTTTCTAAACTTATACAATCAATGCGCCATGAGAAACATTGTCTCTTCGGCTATTACCTGCTTATTTTCACTTTTATTTTTGTTTGGATATAATCTTTTGTGATGACCCTTTTTTGAAATATTTGATAAGAAGTCAGTTATGGCTTCACATTAGAAAGGTTACTCTTCCTGAAAGAATTTACCTTTTCTTTTTTTTTAATACTTAGGCTAACCATACAATCATCTAGGTAATCTAACTTTCAAAAAGTGAAAAATTATTTGTTTGTAGGTGAATTTAAAAGAGCACCTATTTTTTGCATCGTTAAGAATTTTAATGCATGTTTATTATTACAATCGGCAGTCCCTCATGCATTATTTAATTTCATTAGTGATAATAGGTAAATTGATACTCAGAACACTTTCTTTTATTCCACTTTTGTCTCTAGGCAGGCATGGAGGAAATATAATCAGCTTATAATCAGATAAGTATTATGGAATACATTGTCCTTTGTTTTAGACTTAGAGGTCCCTTTGTGGCTTTTTTCTGCACTGAAATGTGGTGTCATTACTGACACATTTTTTCCAGAATATTTCAAATAACACCTTAATGAGGAAAAGACAATATTTTATGTTTTCAGGAAAAAACCCATTAAAATGTGCATACATTTTTCATTTCTCTCTTGGGTTTCATATGTTAAATATAATTAGCATTTAGAATTCTTTACTAAAATTTAGGCAATATACAATCTTGTGGTTTTACTGATTAGGTAGGTCCTGCTTAAGAAAGAAGTATTTTTGCTTTAAAATCATATTACCTTTTGAGATAATGGAGCGCTGACTTGTCAAAAGACAAATAGCAGTGACAAAACCAAAACCAAACAAAATCTCAGGTTTGAAGGTACATCTACTCTACCAGTCTTCAAGGAAGAAGTAAAATTAATCAGGAAAGAACAAATTGTCCTATGAGAACAGAAATTTTTAAAGAGGACTTTCACCATATCCATAATTCTTACTAAGCTTCATTAAAATTATACAATTATTTCAATCTTTAGATATAATTCAGACGATTTAAAAAGTATGTTGCAAAATAATTAAACGACATGATTCTCACAAGAAATTTTAGAGGGTGCCTGAACAATCGGGATAAGTAAGAGAATAATACACATTAAAAATACACAAACAAATACAGCTTTGTATTTGTATATAACTCCAGTAATGCGAATATAATTTTGGTTAACTTATAAAGTATACGATGAAGACTTAAACATAATAAAGGAATAACACTGATCAAAGTTACTTAATCATTGTAAAAATACAGTAGACAATAGATGATGGTTGGCACTTCACACTGATGTAAATTCAAATGGACAGCAGATATATTAGAAGATTCAAATTTTCATTTTGCTCTGGAAAGGCTAATTTCACAGGTATTTATAAAGTTATGAATATTTATTACATTGAAAAATTCCATATTTCAACCAAGCAAATTCAACCACACAAAAATAAATAAGACCACTTTCATATATATTTGCATATATATCTATATACATATATATGTACATATGTGTGCATATTTATGTCTTTTGTTACTAAACTATTCAAAGTGGCAAATAAGGAATCGATTACCAAATGACTTAGCTACACCCTGAATAGTTTGTAGCTTTTATAGAATGAAATAAAGCTCAACCAGCTGTCACAAAGGTATATTTCAGATGGTACCGTAGAGTGTAAAAATACAATATGCAAAGTAGTATTTACATGTAATCTTTTTTGCCAATAAATGTGTATGTGTGTATGTACTTATAATTATTTTAGGGACATGGAGAAAAATATGGCTGTCCTTATGAGATAATATTAACATAAATTTTCTAAATGTGTCTGGTATGTTATGAAATAGAAGAAGAAAAATTAAAAAATAATAAAAGTCTACCATAAAAATATTATATTAATGTTTATGATTCACTATAAACAATGTGTACATTTATTTGTATGCCTAAAAATGTAAAATACAAAATAAAATCAATGAATTACAAACAAAAAAATGTCAACATTGCACTTGACTGCAATCCATGGAAAGCATTTTTCGAAGTTCAGGAAATAGAAATGCCATCCAACTAACATTGCCTGAATAGTCTATTCCAGTTACTCTTTGGTTTTTTTTTTTAAGATTGTATTTAATTATTTTTAGAAAGAGGGGAAGAGAGAGAGTCAGAGAGGGAGAGAGACATCCATGTATGGTTGCTTTTCACCTGCCTCCAACCACAGACCTGACTGGAGACCTGGCTTGCAACATGGTTATGTGCCTTGGCTGGGGAATCGAACCTTTGGGTTCACAGGCCGGTGCCTTATCCATTGTGCCACCAGCCAGGGCCTATTCCAGTTATTTTTAAACTAATTACTAACATTCTCTAAAGTAACAAAATACGTATTTTTTGCCAATGTGACAAAAAATAGGTATAATTATGATGCATTTATTCCAAACAGCTATTGTTGTGTTGGCTGTTGTCATTTTTTAATTTGAAAATCGAAGTGAAAAGAGGTCAATGCCCCTAATTAAAAGTCAGATATTGCATGCTTTGAAATTTCTTGCAGCACACTGTGTGTCTGCCATAGCACATTGGTCAAAAATCACTGGTCTATTCCATGGCTTCTCAATGTCAGCACAACTGACACTTCAAGTCAGGTAATTCTATATTGTGGGGCTGTCCTGTGCATTGTAGGATGTTCAGTAGCACCTCTGCTCTCTTTCTAGTATTGTCTCCCAGTGTAACAACCAAACATGGATCTCAGCATTGGCAAGTTTCCCTGGGGACAAAGTTTTAGGAATTGCTGGTATATAATGAAAAACAGCATTAAGTAAAAAATAAGGGTTGGGCGTTAGAAGAAGAGGGGATAAAGTTCCTTTGCAGATTATTAGTGTTATATGTGAAGAAAATTCACATACTATAAGAGCTTTCACTAGTGAAGATATAGAATAAGTCATCAAAAACTGTGTTTTTATATTACTTTTAAAAACAGGGAGGAAAATATAATGGAGAGAATATCCCTTTACCATTAAGCTAAAATACATAGATACATATATACAACGTATAAAACTCCTGATAATAATGTGGTTAAAAGAGACATACAGAGAAAGAAACAGTGCTCACAGGAAGCCCCGTGAGTGCTGCCCTGTCCCCTCCTTCCTGATTCCATGGCTCTGGCCTCTCTAATGTGGAAACTGACTACCAGATCCTGACACAACCCCATGAGAGAGTATGGAAGGGAGAGGGTAAGAATTCACTTCTCTGATTTTTAAGAGTTTACTGATATATAAACGACCTACCATAAAATTCACCCTATAGTGTATAGCTCCGGTTTAAAATGTATTTACAGTTATACACGCACTCCCATAATCTAATGTCATCATATTTCATTACCCCTGAAAGAAATCTTGTACCTTTTAGCAGAGATGCTCAATGCTAACCCCATTCCTGCTTCCCCAGCAGGCCTAGGCAACCATTACTCTACTTTTCTCCAGTTTCCAATAACATGTTCTTCTCATCCTTTGGAACTGAATGCATTATTCAATTCCAAAGTCATGCTGCCATGGGTACACATATGTGATGGCTGACCTGTACACTCAGGACCAAAATCTATTCAAGTCCGCTCAGACTGTCCTAATAAATGCCATAGACTGAGAGCAGGGTGCCGGCATGATTGAGTTCTAATGATACCTCTCTTCCTGCCTTGCCAAGCAGGTTTCTCACTGAGCCCTGAAAGAGAGGGAGACAGAGAGCCAGAAAGACAGAGCGAGTCACTAACGGCACTCATCCCACCATCTGGGCTCCCACCTCCTTACTTCCTCTACACCTTATCATTTCCCAGAGGCTCCATCCCCAAAGGCACCACAGGGTGGATGGGGCATGAATCTATTTGTGGGGAGGATACGATTCAGCCCACAGCATAGGACATGACAGTATTTCCCCCTACCTGACTTAATTCTTTATCATTCCATGTAAGATCTTCGTTTTCTTTCTCTTCCTGGATTGTATGTTGTCTTTGGGGTTTTCTGTTTGTGCGCTTTTTGTTTCATCCCTGATTATAAACATTTTTCTTCCGTTGGTTTGGTAAGGGCTTGCATGTTGGAAAAAAGAAGCAGAATTTAGACACGTGTCCTCCCTAATCCGAAGGCCTCAGTTCAGATCAACAGTGCCCTAGATTATGTGGACCTTACAACGTAGAAATATCCATACTAGTAAGCACCTTATTATTGAGTGAGAGAAAGAGATCACACACACACATACACACACACACATGAGTGTACAGCAAGGGAGCTTATTTTCAATGCAACAGAAAAGATATGAAGAACCTGGGATGGAGGCATAGAAGCAGGGAAAACTAATGACAGAGAGAAACAGAAAAAGAGTAATGACCTGAGTCTTAAATATCCTGATAAAAATTCTGCTACCTTTTTTTTCAATGTTTTTATCTTTCTCTGCATGAACTCTTAGGGTATTTTGGTTTTGGTTTTAAGCTTATTTCTCTGTACTTTGCCTGATCATTATTCAGGCCTGGTCCTCACCTGCACTGACAAGTGAACCTTAGACATTTGGAAAGAGCAGTGGAACCTGACACACGGACCTTTAGGAATCTTCCTCAGGACAGGAGGGAATTCACGCTGGGACAAACCAGACTGGAGGCCAGACCAGGGATGAGTCCCCAGCCTGGGTGAGAGGAAGTGCACTTCAGCTTTTATCCAAAAATAGAGATGATCGGTCCTCCCAGTGGGATGTGCCCCAGGAGTGTGGCCTAGTCTCAGCAAAGTGTCTTACCAGAAAATCCTCGAGAGTCACACATTAAAATTAAAGAGCAGGAAACACATAAACCGGTTGTCCCTGGGAAATCACTTTCAGCATTATCTGTTTTAATTTTCTCATTAGATGTATTATATAACTGACCTTTTCTCACTTGAAGACTTCAGTGAAAAAAAAGAAAATGATAGTGAACTTATGTAAGGCAGATATCTTAAAAACATTTTTAGGATTAAAATGCAATACAGAATTTTTTTTTTTTTTTTTTTTTGCAGAGAATGCATCATGCTCTGACACACTTCAATGAGCAGACCAAAACACTACAGGCTACATGGAACTCACAGGCGTTTCATGAAATGTAAACCGGGAGGAAAGAGAAATGTGTGAATTTGAAGTACAGCAATGACAGCGTAAGAAGGAGGCTGGCAGAAGTCGGGCCCAGCAGTGTCCACCAGAGAACCTGAGAAGGAAGAGGCTTAGAGAAGAAAATACACCCGGCACAGGACAGGCGCCATTAAATGCCAACTTCACATGGCAAAGAACAATTGAAATCTGACACAGTAATTTCTGTTTTTCAAAGCTAGTTTCATTAACCTAAAAATATACATATCCACAATTAGATGAATATCATGAAGCATCTAATTATTTTTAAAATGGACTAGTTACATAGGGGATTAAGAGTATTAAGATCTTTAGAGCTGACCTATGTCACATAAGCAATTTCAAGATGAGTACCCCTTGTCTCTGGTGTCAATATTTTAATCCTTTCAAGGAGCTTCTGTTAGTCACTGTTACATGATTCATCTTTTGCAATTAGATTGCTGCTAATGAACTCAGTCCTGTACCCAGAATGCTTTTTATGTTTATTTGTGAAAAATAGATTCTGTATCTCCTTTTGGTTTCCCTGTAATCAGGGGAATGTCACATTGATGCCTACTGATAACAATTTAATAAATTACCATGATAAAATTGTATACATATTAATTTCAGAAATCCAAAATACATGCTACAAGGGTATCTCATATAGGTCAAAAATATGAGCAGACCTGCATCAAACACCTATTAAATTGTATTATAGTCATTGTTATACTACATAACAATTTTTAGCCTACAAAACATAAGTTTTCTTTTCTCAGTGGCACTTAAACAAAATATATGAAATATAATTGAAGTCTAATTACGAGTTTAAAATTTTTACAAAGCTCTGGCTGGTGGCTCAGTAAATAAGGGACCAGCCTGCAAACCCAAAGGTCACTGGTTCAATTCCCCAGCCAGGGCACATAACCAGGTTGCAAGCCAGGTCTCCAGCCAGGTCCATAGCTGGAGACAGGCGAAAGGCAACCATACATGGATGTCTCTCTCCCTTTCTGCCTCTCACCCTTCCCCTCTCTCTAAAAATAATAATAAATAAAATCTTTTTTAAAAATTTTACAAAATGTATGTTATTGCATATTAAATGTGATAATACTCATAAAATGAACAGTTTAAGAAACAAAATATACCATAAAATTATTGTTGTTTTATCATTTCAGTGAGCCCATCTGAACTACAAATAACTTCAATGTTAAGGGAGAAAGTCTTCCACTTTTTAATCACATCGATAATTAAAATATCTTGCCTGTCCTTAAGTAGTCCAAAGTTGACAGGTTTCTAAGATGAACAAAAATGGATCAGTACATGTGTTATGCAGTAATCCTTTTCTATTTGGCTGGGACTTTCAGCAACATACAGAAACAACTCCCCTTGTGTGGACGATATTACATTAGAAACAAATTTAGAAGTGTGCTCACTTTTTCATCTTTCTCAGGGAACTAATTTAATTTTATCTTGTGTGTATGTGTTTTAAGAGAACACGGTTCATTTGCTTGTTAAATAATTGCTCTACCTTTAAAACAGCTGTACTTGAAACAATAACCACGTATAAGAAATACATAAATAAGGAAAGTTTGAACATGCCATACAAGGCGGTATCTCTAATTCGTCATTCATGAAGTTAGATCTGCCCAGGAGTTATTAGTAATTCCCATGGGGTAGTTGATTCCCACCTTGGGCTTCCCATTCTTAACATTCTCTTGAATAATTCCAATCAGTGTGTACACTGGTTCTGCATCAATGCTGAAGATAGTCGTGCACTGACATCCTAATTTCTAATGTTAACTTAATTGGTTATTTGGTCAACACTTACTCAGTGATCACCACATAGCAGGGGTCATTCCAGCCCTGGAAATGCAACACTGAGCTGAACAAGCATCCTGCTCCCACTGGAGGAGACAGAGAGCGGGAGGTGAAAATACCATGAAGAAAATCAATCAGGGCTCAACAACCAAAATGGCAATGGAGGAGACCCCAGTCTCTCTAATCCCCCAACGCACACAAACATCACAAGTAGATGCTATCCCTTAACCACAGAATAGCTCGGAGGGAGTTCTGGGATCCACTTAAGTTTCAGAGATGCAGTAGAACAAAAGGATGTGAGAAGAACACAAGAAGAAAGAAAGACAGCTCACTGGTGCCTGCATCGTGCCCTCCCCCAAGCAGGGATTGCTCACTGCCAATAGGGACTGTCCCACCTAGAAACCAAAGTTAAAGCTGGGGGAGAACTCAGATTCTCCAGTTTTGGGGGACATTGCTCAAAGGTCTGTTTTCCATTTCACCCCAGGAGGACTGACCAAGATGGGGTTTACAGAGGTGGCTAGGAACAAGGATAACAGGGGCTATTGATGGATACTGGTGATGCAGCAAGAGTGACTTGTTTCATGGGCAAATTCAACAGGTTTCATCCCAGAGGAAGGGTCCAGTGCAGCTACCCCAGGGCCCCTGCAGGTTTTCCTGACTTTGGTCCAGCAGGTCTTCCTGTTAACAGACTTCTGGTACAGCATCATAATGTGCATGTGCCGCTGGACTCACACAAGGAGAAGCAAGTGCCTGACAGCACCCCAGACAGGGGGAGAGGTTGGGACAGCCTGGCTCAGTAAACTAATAGGGGACCCCACATTTCAATCCAGAATAATCCTCTCCAAGACACATAACACCAAAACTGTCTGAAAACAGAGACAAGAAGAGAACTTTAAATACATCAAGGAAAAATACTTCTTTCATACAAGGGTACATTCCTAGAAACATATAACCTGCCCAAAATGATCCATGAAAAAAAGAAAATCTTAACAGATCAGCAATGATAAGGACATTGAATCCATAATGCAAACCCTCTCAGCAGAGAAAAGTCCAAGACCAGATGGCTCCAACTTTTCCCTAACAGTTAGAGAATACTAGCTGATCCTTCTCGAACTGTTGTATGGGAAAAAAAGTCCACAATGCCAGGTGGAATTATAAAGACTAAAAAGCAGTAAATGAAAGTACTGCTATCGTCTTACCTTTTACATGAACTAATATAAAACTCTTTGATGAAAGATAAGTTAACGATGCCTATTTAAACCCTAAATACATGCACATGTAAGTACATGTGCACACATATATCCACTCACACACCTTTAGCTGAAGAAAAAGATAAAATGTAATATTAATAATATTAGGTTAAAGTATAAAAGAAATAAAACTGTAATCAAAAAGAGGTCAAACAGAAACAAAGAGTAAAGTAATAAAATGAATACAAACCATGTAAATAACTACATAAATATAAGTAAAATCATATCACAATGAAAAGGAACAGCTTGTCAGACTACAGTGACAATGTTAAAGTAAATGTGTTGATTCTAAGAGATGTTCTGTAAACATTAAAAAACACAATAGCATAATAGGGTGGGAAAATATATACCATGCAAATACTATTCATGGCAAAACCTAAAATAATACGTTAAAACACAAAAACAGAAATCACAACAAGGAGTCCTAGAATAGCTATCGAAGGCCATTTTAAGTGGTAAAATAGTTGCTTACATATAAAGACCTACCAATCAAATGAATTTGCCTTAACACAGAGATTCTAAACCTCTAAAGCAAAACCTGAAAGAACTAAAATCAGAATTAAAGAAATTCACAGTTACAGTTTAAAATGGCAACACCATTCTCTTTCTACTGTAGAGAACTATAGAAAGAAAAATAGTGTAGAAAGATGTAAAACATTTGAACAATTATCAACCAATCTGACCCCATTGACTAGTAAAAACCAATAAAACCAAGGTGCAGAATACATATTGTTCTCAATTTCACATAGGAAATTCATCATTAAAATAAAACACAGCCTTGGCTGATGTGGCTCAGTGGATAGGCACCAGCCTGTGAACCTAAAGGTCACTGGTTTGATTCCCCGCTAGGGCACATAACCAGGTTGCAACCCAGGTCTCCAATCAGATCTATAGCTGGAGGCAGGTGAAAGGCAACCATACATTGATGCATTGCTACCTTTCTTCCTCCCTGCCCTTCACTCTGAAAATAATGAATAAAATCTTAAAAAATAAAATAAAATAAAATACACATGGAACATGCAACTGGATCAATATAAAAAATGTGTTAAATAAGTACAAAGAGGTCATGACTGGGAGAGCTGCAGAGGAAGTCTTAGGGCATCAGAAGCTCTGTTTCTTGATAGGTGTGTTTGTTTCATTGGTTTATGCATTTTTAAAACTAATTGGTTAAGATATTTAAGATTTCTTTAGTTCTCTATATGTAAATGTTTAGCTCAGTTAAAATACATGTGTGAAATTTTATCATATTAGATTTTTCAACAATAAATGCCTCTACATTGTTTTTGGATAGAAGTCCAGGTTAGTAAAGATTGCCTTACAAACAGCCCAATACTTGATTTATGTTATACTACTTACTATGTCTGTAGTATGTATTTATTAACAGATGCTATATTTACATGGATTTCAAAAATTCACGCTGGATATTTAAAAGTGGCAAACACTACACTAGTATAAACTATTTTAAAGTATTTTAAAACGATATATTAGTTATTTCTGAGCTACCATAAATTCAGTTAAATAACTGGGAACAGTTATTCTAACTTTAAATGCAAAACTGAAGATAATCGTCTACAATCATTCTACAAAGTATTTTTGGCAATTCTTTACTGTATAATGGAACCATTCATTTGAGTTAATTGGGATTCTAAAATTAATTTTTAAATTTTTAATTGCTGAACTACGGCATCCCAAGAAATAATAATTACCTGTCCAATTGCAAAAGTGAAGTGCTCTATTACATTCCCTTGGTCTTCTTTAGTCTTGCTTCGTATATTCCTATTCACTGGAACAATGTTATTAACTTCTGAAGTTGATTATATGGGTTGCTTTGTGAATAGGGACAAGCAGCATTTGAGACAGTTAAAAATAATGTTCTATTTGGTCTTAAGTGAAATACTTATACCTATCAGCCCCTCTGAAGAATATGTACTAAATGTTAGAATTAAAATGTTCACTATTTGAAACTGCTCTGGAAAACTATGAATTAGCTTTGTGATGGTTAACATTTTAGATATTATCTTTAAAAATAGCATTCTTAATACTCTACCTTTCCACTCATAGGATTAAAATCTTTGAAGCATTCTCAATCATTAATTATAAGTAGACTAAATACTGTCTTTCTCTTTTTTTTTAGTTTTAAGTAAAACAATGTTATAAGGTTACAAGTAATTTTCCAAATTATCATGTAACCTGAAAAGTGACTGATATATAGAAAGCAATTGTCATATGTATTTAACAGATTCAGGCAATGTTTGTGAAAATATATGTTAATATCTGTAAGATAAAATAGAAATATTGGTTTCATCATTGTTTATAATGTTGACATACATAATTTGAATATTTGAATTAAATAATCCAGTAAAGTAATCTAACACATTCAATAAAATTTACATAACATTGAGGCACTGTTGGTTATGATACTTAGTAAGTGAATCATATGAATAATGGAAAATATTTTATAAAAATATAAGCTCTATAAGGTTTTCCTCTTATAGTTCATGTTCAGCAAAATCATAATTTTTCTTCAGATACTCTCACATTAAAAATAGTAGTTCCACCCTGGCTGGTGTGGCTCAGTGGATTGAGTGCTGGCCTCTGAACCAAAAGGTCACTAGTTCAATTCCTAGTCAGGGCACATGCCTGGGTTGCAGGCCAGGTTCCCAGCTGGTATCTTGCGAAAGTCTCTTTCTCTCTGCCTTCCTCTCTCTGAAATAAATAATCTTAAAAAAAAGGAAAGAAAAAAAACAGTAGTTTCTGCATTTATTCTTTCTTTCTTTCTTTCTTTCTTTCTTTCTCTTTCTTTCTTTCCATAGAAGTAGTATGATTTAGGTTAGATTGCTCTTGTCAGCTACAAGTTCTATTATATGTCTACAGTTCTCTAATAGTAATTCTATTTGAACACTTTTAACTGTGACAAGCGAAACATTAAGTGCTCTGGGACCTGTCTCTTTGATCCTGTCCAGCAGAGTACTCTCATCCCATCCCTTCTAATTACCTCCTTCTGACATCATTACAAAGCCATCAAGCTTTCACACATAGGAGTCTTCTTCCACCCATCCACTGTCATCTCTGTTTGAAGTACATGACTTTCTGATTCTCAGCCAGAAAGTACTGTACTGAGAGGAACTGATGTTCACTTCCTGGCCTTGAAGTACATTTAGTTCACATTGGAAGAGGACACTTTAATGCCCAGGGATATTTACAAGGTTTCATTCCTTGTTCTCCAGCCTGATTCAGCCCAAATACCCTCCTACCACCCTTTCACTGCCCCAAAACTCTACACCCACCATTTTATTCTTCTATTGAGTCCTTGGTGTCCAGTTTCAAAAATAATAGGGAGTATACAGTCTCGGTCTCAAAGTGGTATACAGCTTGCCCATTAGAAAGCAGTGAACATGTATTTTATAGAAGAGAGAAAAGAGGGAATTGCATAGCCTTAAAAAGCCAATGTGAACGTAGGCACTGCAATTCCCAATCTTAAGGAGAGTCAAAGAGAGTGACACAGATGATTATTATGGAACAAAAGCAGGCAGGCAGGCAGGCATCTCGGGGCCCTTTTTGACCCACCTTGCAAAAAAAAATAAAAATTTCTGGGAAAGCGCAAGAAAAAAATTATATCAAATACTGGACTTAATTATCAAGAAAACTCATCACCAACTGTGAATTATAGTCATTTACAGTCATTGACAAGGTGTCACATACTTTCGTCTCAAAATTTGAAAGGTTTAAAATATAAACTTGTAGGTAGCTAAATGAGGTAGTGTAAACTGAATGAAGTATGAACAAATAAAACAGACAAGTTTACCTGTGGGGAGAAATTACAAAGAATGGGAACCTTGACATAACAAAGAAAAACTCTTATTTCTTCTTCTTACCCAGGGCCTCCCTTGATTGCCCTTGTCTGTAAGCAAAATTAAGAGCTGCTCCATTCAGAGGAATTTAGTCTCTTCAATGGCTGCCTACAGATGTTCCTTATTAAAAAGTAGAGTAGTAAATTCAGTACACTTACCAGTTATACATCTTAAGAACTGGAAAAATCTCATTATATAGAAAGTGTGTCCTTTACTTTTATCTTTCCCCTGACAGTAATGCAAAACATTTTTCTTCATTAAATGAAAATGTAGTCCATATATTATTTTTTAGAAAATTACAACCTGGTTGGAGAACTAGATTAGCTATTTTTCAGATGGAGCTAGGAATTAAAATTGGGACTTCTATTTACTATCACCTACATTGGACTTGTGGGTAAATAGGTTTCACTAGTGTTGGGAAGAAGCCAAGATCTGTGAATCCCGCATGGACCAAGAATTATACCCAGTTGAGATAGGATAAGATGCCCCTGCATATAGATCTCTAGGACCCAAAGCATAAAATTATTGGCAACAAAAAGCTACTGAGGAGCTATACATAGGGATGTTGCACAGACGAAAAGATGGATGCCCCTATAAAAACTGTGATTCATGCAAAATACTTGGTATGGAGAGTAAGGTAGGAAAATGGTGGCAATGTTGATTCAGGAGATTCCGAGAAACCCTATAGCTCAAGGTTCAAAGAGGAAGCACCAAATCAATTATCCTGGACCACAGCATGGTGGTTGCTAATGCAAGGGCACTAAATGGCAATGGGAAAAATTACAATAAAGATTAAATTAAAAATATAAAGATCAGAACTTAAAAATTTATTCTAAAGACTTTAGTGGCTTTCAAAAAACTTAAAATAATGTTATTCCATGCTGGATCTCATATTGTCTAACTTTTTGTGTCTGTACCTGTACTTCGTAGCATATGTTATTATAGCATAGCATATTTTACTATGATGTCTCTCAGAAAATTAGAAAAAAAAAAAAACCTTAAAAGGAAGCTGTAAGTAGGTTTTTGAGACATGTAGGACATGAGAGGAAAATAGAAAATTACATTTTAAAATCAACCCATAATTTATTCTTGGGAGATGGATGTTCCTTATGAGGTTGCAGCTTTTCCACCTTTTTCATCTCATGCTATACACAATAAGCTAATTATTAAAAGTTCTGCAGCAGACCCCCAAAATTATATTTTTGCTAATCTGACCAAAAAATAGGTATAATTTTGACTCATTCACTCTAGATGGCTATTGTTATGTTGGCTATTGTCACGTTTACTTTGACAATCTAAGGGCAAGGAGGTTAGGTAAGGCATGTTTCAAATATTCTTGTAGCCCACGAGCATACCTGCCCTGGCACACAGGTTGAAAAGTGCTGATGTAATCAAGGAACACACATCCAGGAGTCCCCCATGATGCTCAGCTGCAGTTACCCATGGTCAACCATGATCCAAGCACACACAATGGAAAATTCCATTAAGGAACAACCCATAAATGTTAAACTGGGCACGGTTTTGAATAGCATGATGAAATCACTTGCCTTGGTTCCTTTACACCTAGAATTGAAATCATCCCTTTTTCCCAATGTCTCCACATTCTCAACACCCTGGCCGGTTGGAGACCAAGTTATCAGACTGACTATTGCAATATCGCAGCAATTGAACTCAAGTGACCCTTATTTTAATTCATAGTGGGCCCCCAAATGTAAGAATAGTGACCCTGGCCACTTTGATATGCAAAGAAAAAAACATAAAGTGTTTGCTTAAGTGAAAAAGTATGTAGGTGTAGAAAAAACCATAGCATCCATGGGGGTTGGGACTAGGGCCGTTTCTGTCACTCACAGAGGGTCCTGGAACATATTCCCACAGATCAGGGGGCCTACTGGGCAGTCTGGTACTTCCAATGGCAGTAAGGATCTGGATAGACTAGAGACCTGGATAACAACAGCTGATTTTCCAGCTTCGATGGACGGAGTTTGAACAGGGCATGACAGAAGGCTGCAGTGACCCACTGAAACTCGGTTGATGAAAGTAACAAATGAGAGGAGCAGTGTGAACATCAGCAAACAGTTTGCTCCCAAGATTCTAAACCGGGAAAGACAAGGTTGTACCCCAGTAAATGACTTGCTATTTGCTTCTGAGGGTTCTGGTCAACCAAATACCTGAACAAAAACTGTGCTCGCTTGGCTGGCTAGCTCCCTACTCTTGCCAGCAGTTTGCTCAGCTGCACAAACTGCTTACTTTTCAGAACAAAAATGTGCTCATCACCGTCCCCTTCAGGATTCTCACCCTACTGGGCTCACTACCCCATGCGCTGTGTCGCGCTCTGCTCGCCCGGATCAGCAGCCTGACCTTATAAACATCTGTTTTAAAACCCTCCAGGCAAGATCCCCGAACTCTACGTATGTTTCATCAAACTCCTTTCTGGGAGACAATACTCAGGTGACAGCATGGTGGTCATTTGTCCCTATTGTAGCAAGTGCGGTGGATTCAACTGTGATGACTTTGATCTTAGTGGTCCTTGTTCCGATGTGACAGTAGAAAATGGGTTGAAATGCCCTTTGGCATGTGACCCAATAAAAAGCTCTGTCAGAAAGTAAAACTTTAGGGCACCTTAAAAAAGTAAGTAAATTGAAAAAAAGAAGTTTTTTTCAATTTAAATATCCCAGTTGGTTACAGCCACTATTATTTACGTATTTATTAATCGATTGACTTTTAGAATCTAGGACTTATTTTGATAATTCAGATTCAAGCTAGTACACATTTCTCACTTTCCTATTTATCAGTTAGTTAAATGCTGTAGCCAAATGAAAATCTGAAAATTTGTAGATCACTTCAATTTTTTATATTTGTTCTATGATAACAGTACTAATGTTAAAATTTTTCAACAAAGTGAATTTTGAAAGTTTTTAATATAATGTCTTATAAGTTGTATATGGATGGGTAGATAAGAAAATAAAGATTAATAAATACATATATAATTAATAAATACATATATCTATATTTAGCTATATAGATATATCAATATATAAACAATAGCACTTTTCCTTTTTAGCAAGGCTTGACATTAGCATTTATGTCTGTTAGGCTAATCAGAAATAAGTATTTTTACCTTTCTAAAATACCAAATAATTTAAAAATGTAGACAGTATATTCATTTCTTTTGCACTACATTCAGAAATATGAAAGTGTTTTATAAAAAGCATGTTATAATGGATGCACATCCCTGAATCTGTATCACAGATAATTTAACATAGAAAAAGCAGCTGATGCCCCTACCAGTGGGTACCTAGAAAGTAATATCTGAATTATAGTCAACTAGAAAAAAATTAATTTTAAATGTAATACTTTTAGGAGAAATATCCTGATTTCTTTTTTAAGTGAGAAAACCTACTTTTTGATAGTAACTGATTTAAAGTGTTAATAAAAGTGCAATGATTTAATAAATTAACCATTTTTTGAAACACTCTTCTTTTTGAATCTGATGTTTGCAAGAAAATGAAATTCAAGGATGTAACTTTTTGTGTTTTTTAAAACAAATTAGTGCTCATGTCAATAATTATCTATAATTGTTAACACATTGAAATTTCATCAATTTATTACCACAGTACAGGAGATGAATATCTATACACTTGTGTAGAAAGAAATGCATGAATATATGTTAACCTACATGTCACAGTGTTTGAATAGTTTAGTTTTTATTTATTCAAACCCAGAAATTATTATTTTCAATATGTCTAATTTATCTTTGCTATCAAAAATCTGCTTTGTGTCATAGATAAAAGTGTATCACTTGAAGCGATTCCTTTACAATAAATGTGCAGGGGAAATAGTTCATTGTAATGATCATGATGAAAGTTCACTTGTTCTTATTCACAAAGGACTTAAATTCTAATTACTACCTTACATTATAAAACTTATTTTTCATCATCACAGTAGACAAAATAGTGACCTTAATATACTCAATATAAGAAAGGCTATGTGCTAACGAATAAAATGGGATAAAATTTGAAGAGCATAAAATGAATTCATTATCAATGCTGAGAAGGAATTTTGTATATCTCAAAAAGCATCAGCAATTAAGGAAGTATTCAATTGACAGAGTTAGGAAGTAAAAAACCTAAAACGTGCATCAATATTTTTATGAAAAGAAACTTACATTGCAATTATCTGGGATGGAGTGTGAGATATTCCACAGTAGGCCACAAGGTATTCAATATAAAACATTCATAAATTTACCATCATCTAAATACATTGATACAACATAAAGTTGAAAACCTAGAGTTGTCATATTGGTATAAGTAAACCGGTGCAAGAGTGGAGCTTTCTGTATTTTTACAACAATAAACTTTCATGACAAATTGAAAGGAAGTAAATTGGGATAATTTAGCTTCTGATAATTAGAATTTTTCTATAAGAAAACAATAAACTATGAAACTAAGTATAAAACAAAGTATTTTAAAGAAAATTATATTAATTAATAAAACATACTTTTTAAACACTTTAATACTTTGGAATATAATGTAAAACAAAGTAATATACAACCTGATTTTAAATATTTTAAATAAAGAAGTTACTGCTTTTTCAAATTTGAAATTGTATATATAAATGTATATTTATATGTAATATACAATCTTATTTTAAATATTTTAAATAAAGAAGTTACTGCTTTTTCAAAAGTTTTAAATTGTATATATAAATGTATATTTATATGTTTGTTATATAAATATTTATTTAATATATAACTATGCATGATATATTTCTTGTTCAGTTACATCCTTATCAATACTTAGGACTTTGAATATTTTCAATTTTATACTCTGCTCTGAAGTTCCCATTTGCAATGGGTCAACTCAGACTCAACAACTAACAAGGTAGGAAGGACCCAAACATCGTGCTTGGAAATATCAATGGCATAGTCCAAAGCATAGCCCACTTGGCACCACCATACCTAGGCTTTCTATGACAAAGAGCAACTATCCCACTAGGGAAAACTGAACTCCCACTGCACGTTCCAAAAAAAACCTACTAGGTGCATTGGACCCTCAATTTACTCAAGTTCTCCTACATGCCCATGGCTTGTTCCTTCACCATTTTCCTCAGCTGAAATCCACTGTCCACTGGTTTTGTTTTTGCTGCAAGGGCGGACCATTTGGCTCAAGGAAAGTACCTCCGCTTTCGAAACTATTTTCAAAAATCTAGATTTTTGGATGGCTACTTGCAAAGCTATAGTATACGCTATGATTAAAGATACCCTTCATTGAGGCTCAAAAGGAAAGAAACAAACACACAGCAGCTGGTGGAATTATCTGGGCCACTCATTTTTTTTTTTTTTTTTTTAAGTTTTTATTCATTATTTCCAGAACAAGGGTAGGGAGAAAGGAAGAAAGGGAGAGAAACATCATTGTGTGGTTGCCTTTCACCTGCCTCCAGCTACAGACCTGCTGGGGACCTGGCTTGCAGCCTGGTTATGTGCCCTGAGTGGGAATCAAACCAGTGACCTTTGGGTTTGCAGGCCTTATCCACTGAGTCACCAGCGAGGGCTTGAGCCACTCATTTAGAAGGTATTCATGGTAAGGATCAGTTCTCTGATGAGACTGTTCGGAGTCACTGTACACACATAAAACCTACACCTACACACACACACACACACACACACACACACACACACAGTGAAGAAGCACTGCCAATAGTCAGTTTTACATGGGATTGAGGTCAGAAGACAAACTTCCGTTTCAGCCTAGTGCTTATCTGGAAAATCATGAGAAATGACATAAAGTCACAGACTATAAATGCAGAGTTCTAGGGTACGAAAGAAAAAAAACAAAGTGCTGTTCAAATTGTAACAATTATTCTTTCTTTGGTTTGTTTTAATATGTTGAATACAACTTCTAACTCTAGTACACAACCATAATTTAACAAGAGATTGGAAAATAGGTTAAATGTAATTGCAATTGTAATATTTTCTATCACCAGTTCTAAGTTTTAAATTATAGATCTCTGAACATGATACAGAAATGTAAATTGTAATATATTCAAGTCAGTAAGTGTAAGAAATAAAGTATTTTCTTATTCAGGTGGTACATTTTTGGGGTTTCACATAATAACCTCACTTAATACTTATCTTTGGGCCAGATTTTATATATATATAAAAGTCTTATGGCTTAACCATATAATTCCAACATTACATATATATGTTGCAAACATATATATGCAAAATAAATCATATTTTTCTTTCCAAATAACAAAATGAAAACAAAATTTTATGTGGTTTTACATATATTTTTGTATTCATACATCTACTTAAATTATGTTTAATATATATATACATACATATTGAAAGTTAGTGTTTAATTTATTGAAATTTAGATTCTTCACAATGCTTTTCAGAAAAACAAATATATTCTTTAATATAAGAATCTGTGGTCCTTTCTTTAAAAAACATGTGTTTAATGCTGATTAGTTATACTAATTTCTATTCTATGAATTAAATTCACAATTGTATTAAGTAGGAAGAGACAAAGGGCTTATTGGAAATACCTTATTCTTTTGTACTTCCTATAAGACCACTACTTGGTTTCAAAAATTAGCTTTACATCTGCTATTTGAGAGAGAAGCTGAAAGAGATTTTCACATCAAGTCATCTTGATCATATTGAATCATATATTACGAAGAGTATGGTGCCATCTATTGGGTAATACAATTCGCAAGTTGTGCTCATACTTTTTTGTTATTTTAGAGGTTTTTGTTTCATTTTTTTCCATTTTAAATATGCTTTTATAAAATAACATACAAAAAAACAAAGAAACAACAGCTCATCATTTATGCACATATTCATCAAACTTTTTCCACACACACACATAAAAATCATGTCTGCTGCTGTTTGAAAATCCCATGATGTTGCTGAATTGGCTACCATTCAAATGAGGAGTAAATAAATAAAATCAGGTTTTGTATACAAGGACTAGGAAATCAGAAAGACAAAGTTGAGGAATAATTTTCAGGAATAAATATGACATTACATCTACAGTAATATAATCTGCACAATATGAATATAACTATGATGATTATGAAAAATAACTAATGTATTGTATATAATTGCTAAGTTTAGGGCGCAATGAAGAAAAAGTTTTCTGTTTTCTCACATAAAGTCAAGAACCAATCGTAAAATGTTTCAATTATTTACAACTTTAAACTACTCCTACATTATAAAGATTTAGGGATATATGGACTCCCTTTAGTATATAGGGATATATACTAAACTGTCATATAGGAAAAGTATTAGACTTAGAGTTACAGTGATTAAATTTTGTTTGCATTCATTTAAATTTATATCAAATTACAAATATATACAATTAAAATATATTCAATGTAAAATAATCATGTTATAAACTTCACAGATGACAAAAAGAGAGATGCCAAAGATTGTTTTGCAGTTTCCTACTTGATATATACACTCTCTAGTGACTCATGTAAATAAAATAGTATTTGTTGTAAAATTAGCCCAAATATTTTTCATTTAAAATTACTGTTTTTGTTTCCATCTAAATATTCATTTATTTAATAAATATTATTTGGATAATTTGGTTTTACATTAGTTGGGAAAATATCATTTTATTCTAAATATAATTTAAAAAGGTATTTGTATTAGACACATTCTGAGGGATTGAGGCTTAGAACTTCAATATATAAATTTTGGAGGGAACACAATTTATCACATAACAAAGAAGTTAGTTAAAGCAGAGAGCATACTTATTCAAATTTTACTATTTTCATTTTTCTGTACATGTTAAAATTTTAGAGTAATAATATAATGAAATATATTTTTGAAAATTATATTTTCATATTTTCTTATTCTTTTTTTTTAAGATTTTATTTATTATTTTTAGAAAGAGGGGAAGAAAGAGAAGCAGAGAGGGAAAGAACCATCAATGTATGGTTGCCTTTCACCTGCCTCCAGCTACAGACCTGGCTGGAGACCTGGCTTGAGACTGGGCCATGTGCCCTGGCTGGGAATTGAACCAACAACCTTTGAGTTTGCAGGCCTGTGCCTTATTAAATCACTTTAACTCCAAGTCTAATACTTTTCCTATATGACAGTTTAGTATATATCCCTATAAACTAAAGGGAGTCCATATATCCCTAAACCTTTATAATGTAGGAGTAGTTTAAAGTTGTAAATAATTGAAACATTTTACAATTGATTCTTGACTTTATGTGAGAAAACAGAAAAATTTTTCTTCACCAGCCAGGGTTTCTTATCATTCTTAACATCCAGTTAACTAACTTAGAAAATCATAGAGCAAAATATATAATGTATATATTCTGCAGACTTATAAATGCATATGGATAAAACTATATGATTCCTCATTCATTCATTCAAACAACAAATTAGTGATCAAATCCAAACATTATAAGCATGTCGGTAAATGGTAATAACAGATTTTACAAATATGTACTTTCTCTTTTCTTAATTTCTTTAAAGAATGTTTTAATTTTATAAACTAGCATAAAACAATTATATAATGTTATATTCTTAGTTTTCTAACATACATGAATATACTATATAAGGCAATAAAAACATAAAAATCAATAGAAGAAAATGAGCTATATTTAGAGTACTTTGCCATCTTCTATATCATCATGTAAGAATTAATATATTCATAGATTGTAGTAAGTTAAGGTGGATATTATAATATTTAGAATAAGTAAAAAATAAGAACTCAAAAATATAGTTAAAAAATGTGGTTTTTTAATATAGAGGAATTAAAATGATAGTGAAAAAATGTGAAAGAAAGCAGTAAAGGTGGAGGTATGACATGAGATATGCAGAAAACAGAATGAAATGAAAAATGAATATCCAACCATGATTAGCAATTGCATTAAATGTAAATGGGTTAAACTTTCCTATCGAAGGCCAGGTATTAAAAACTAGAAAACAGAAATGCAACTATATGCTGTCTGCTCAACACACTTGAAGAACAAAGAGCAAGATCCAACTAACTATATGCTGTCTACTCAACACATTAAACATGTTGAAACTAAAAGGGTAGAAATAATGTAGCCTGCAATTGGTAACCATAAAAAGTAGGGAGATTATATAAATATATAACATAGACTTTAAACTAATAATATTAATAAATGGAAATAATATTTTATGATAATTAAAAGATAAATATATCAGGAGGATATAAAATTACAAATGCATATGCACATAACAAAGCCTAAAATATTAAAAAATTGACAGAATTGAAAGGAGAGATGATAATTATAATTATAATCACAAACAGATATTTCTTTACCCCAGCTTCAGTAGTTACTTTAAGAATGAGTTAGAAAGTCAGAAAAACTGGAAAACTTTACTTAAATGAACTGTCACTCAAGCTCTATATCCAAGAACAACAAACCTTTTTTTTTAAACACCACATGGAATATTCACCATGAACGACATATGCTAATTATAAAACAAATACAAATAAATTAAAATGTTTAAATTCTTACAAAGTATGTCCATCAACCATAATAAAATCAAATAAGAAATTAACAACAGAAAGTAATTTAGAAAATCTCAAAATACTTGTCAGTTATTCAGCAAACTTCTATATTACCAGGGGTCAAAAAAATATCACAGTAAATATTAAAACTTTTTTTAACTGAAGGAAAAAAATGTAATGTATTAAAATTTACAAGTATGATATGCAGCTAAAGAAGAGCCTAGAAAAAAATAAAACTTAAAAAATGTATATAAGATAGAGAAGTTCTCAAATCAATAATGTTTCATTTTTTAAAAAGTAAGAAAAATGTGAATTAAACCCAAGTAAATATAACATCTGTTAAATGTTCATCTGAATTTAATATAAAAGCAAGAGAGTTTTCAATAGTGTAAGAATTTATCTATATTTATTAGATTTCTTTTAGTGAGTTTTCTATTCACTGAGATATGATTGACATATGTATATAACCCAATGAGTTTGGAAATAAGTATACATCTATGAAACCATCACCACATTTGATGCCATAACATACCCCTTACCACCAAGTTTCCTCTCATACTGTTTAATGTATTATCACTGTTATTGTTATTTGTGATAATAACACTCAACATAAGATTCCCTCTCTCAGCAAATTTCTTAGTATATGATACAGTACTATTAACCATAAACAGTATGATGAGTTCCTTATTTTCTACATCATCACTTTCATTAGCATTTTTTAAGTCCAAGTTAGGACAATAAGAGCTCTACTACTAGTCAATGTCTCTGAAATGCAAGTTGTAAGTATATCATTGCCTCCTGGTCAACAATAGTTGTGCAGAAATGATATAAACAAAATCACTTTTTATATAATGTAGTCGGAGCAGCATCCCAGAGACACTACCTTGCAGGTCTCACTCCTCAAACCTTTGGAGTCTGAAAACTGGGCATAAAAACCTTTGGACTGGGCCATAAGCAGCACTGTATACTAAACAAGTGTTTGCAGAGACTACACAAAAGCAGGCCTTGTGGTTGCTGGGCTGAAAATTGAGGATATTCTTTCAAGTTGGAATCATTAGGTTAGTCTATCTGCTCCTACAAAAATTCCTTCTTCCCCTTCCCTTTCTCTTAAACACCCCCGACTTCAACTCCATGCTGGGAGACTACCTGCATTTCTCCAGAATCAGTGCTTTCACTAGAGCTGTTTATTGAATCTCAAAGAAATGCTTGTTACTTCCCACGTTGGCCTTTTATTTTTAGGTCAACAGTTGTCATCAGTCTAAATACTGAAACCAACTGTTGGGAATCAAGCTATGCTGTTTCTGCTAGAATGATGACAACACAGAACCTCTCAGTTTCCACCAAGGCCCAGCATATGCTGTAAACGCATACTGCGGTTGTGCTGGGGACCATGGCTGTGAGATGCACAGGTAAAATGGCACAGAAATAAACAGAAGAGGTAAGAAGAAGATCCCATGAAGTGTGACTGGGAGGTAGAACACTGTCTAGAAAGGAGCAGAACCTGCCAATGCATAAATGACAGGACTCAAGTCACACCCATAACAGGCGAGCTGATCACTCCTTCCCTGGTGTCTGCAGAGAAGTAAAGACTTTGAATGCAGAGGGTCGCAGACCTAAAATCACCGATCCTGGTGCCACCCTGAAGAATCCGGGGCCTTCCCACAACCACCACTCCTTTGTCAGAGTCAGGCCAGGTGAATGCTATCCCACCATTATGGAACTTTTTAGATGTTCTAGGCATTAAGGATTAATCAGTTTTTTTCTTCCCTCCAATTTTCAGTCTGTGGCCTGAAGCAATGTAATGAGAATTTTTTTTTGTCTTTTATTAGATTCCTTTCCTATATCTATCTATTAAAGAACAAATCTTGTTAAAAGACTGGCATAAAAGCCTGTGGGTTCTCATTGTTGGAGCAAATTTATTTTCTGGTTCATTTAATGATAATCAAATTATAAACACATAAAAAGTGAAAGGCAAGTGGTTCCAACTAGAAAGACCATGGCTGCACGGCTGTAACCTGAGGATACAAATTACTTCTGTTGATGTGATTTAAAAGTATGTGCTCTTCTTTTCAAGGGTTGAAACAATTTTTACAAATAATTTTTTACTGATCATGATCTCTGTGTGTATCAAATAATTAGAAAATTTAGACTAATTAATTAATTAAATGTGATGGTTGGAACGCTGCAAACAAAACAACTGAGCATTCATTTTCCAGCTAGACAGAGTATTGTACATACAATCAATAGTCTACTCTAAATGTGGCTAATTGTCCATCCTTTCACTGGAATAAGTCAGAAATTTAGAGCACGTGTAATGGAATGACATAAAATTTTTGAAAAAAATTCAAAGCTGTGCCATTTGCGCCTTTTTATGAAGACACATAACTATTGCTATAATAAACCTAGTTGTTTAATTCATATTTCTAAATTGATTTGTGCTTTGTTAATTTCCATCTGAGTTTCGATTTAATTCAGTTATCTATTATGCTTAAAATATTTATTCTAGTATGTTATATTCTAGTCCAGGGTGGGGCAAAAGTTGGTTTACAGTTATTCATATGTAAAAAAATACAAGAATTAATAATAATAATGCAAGAATAAGCTCTGTGTTTAGCTTACTCACACTATAAACCTACTTTTGCCCCACCCTGTATTTCACTAATCTTCTATCCCTTGTGCTTTTAAATCAGTAGCAGCATCTACGAAATCAGAAATGTTTTATGTAGAAAGTATGAGTTGCTTAGGATCCTTTGAAAAGGCATCAAAAGATATGACTTCCAGTCAGCACACATCCTTGAGTGTACACACTGGAGGTGAAGAGTAAAAATTTCAAATACGGCCCTAGCTGGTGGCACAGTGGATGAGGCGCCCGCCTGTAAACCCAAAGGTCCCTGGTTGGATTCCCAGCCAGGGCACATAACCAGGTTGCAACCAGGTCCGTAGCTGGAGGCAGGTGAAAGGCAACCATACATGGATGTCTCTCTCCCTCTCTGCCTCTCTCCTTTCCCCTCTCTCTAAAAATAATAAAAAAGTAAAACCTTTTAAAAAAGTAAAAAATTTAAAAAAGTTTAATTTCAAATACAAGCTATAAAAATGAGAGTGGGAACTACCTGCACTACTTTATGCATTATGTCCTAATTGTATCTGATAATAACACCCATTACTCCTCTTTACAATGGCTTTCCATCCAGTGATTGATTTATCTTATAAGACCAACCTAACCTGAAAAGAGATGCTTTAACATGCATACTGTTTTAATATGTTTGCATCAGAATCTGCTTGCTTTGTTCTACTTTAGCTATTTGCTATTCAACAATAAATCCTGATATATATTCATAAGGATTTTTAAGGCATTGGCAGACAATAATAAATGGAATGTTAAATAAAACAAAGTGGACTCCCTCTGAATGATTTGAATCAATAGTAACAATCAAGAGAGATAATTTGCAACAAGAAGCTCTTAAGATTTCAAAACTTGGCCTAAAATAATCCTTATATATGAACAAGAATAAATGACTGATAATAAAAACCCTCTTCATGTAAAATGTATAAAGGTATATGGGAATTTATAGGCTATTATATTTTATTGTATTGGATTTCTTCCTCTTAGGTTTGTGATTTATTAAAAACCCTTCCGTTTAAAATTAAAACCATTATATGTATATAGTAGGAAAAGTTCTATGAATCCAAACTGCTTGATTATTAGGTGAAAGCTAGAGATTGATGGCTTAACATACTTTTTGTTGTAGGATTTTTAAAAAATTTTCATTTACTTTATCCCCATTTGGGGAGGGGTGGAAGTCAACATTACTAGATGAGGTTGATCAGATTCTCAATTTTGATGCATGGTTTTGCATACTGGTGATAGGCAACAGAATATTACATCACTCCTGCTCCTCCTTACCCCGTCCCTTTCTCTGCAAAGCAAGTTTAAGCCTCTTAACTTAGTGTGGAAACAATGTTACTTTTACAGATATGCCTTAGCAAGAATTAAATCAGGTTTATAGACAGTGAAGAAGAATTCACCTTTTAGATGCCTCCATTCATTCTTCAATATAAGAATCATAATTTTATCAATGTACAATTTTGACAGATTCACTTGCTTCCACTTTTTCTATTTTTCCTTCTAATTATTCCAAGTTCTCCTTAAGCATTTTAGTCCATTTATGCAGCTCTGCTCTGACTTCTCTCTACTTCTGTTCATTTCCAAACATGTTTGCCTCTATGAAGTTGTCATTTCACAATCTGTCTTCAGAGCAGCTATATTTCAAAAAATAATAATGATTCTCTGCTGCAAAAATACACTTGTGACAACTCCTTAGAGGCACAGTAAAGAAGGTTAACTGCATCATTATAACTTAAAAATGACAAATGGTAAATCTTTTTATTTCAGATGTTGTACCAGAGAGTTTTCAGGGAAATTATGTTCTTTCATTTGTCAAATATTTGTTTTGGTTGACACCAGATAGTACTGATCACATAATGAATTTTTGACCTGAAAACATAGTTTATATGCTCTAACATATTGGTATTCAGTGTGTTTGTGAAAAGGTAAATTTCCTGAGGAGTTAAGTTTGTTGAAGCTATTCATCTCTGATTACTTTTGCTTTAGACATGAATAAATTCAGTGTATATGAGTTATTAATAAACTAGTGAATTCAAGAATTGTATTTATTTATAGTGAGTATAATTTAAGTTATTATTTCAGATGGACTGTTTTATTTTCTCAACTACTTAATTTATGTATTTTAAAAGTGTTTTCCTCACAATAACCATGAGAAGAGATATAATAGTATAGATATTAAAGCATTCGAAAGATATTCCTTCTCATTAGCCTTTAGCCAAAATTTGGACATAATCTAATATTGATTATTAAAGACATGTTGAGAAATTAATGACTCATGACCTATTCTGACGTTAGATAAAACAAAGATATAAAGTAAGCATCATTTGGTTTCCCTGAAATAATTCTATTTAAAACATGACACTATCACAATGCATATTTCCAGGACTTATCATTCCATTATATCCTTTTATTTTATTAATTTGAATTATCCAACATCTCTTTGATTGTGAAAGTTTTCCAGGATCACTGACATAAATGCCCTACACAAATAAAACTTTATATGTCATTCCATTA
Organism: Noctilio leporinus; assembly: GCA_004026585.1. Classification (NCBI taxonomy): domain Eukaryota; kingdom Metazoa; phylum Chordata; class Mammalia; order Chiroptera; family Noctilionidae; genus Noctilio; species Noctilio leporinus. The sequence continues at coordinate 1,007,629 of PVIW01000016.1, forward strand.
TGCATTGGTACATACTTGATGAGGATGAAATAAAATGCTACTGATGTTTAAACCCTCCAACACAAATAACTACATTATTTTTATGTGATTGTAAATCATTTCTTGCATCCTCACCACATCATTTTTATCCTCTCTTGCAAATAAACTGTCTCATCAAGTTCTTATCTTACATTCCCCTCCTGACCCTGCTGCTCTCCTCATTCACCACATACTCACTGATCCTCTCAGTGTCTTCTGAGCATAACAGTAAGTGCCAAACCCAGTGCTTGGCACGAGTAAAACAACAATAAATAAGACACAATCATTGCCTTAATATCTGCAAGTCTCTGAAGAGAACTGGCAAGAAAAATCAGTAAAGATCATTTAAGCACCATCCTATTAGATCAAAAAGATTTCTAAATTTGGAGAAATCAAGAAATATTTCCAAAAGTGGTAATAGTTGAGCAAGATCTTAATCTTTCTCCAGGTGAACTGGAGAAAAGGAAACAGTGGGTGCGTATGCAGAGATAAAATACTGCTAAGTACTGAGGCCACACAGCAAAATCTAAGGAGGAGGGTGACTGAGCTGAGAGAGAAAATCTATACAGAGGTCCACATGTTAAACACGATGTATCAGACACTAGATTATTTAGATTTAATGTATTGTTAATCCTAGAAACAATTGAATTCAACCAGGAAATAATTAGCATAACTTAAGGAAATATATAAAAGGAGTAAAATTGTTATTTAGCTTTTGTAATAGTCCAGGTGGGAAAGATGAGTCAAATTTACTGTTGTTTCTGTGGGTTTAAGTGAAGTGAATAGAATCAAATGATAATTTTTACAATATTTTTGATCAATTTACAATAACATGATGATGAAATAGAAAGAAAGATATGATCTTTACCCTGAGGAAACATGTAAACAGAGGTAGAAAATGCAGACCAACATGTCGGTATTTGTATAAGCTACTTTGACTCTTATTAAACTATTTAAGGCAATGAAACATTCATTTAAAATTTGCATCCTTTGTCTGATGGAGCCTCTTTTTCCTCTGCTTGATTACTGTCTCAGTAGTCAACTTCAGCTTTCCATGGCCATGACATATATAAACTCAGCAAGAGGAAATGGCTTCTACATGTAAATGTTCACCCTCAATTTCCCTAGCCAATGCATAATTTTATTGGTAGAGGATAAATAGTAAGTTCAATATATGCTTCCTAGACTTAGAATAGTCTTGCCCCCTAACAAAATAGAATTACATCAGAATATTGTGATTTCTATTTAGAAGTTGGAGAGTATGTGTAATGGGAGATATGAACTCATTTTAGTATGGCATTTTTATTTGGTAATTTTTTAGTGGAATCACTATTTTTTCCTGCAATATAGCATACTAAAGTACTGTAGCATGGATTATTACAAACATAAAAGTTGATTTAAAAGAGCCTATGCAAATGATAGGAGCTGCATTCATCTAGTTTGGCCCTTATAACCTTGAGTGAGCTATTAATATTGACTGAAAATTCAGCTGTTATCCTACTGATAACTTTTGAGGTTTAAAACAATGTAAATTTTGTGATATATAACATAAATTATAAAAGTTTCTTTCACATCAGGTATTAGAAATTAATGCTAAACTGCATGGAAGAGTGACAGAAAGACCATCACAAAATTCTATTTTGGGTATTATAATAGAGATAATATGCTGCAATTTAGTTTAATGAGTTGCAATTAAGAAACTGTTTCAAGAGTTGCATGTGATTTCTTTTAATTATTACTTATTAGTTGTTCCTGCCTAAGTGTATTTAAAATCACATTATTTGAACTACAGTATATGATGAAAACTCTATAATAGATAAATAATTCTTATGGACTATAGGTCACTAAAAATTGAAAGGAAATGAAGTACTGTTAATTCTCAGCACTTGTCAGAAGAATATAATCATTTTTAAGAAACCTATTACTTGCAAAATGGAAAGAACATACACCTATACATGCGATTTGGATATATTTTGATGTAATATTGAATATCCATTCAAAAGGTACTGAAATTTAATGATCATCTCTAAGCAAATATTTAAGATGACTAATTAACTAACTTGCTATATTATTTGACTCGGTCTGTCATAACAGAATACTACAAACTGGCTGGCTTAAATAAGAGAAATTTATTTCCTCACGGTTCCCAAAGCTAGAAGCCCAGGATCAAGGTGCTCACTGTTGTATCTGGTAAGGTGCTTCTTTCTGACTTATAGATGGCCATTCTTTTGTTATGTCCTCACATGACCTGTCCATGGCTATGGGGAGGGAGAGATCTTCGATATCTCTTCTTATTTTTATAAGGACACATCATACAGGACTACCTTAATTTCTACCTTGTGTTCCAACTCATTGATTTGAATCCTGGTTTCCTTCCCTTCATCCTTGGTTTCATGTGGATTTTCCTTCATTTTACACGGCCTAGCCTTCACTTCTTCCCTTCTGCATTTTTGTATTTAAGCGTATCTGTCAAGTCTGTGAGCATCTTAATAACCAACATTTTGAACTCTGGGTTTGTTTGGTTGGCTATTTCCTTGGCTTTTAGGCTGACTATCTCTTAGTCACTCAGTTCTCCCACTGGCACCATGATCTACTCCCTCTTTTGGGCCATACCTAATCCATCTCCTCAGCTTCACAGCTTCCTGTACTAGCCTCTGTGTCTTACATAGTTCTGTGGCAACTGTTATGTTGTAAAAGGTGGAGCCTTAGGAATCTGTCAGTGCAGGGCGACCCATTTCACCAGGTCATGGCACTGTACATGGGGGAGGAATCTGAGAGGGAACATAGCCATTTGCCCATTGAGACCGGCTGTTTCTTCCTTCACCCCAACCCCCACTGGTTTTCACAGTCAGAAGCAATCTCGCTGTATTTTTCCTGCCTGAAACTGTGGGTAAAACTAGAATTTTCATGAGATTTCTTGGGATAAACCATGTCTACTTTAATATCAGATTAGGATAGTTTGATCACAGACATTGCTAGAAAATATAAAATACTGTAGTAACGTAGTCAACATTCTTTATATGAACATGTATGTCAACCACACCATATCTTATAATATGAAAAAATATAAGGCATGTAGATATACTTTAAAATGCATATAAAAATAAAACTAGCCCTCGCTGGTGGCACAGTAGATGAGGTGCTGGCCTGCAAACCTGAAGATCACTGATTCAATTCCCAGCCAGGGCACATAACCAGGTTGTAAGCCAGGTCTCCAGCCAGGTCCATGGCTAGAGGCAGGTGAAAGGCAACCATACGTTGCTGTCTCTCTCCCTCTCTTCCTTCACCTCTCTCTAAATATTATAAATAAAATCTTTAAAAAAAGAAAAAAACTAAATTCATATAAAAGTAAAATGTATCCTTCCCTTAATATTCCATAGTTATGTTAAAAGTTGCTTAAATTCTTCCCCCCCTCCAATTTAAATTGTTTATTGCACCATCACCAGAATTTAAAATGGCACTTTATACAAATCAAGAGCTCAATAATCATATGTTGAAAGGATAGATGAACACACTTTATTAAGATTAACTTTAACAGAAGGGTTATACCATGTGAACTCACATGATCTAGAACATTTTTTAAAATTACTTATTGCACCATGATCATTCTTTGAATTTCTCAACTATTTAACACATTTAATAACATTCATGTGGAAATACTTCTCTTTTCCTCACCTAGGTTAAATTTTCTTTTATAATGGAATCTCGAAATAACCTCATCCAATTATGATAACTCCTCTAATTTCACATCCTGCATTTGAATATTCTTAATGTCCACAGAACACTACAATGTTAGTAGTATAACAACTATGAAATAGTATTAGTATTACTAATTAGCATTATGGATACTATTGTGCATGCGTACATATTTATGCATCCCCTCCAAGGTGGAAGCCATCATGTCAACTGTTTGTGTTTCACTACCACTCAATTTGATGTCACACAAAGGCTGCATATTCTAACAGCTTCCACAGCAGATCCAATTCAGTGATGTGATACTTAGCATGGAAGGGATGATGTCACAGGAGAGTGCGGAGGGGCCACACATAGCTCCATATTTAATGATTCACCTTCCAAAGGATGATTTTGTTTTGCTTGGGTGGCTCTTGTTCCCATGTTATTGCTGAAATTTCCAATCACTTCATTAACCTTTTGTCCACAGTTGCCTTTGGAGTCAAACAGTGTTTGGAAGAATATTATTCCAAGATGTGGAACAACACAATGACATACTCTTGAGTATATTAATGTATTAAAGTAGCTAAGTCTTGCATAAGATGATTTATTTAACTTTGCTTAATGTACCTACACCAAAATCATTTTTTCTCATATATCCCTTTATGATTTTTCAAACTCTTGGTATAAGTAAGACATTTTGGTGTACAACTCAAGACTGCTTTCTAAGTTACGGGACACAGAAGAGCAGCATTTTGTCAAATATAATAGCAATATATTATAAACAGGCCTTTCCAGGATCACACAATATTTGCCTTAGGCAAAAGCAACCCTTAGCAAATTGTCATGTAGAATAAAGAATTGATCAAAATGATCCAGCTCATAAATAAACCCCAGGAAGTGAGAGCCTGAAGCAGACAAGTTTTCTCAGTGATAAAATAATGTGATATGTCTAATAGCAGGAGTATAATTTCCTGACTTGCTTCATTCTCAAAACATAGGAAATATTTAAATAGGTGAGGATATTGAATTAGAGAAGAAAATGCAAATACAAAGACTGCACATCTTATATGAGTGAAGCAGTCACTGTTGCTAATCAAGAAAAATACACACCATTTTATGATTCATTTCTCATGGTAAATTCTCTGCAAACTAAAAAGTAATGAGAAAACAATGACAGTACCCTCACAGTATGTGTAAGAACATCCATACATGTATAAGCAGAGTAGATGTTATTTTTGGAGCGATGAGAATTTAAGCAAGAGAGAAATAATCAATTTCAGTTTTGAAAGATTTACTCTGGCAGCTGTGAGAAAACCTAAATACTGCCAGGAACTAGCAGTGCAAAAATCCTGAGGAAAGAAGTTAGCATCTCTCTAGGGGAGATTTGGTGCTTGCTTGTACTAGTGTGTTATTGGTTGAGGTCAAAGCAATAAAGTGCATATGTGTGCTAAATTTTAAGAGCAAGCCACTAGTATTTTCTGATGGATTGGATAGAAAGCATGGGAGGAAGCATGAGTTAAATATGATAACACTAAAAGTTTTCTCATGAATCACTGGGTGAAGAAAAATGCCTATTACTTAAAAGGGCAAGTCTAGGAAAAAAGTAGATCTTGAAGATAAATATTTTTTTTTCCCTAAGGTAGTAGATCTTAGAAGTTATCATTTACAAGAAAAGCATTGTGTAACTATGTATGGTGAAAAATGTTAACTGGATAAAAATATATGCTAAAATATAAAAGATAAATAAAATATAATTGAACTAAAGCAGAATATTTGTTAACATATTAGGTTGGCAATGTCTTTTAGGAACCTGGTCAATTAAACAGTGGATCTATAACAAGTTGAACAATCTGAAAGGATTTATCTTTATGATTTTAAATGTCATTTTTGCCAATATGGAATTACAGAAACATTTCCCAACACAGCTATTCTTAAAAAGCTGAAATTCAGTTATTAAAATATGCCAGTAAAAAATCATTTTGATGTGCAGTAAAAACTCATGTGATTTATTCATTCACTCTATAAAGATGGCTGTGATAGGCTCAGCATGACCTCAACTCTTGGTAATTCCAACAAGAGCAAAACTGACCAAGAATCTCCCTTAGATCTTAGGATCTAGTGACAAAGAACAGCACACTGACTTGGTGAAAATTGGTGGGGTTCCGTGAGAAGCAATAATAGTGGTAACAGTTCCTCCCTGAGTGGAAGGGGAAAAGCTTCATCCCAGGAAATGCAGAATAATCACTATCAAGTACATCAGAAAGGAACAAGGAGGAGAAGGTAAAGATCCTAGGAGAACTTCATGAACAGGATTTAAGTATTCGGAATGAGAAGAGTTTGAGTATCAAGTAGAATTTCTTGGGACTGAATAAGGTAGGGGTATTTTTAAGCTTGTATTTTGTTTTGCTAATGCAGTCTGCAGTGAAGCTAGGTACTGAAATGTTTGAAGATAGATTCACAGCAGAGAATCAGGAGTGTGTTGCTAAATGCAGGAGGAGGAATGCTAGTGCACAGACTACTGTTGCAATTTTGCTTAAAACACCATGTGTTCTTTACTTCCTTATGGGTGGAAATGTAATGTTAATTTTAGTATTATTTTGCAGAGTTAAAAGCCAAAATATAATGACAGGACCCCTAAATATATCTTTTTATAAGTGTATTCCCCTGGTCCTTGAAACCCTGCTATAAAATTACTAATTAGTATTTGGCAAAGAATTTGGAAAGGTGTGTATTCCCGGACATGCCATAAACCATGTGGGTTAGGCTGTGAAACCAGGGCTCCAGCACACACATTAGGAGGACTTATAACTCTGCTTTAACTTAGAGTGGTCATGAAAAGGACACCACACCGCTGGTAAGGAGTTGGGAGCAGAAAATATGTACTACTATTCACTAAAAAAAAGACAAAAAGAAAAAATGCACCGGAGATGCAGAATTTGTTTACATTTCTAGAAGATGCTGAAGAATTCAACAAGCTTGGAATTGGTATTTTAAAATTGGAACGTACTTGGTCACTCAACACATCATTAATGTGATGAAACTCAGGTGTATTTACAATGGAGATGTCTACTTATGAAACAATGATACCATTGTATTTGATATTTTAATATATTACACTTAATTAGGAATGAGGGAGGTTACCAAAATTTTTTTAAAAAGAGAGGCTCTCATTGATATGAGAGTATATAGATGCAGCTTGAAACCTTTTTTATATAATCAATGTGTTGTTTTCAACTCTAGTGGTGGCTTATCAAATGAATTGCTTGGTTTATAACAAAAATTCACTCAGAAAGTTGTCATGTATAGATGTAAGAATTTACCATAAATGTCCATGCAAAATTTACACACACACACATACACACACACACGCATACACAGGCATACACACACACACATTCATACCTATGCACAAAAAACTAAAGTATACACCTTAGTTGAATTTCATACTTCGTACAGATACAGGTCCTTTTTCTGTGTTATCTACAATGTGATTGTCATTCAAAATTTTAAACATCTGCATTAATTGGGAAAATTTGATAATTTTCTAAAACAGTTTTTAATAAAAAATATAGAATTTGGTAGAAAAATAAGATTTTGCAAGAAATTTTTCAGTTCTTGGTCATGGGCTTCTAACTGTGAAGGAATTTTCATACTGTTACTGCTATAAACAAAAACAGCACTGCCATTACTATTATTGCTACTACTAATAGTGATCATTGAAGCACGTTTGTAGTCTTTACTATATATAAAAACACTATGCAGATATCCTATCAAGTGGAGATTATTAGTCCCATTATACAGGTAAAAATAAATGTGGCCAAGGTCACATAGTTTGGGGTCTCTGAACCCAAAACTATGTGTTACCAGAGTCCACACATTTCACTCTAAGTCTGAATTTGCCTCCAGAAGCTACTGTTGAGAAGATGCAAATGTTCATAACGCAAATTAAACCAGAAGCAAGACAACAAAAGGGGCCGCATCAAAGTACAGATCAAGTAATTTGAGGATTTTGCTGTTAAGTAAATCTTGCTGAAAGATTTGTTTTTGATAATCAATGTATCTATCCAGAAACAAAAATAGAATTACTCTTCCATATTAAAATGTCAAGAAGTGCTGCTGAGTAAGCTAATCAATATACTAAGACCCAACTGCATAACTTTATAAAGTTTGTTTAAATAGCTCAGCTAATTATACAAATGCGGAAGGTATCAAAAAACACACTGCTGAGTTATCTGACTGCGTTAGAGAGTTATCCATAATGCAGCAGTAATAAGGGATTAGGAGAGACATGGCATGTGGAGACTTCTGACAAATCCTCATGAGGATTTAGTTAAAACCTACTCATCAAACCTACAGAATATTCTGGAAAATCAAAGGTGAAAGGTATTTGCATGTGAAAGAATGGCCCACATAGCTCTGCAGAGTTTTGTCACATACACTTTGAGAGGATTCTGGAGTCACACACGTTAATTGGTTACAATAAAGGCAGGGAAGGCTTACTTTTTTCTACAAAAAAGATTCTTGGAATGCAGTCCTTCAAACACTCACTGTAAATTACCTGCCCCCAATTATCGGGGGCAGTGTTCTCTTTTTCTTACTCGTGTCAAATCCCTGAAAGCTCTAATTTTTCCTTAAGTGATACAGTTATTTGCAATGATTGATTATTTATGAACAATTGAACAGACATTTTAAAATAATTCTAGCTCCTCTAGATTTGTAAAGTATCTTTAACAAAAATAAATAACATTGAAGTTTAAGACTGGGTAAATTTTTTAAATGATTCCCTTTATAGATAGTTTAAGAATTAGTCCTGACTGGTGGCTCAGTGGAAAGGTGCCAGCCTGAGAACCCGAAGGTCGCTGGTTCAATTCCCAGTCAGGGCACATAACCAGGTTGCAAGCCAGGTCTCCAGCCAGTTCAGTAGCTGGAGGCAGGTGAAAGGCAACCATACATTGATGTTTCTCTCCCTCTTTGCCTCCCTCCCTTCCCCTTTCTCTAAAAATAATAAATAATGTCTTTAAAAAATTATAATAATAAAGAAATAAAGACAGGGGAAGAGAGGGAAGAGGAGTCTGAGAGATGGTGAGAAAGAGGCAGAGAGAAGGAAGGGAGAGATGGAGGGTGGGAGGGAGGGAGGGAGGGAGGGAAGGTGGGGGAGAAAACAGGAAGACTCTAGCTGACTTCATAGGTCTTCTAGTTCCTATTCTCCCTCTATCAGTTGACTGATGATTAACTTGTTTTAAATATTTGTAAAACTTCAAATCTATTTTTTACTAAATTCACTACAAAATTCAATAAAATTAAAAGACATGAAACATCTATTTATCTGCCTCCTTGACTGACTCAAGCTGTTTTTACTTATTATTTTCCCCTCTGTTCCTTTTAGTTAATTGAAGTTAATATTGACAATATTAAGTAAGATGTCTCATTTTTAAATATATTTGCAATGTACTGATTAATATGACTTCAAAACTAAATGAAAAAATTACCTTTCCTTATTGATTTCAGCTCTGACTAAACATTCCTGTATAGAATGTTCTACAGCTATTTAGTTAGGTTAGGCTTCAAATACATTCTAAATCGAATTGCATGTAGCTACATCTATCTAGCTTGGGCTTAATCTTGGAGTTGTCTTAATAGGTACGTAATCACAGAATACAGTCCCACAGTAGGTACTTAAATGTTGAAAGACCATTCCTCCATTTGATAGAGAATACTAAATTATCTTTAACCCATTTCTCCTTCTTCAATAATAGTACAATTTTAGAGGGTCATGTGACTCCATTAGTATTAAAGAATTACTTTCCCAGCCACCTTTGCAGCAAATATGATCGTGTCACTAGGTCTAATTGTTTGGTAGAAGCTCAGGGACACCTGCTAAGAAACCACTGGGTCATTCCTGGTCTCTTTTCATTTCTTTCCCTAACCACTGCTTATAACCTGCGAGTTGCTAGATTGGATTATGAGAGTTGGCATGTACATAATGAAATGCTGGGATAGAAAGACTGTGAGTCCACCCAACATTTTTCTAGAACATTCATTTACATTCACCTGAAAAGGAATCAAGACCAATGTGAGGCCCAGATGTTCACTGCTTTACCTGTTACTATTTTTCTTAATTAAAAAATACCTTATCTAGTTCACTACTCAATCCATTTCATGTCTCCTCTAATGTCCAAGATTTATGTTTAAAATGTTTTATTCACATACTCTAACACAGCTCCCTAAACAGTCAAGAGTCTACATTTGAATCCCACTGTACAATTATATTCATAGTTTCCTGTTTTATTTTGTGCCTCTGTCCCAAAATATCTTAGATAATAACATTCATCATCATAGTTTCTATTAGAAACATAACTAAACAGTTAATAATAGCTAATGCTTATGAGCATTTTCCATACAGACCTACCTGAATTAATGTTATCCAGTTAAATCCTCACAATAACCCAATAAAGTAGAGAACATTATTATATCCATGATAAAACAGACTAAAAACCATTAAGTGACGTGCCAGAGATCACATACTTATTGAAACAAGCAGAAAGATTAATTAAATCAGCTTCTCTTTCCAAAAATTTAGATTCAACAGAAACTGTTACATCTGGGATCTGATTTTAAGTGACGTCTACGTCGGAGACCACAGAATTAGGTAGAAGAAAGTTTCATACCTTGTAAGTGATTTACTGAATGAGGAAGCTTTTTCAGATATATGATGATAAACATGTGCTTGGTGTTCATCAGGGGGAAAATGATGAAATCATGAGAAACATAAGAAATAGCCCTCAGTAGATGAAATGTTATTGTTCAAGGGGACAGGTTGTAACATATTGTTTGACATGTCCTACACATATCTTAAGGACTGAGCATGTAGTATTCCAATAGTATAGTTCCATCTATGCCAGAGTTGGATTCCTTTCTTTCTTTCATTGATGTTATGAAAATGATGACTAGAAAGACAATGAGTGCAGTCAAAAACAGTATTAACTGATTTGTCCTAATGTTGTTCATGTGTTAATAATTAAAACTGAAGCTTGATTAGAATGTTTTCTTGTCAGTAGCAATGAGGATGGTCATTATCCAATATCCATAGTTCCTCAGGTGATCAGACTCGCTGTTTGTTTGTTTGTTTTGTTAGTCTGTTTGTACATCCATTTTCCAGACTGAGGTAAGTATTGTTCAATTCATCTTTCCTTTCTTTATCCTGACATGCATGATATGAACCTGCATCATTTTAGTCAGGGAAGTGAAGCAAGGTTTTGAAGGGACCGAGCTAATGTAATCATGGTATATGCAGAATAAAATCTTTAAGAAAAACAGTGTATTTGATGGAACAGTTTATAATTTTACATAGCTGTGTCTCTCAGTATTTCTACTCAAATGTGTAAATTGGAGATAATGCTTAAAGAGATATTTACCTTCTTAATATGTGAATATGTAGGTTAACATTTCATTCTCTAGTTTTATAAAGTATTTTTATATTTTATAACCAGGGAATTTATTTAGCAATGGTTGAATTAGTGTTCTAATTTTATTTATCTTTAAACTCATGTTCAATTTTTTACATAATTAAATTATGTAATATTTAGGTATACAATACACATAAATATGCATATATACTTAATTAGATACTTGTTTAATATTCTAGTAAGCATTATAACAATGAATAAATCTCTTTCCTAAAGCATATTACCATCATATAATTTTAAGATCATATTGCAAGTCACCATGCAACAAATATGCACATATACGTACATACATACATATCACTTTATTTTTCCCCAAAATGTGACTTTTTTAGTTGTAGGCTCTTTTCACTCTCTTATGAATAGAAAAGCAGAAATTGGGCATTGGGAAGCTTCGCTGTTTATACAATGGGAATAAGTTACATTGATAAAAGGAGTCCAGGGTGAAACTGCTGCTGCCGGCTTCCCACTACATTTACTTGGCAGTATTATAATACACCATGTTTTTCATCAACTCAAACTCTATTAATACCCTTCACACACAAGAGAGCGGTCTCTGAAAGTGTGAATAATGGGCTCCTTGACAGGTATTATCAAATCTGAGATTGAAGCTTGTCACTTGCCTAGAGAAGTATCCATTCTTACCTTTGGAATCAGATAATGGTCACTATTATTGGGACAGCATGAATTTCAAGGAATCGTTTTTCATTTCCTGAAATTCATAGCCTTATGTGTGCTCACTGATATTCAGGTAACTAGGTCAATTCCACTGGGCCTGGGGAGTGTCAATTCTCACAAATTCATAACTCCAAGTAAACTTAGAATACAGAGGTCAAGTTCTAGTACAAAAATCCTGTCACAATTTTGATTAAAATCGCATTGACTGAAATGATTAAGTTTGAAAGAAGTATTTATAAGATGGTATTTCTGCCCACTGATTTTGATTTATGATCTACATTGAACTGAAGTTATATTCTTCATGTAGGTCTAGCCTCACATTTTTCATACTTTAAAAAAAAAATTAATAGTTTTGCCATGTAAATAAAACATTCTTCTGATATGTTTTTCTACATAGGAGAGCTTATGATTTGTACATATAACACATATATACAGCATAATTTAGCACACAGACATACAAACATGTACACGTTTGCATGTGTTCTCAGACCCTACTCTACGGTCCCAATAATTGGCAAAGGTGGGCACGTCCCCTGGGATTAGGCAGCAAGCGCTCTCACCCAAGCGATGGGCTGGATGAGCAAGGGTCTCCCAACATGCAACCCAACGTGAGGTAAAATGGCAACAAGCCCATGATGGTGACTGGTGGTTGCTCTCTCATCCTGGCGAAGTGGAGGGAGGCTGTGATGACCATGCAGCTGCAGGTCCCACTGCCACAGCTGGAAGCAACATTGCTGTGGTGATGGAGTCCCCACACTTGAAATACAGGGTTTCAGCAATAAGGACCTTACTATGCAACACAGAGCTTTGGAGAAGCCAAAAATGTTGGGGCTCTGTTTGGCTGAACAGCAAAGGGAAAAGGGGGGGTTGGTGCACAAGGGCAGAAGGGAATGCAAAGCCTTGCTTACCAGTGTGGACAAGCTCTCCTCGCTGGCAGGCCTGCAAGGAGGCAGAGCTCTGGGCAGACACACAGAAAGGGGCCTCTGTGTCTGGGTGCTGGCCAGATACCAGGCAGCACACCCAGGAAACGGCAGCAATCTCTTGTCAGCAGCGACTTTGGCACTAGAGGTCAAGGGAGTCAATAGCCTCCTAACCCCACATCCAGTCTCCCTCCTTTCCCCGCGTGCCGCGCACCCCAGCTTCTGAATTCAGCTAAGCCGGTGGGGGCAGGGCTCTCAGGGAGGAAGGGGTGCTAAGCTGCCCTGTGGGCGAGGACCTCTGGGCCAGTCCAGTGAGCTTTCGGTGTGCCTTCTGCCTCTGGGTGTGTAGTTCATATCAACGTTGAATGTGCTTGTGCTGTGACTATCCAGTCAGAGGGGACGCATCCGTTCAGGGACAGCCGCACACAGAGGAAGAATCCTGCATCCTACTGCACCGTGGGGCCCAACAGAAGCAAACAAGACACTCAGAAGAGGCATCACAGAATCATTCAGCCACGCAGAGACCTCACGTTCCAGGTCAGCAGAATGACCATCTCACGCAGCCACTAAGTACAAGGCCTCAGAAATGACAGCAGCTCACCTGGCTACTGGTGTTATGTGAAAAAGTAGCAGCTGCATACTAAGGACAACTTGACTTCCTGCTCCATCACTTGAAGTAAAGTCACTTGCTCCAGGGAGCGCTTGGCTTACAGACCCCCCTAAATTACTACACGGGCTGAATGAAAATCTGATAGCATATGGGAGGACGAAGCCACCACCCCACCTGAGTGGCGACATTGGAAGACCAATAGGCAGGTTACAGACACCTCTTGCTTGAGTTTGGCTGCAGACTATGAAACCAAACACAGCTGTTGGTAGAACAGGAAGATCTCTCAGGAAGATGGTCACAGGAAGGGGCCATTCTCTGTAAAAACAAACCTGTACCATCCCAAATTTTGCTGCTGACACTGAGATTCATCTTCACACAAGAACTGACACCCGTACCCAGTGTTATAGACTGGACACCAAGGAAAGAATAATGCCTCTGAGGTAGAAAGCTGCAATTGCATGCTGGGCTTGCCATCCCTGCAAAATCTTGGCCCATTTGACTCATGCGTAAGAGACCACATTGCATTTTGATAATTTTTTGAGACTATGGGAGGTACCTCAGCACTGTCAAGACTTTGGTTTACAGTGCTAACTCTGGTCACAACTTTTGACCCTTAAAAGTAAACTGTGTATATATCTTCCTGCTATCAAAAATATTTATAGCCTAACAATGATGTCTTTGCCAAAGGATGTCTGACATAGGGAATGACTAAGGTTATTTTATGATCATTTTTGTGCATCTTATCAAAACCAGGATGCCTGCACCACTGAGTGTAAAAGAGATTTTAAAAGTCTATGCTATACCTGGATGAAACTGGAAACTGTTCTGGAAGGTAGAAGTCAAAAGTTGGTATCACTGGTATTAGCTACACTGCCTCTGGAGGACCATGGAGAAAATTTGTTCTTTAATTTTTCCAGCTGCTAGCATTCCTTTGCTTGTGGCTGCATCATCCCAGCCTTCAAGGCCAGCATTTCAAACCTCTCTGTTATCTTTACATTTCCTTCTTTTCTGGGTTAGTGTCACATCTCCTTCTGGTCCATGTTATATGTAGCATTTAGGACCCTCCTGGGTAATTCAACATAATCTCCCTATCTCAAGATCTTTAATCACAACTGTGAAGATCCTTTTTCTAACTAAGTAACATTTACAAGTTTTGGGAATTAGAACCTGCTATCTTTGGGGGCCATTATTCAGCCAACTACCAACCAATGACCAGTTTTGCTGCTCTCCATTGGTTTCTAAATAGCCAAGCAGAGACTTTTCTGTCAAAGAATAGAATAAATGTCCCATGAAACTGTAAACTAATTGTTTTATAATCACCATGCCTTCATAAAGAATAAGCAAAAACAGAGTCACTCGGTGACTGGAATAATCCTTACAGAAGCTGGATCTATGTTGTGTAAGGACAGGGTAATCTCAGCTAGTCTGATGCACTCAGCTAACTGATCATCTCAGATAGTTCTCTGCTTGCCCCTGGGCCTTTCTGGAGCCCTGGTACTGACCTTGGTCCAAACCTAAATGAAATGTACTGAGTCATGTTTAATGTAGCTCTGTGCTGGGATAAGTCACGTAGTGCTGTGTGATGGTTCAAGACTGATCAGGTGACAACCAGCCCCAGATGCTCAGTGATTTTTATAGAATATGTACATAATACATAAAAATTATAGAATACACTCTACCTTTCTCTTGGTTTGTTATTGATGCTGGTCCCCCAGCCTGGTTCTTTCTGTCTGTCAGCAAATCCACTTGTTTGTTTACAAGGTCACCGAGGACTTGCTGTTGATGCTGTGACCAAAGGTTGTCACCTTCACTGGGTTCTATCTCCCATCTTCCTCCACCCTCTTCCACAAAGAAGGATCCTTTCTCAAGGCAAACATGGTGTTGTAAATTATATCTCAAAAAATCAACTGGCAAAAGAAAACAAGAAATACCTTTTTACCTTTCCCTGCCCCTATTCTTTGCTCCCCTTTGTAGAGAAACTCTTTAGGGTTGTCTGTAGGCACTGTCTCTAATTTTCCTCTTACCTCTTTTGAACTCACTCAAAGAGTGACTCACTCAAACTGACTTCAGTATCTCTGCTTCCTGACTATTGCCTCTCTGGTCCCACACCTTCCTTTCTGTTCCCCAAGCCACATTTAACCTCTTTGTTGTTCTTGGAGCCCAATATGCATGCTTGCCTGCAGCATTTGCATTTGCTATTCTTGCTACCTAAAAAATATATTCTCACATGGCTTAGTCTTTCTCACTTTTCTTAAGTCATTGCTCCAACATCACTTTTCCTTAAGACCTACCTATTGTCTAATTTAGTGATCAAATATTTCCCATCCTTTATAATAATTTATTTTGCTTGAATTTTCTAGAAGTATTTTATTAGGTATATTTAAACCACCCACGCTGTGATTTTGTTAATTTCTTCTCTCATACTGTCAGATTCTGTACTGTATTTTAATGGTTCATTGTTAGCTCCATAGATTTTTGTTGATTATATCTTCTTTGTGCTTTTTCTCACTTGTTATTCAGGATGCCTCCTTTATCTTTCATAATGGATTTTCATTAAATTTTTGTGTTTATTTTAGATACTATTTCATTGTGATCCATTTTCCCCAACTGTCTGTATGTACATGTTTATGTATATGTTTTGTTGTGTTTTGTGGAAGTAGTATATTGTAAGATTTTTAAATACACTAGATAATATTTTTACTTTAATCACAGCTTGCATTCAACCTACTTACATTTATTGTGGTTATTATGTATTACAAATTATTTCCATTTATTTATTTTCTTCTCTTTCCTTTTTTGCCCTTGTCGCTTCACTATTTTCATTAATTATAATGTTTAAATGTTTTCTCTTATGCTTATATGTATATAAAGATTACAGCCATTCAAAGAGCATATTGAATATCTTATGGTGCCAAAATTTCAATATTGTATTTAATTTTTAAAAATGCAGTAGCCACCTTATATGTTCATCAATCCATTCAGCACACCAGTGGGGAATAACTGCTTTGTTTATCTACTTGGAATTGATTAATATGCAGTTTCACATTTTTTAGTATATTATGTTAATTCAATTTCATCCAGATTCCATAGGTTAATTGTTAGCTGCCTGTCTCTCTTAGGGTTTTATTTCATTTTACAAGCTGGGTCTACAAGTCCATTTGCTGGGTTGTCTCACTAATGCCCTTTCCCACCCAGCCTGTTCAGCTTACTGCTAATTTGCCTCTTTCCAACCATCCCCTGGGGTTTCCTTCCCAAACCAAGGCTCATCTAAATTGGTTAGGGCCACTGCCACATTAAGATAATGGATATATTTCATAGCAAGTATGTAGGCCTGGGGTGTCAGGGTGTCTCAATGCAGTTCCTGTTCCCAAGCTGTGTCCGTTGTGCCCCATGGCCTTAGGCACGCATTTGCAGAAGGCACAGCCTCAGGTTCGAGTCCATTATCTGGAATGAAGTAGTGAGAATAAATCTTATACTCAAGTCCATGTTCAAAGTTCCGTTCCCCATCACTTGTAGGAGCCAACTCCAAGACACCTCTGCTTCTGCCCCTCTGAGACGCCTCAGATCTGTCGTTGGAAACTGCCTTCTCGTCCATGAAAGTTTTGTCCTATTTTTTAACTTCAGCATTTTTTCATGATTTGGATAGATTATTTTCCTTTTTAGTTTCATATTATATTAACATATAGTAATAGCTATCCTGAAGGAGCATGAATGAGTTTTTAAATTTTGTGTCTTATTTAATTTGTCTCGGTGCGTGTAAAAGGGCACATGTTCTGGGTTTTGATTAGAGAATATTTGCAATTAACCATGGTTTCTGCATCTTCCTGATTTGCAATGTACCAAATAAAATGGTTAGTCAGATTGGGACTGCTATTCGGAAAAAAGAGAAAAAAAACAGTTATCCAATATTTTGTCTTAAATAAAAGTAAGTTATAAATTACTATAAATGCAAAAAAGAACCACATGATGGTTCTGAAAACAAATTTAACAGCTAAGATTGTAATAGACTGTGTATGTTGGTGGGGACATCATCAATGATTTTAGGGAAGGAACAATAATTCACACACGTAAACAGGGAAATAATGCATTTTGGAGAAATGAAAGAACATGTGAAAAGGCAAAAGCTTGGACAAGCATTGTCATGTTTGAGCAATAATGGGTGATCATTCTGAATGGTAGGCCCTACAAGTTAGAGCTAAACTGAATGCTATCTTGGTGAATTAAGTGTTAGACTAAGAAATTGATCCTCAGTGCTAACAACGGGTGTTGTTTGATGGTATGTGAGGTAATAAGAATAAGCTTGATGAGAGTAAAAACTAAATGTAAACTAAAGTAATTGGGATTTTCAGGTGGGACATGTGCACTGACATTAAAAATAATTCACAGGCTCTGGAAGTGTATCACTTATTGTGGTGGATTTTGCCCCATAATCCCTGTTAAATACATATGAAATAGAAAAAAAATAGAATTAATTATTTTTTTAAATTTGGGGTCATGAACAATTTCAGTCTTCGAAATCATGATGAAATATAATGACAAATGTGAATTTTGGATAACCACACTTAACAAGAACTCTTGATGGAGAAATTTCTAGCAGTGAATTATGAACTTAAAGTTCATCTTGAGACTTATTAACATGGATATAAGTAAAAAGGAATAATAATGGAATGATAATGGAAATCACATATCTATAATTGAGATAATCCATATTCTATAGTGCCTCAGGATAATTTGTAAAATTAGTATGAAATTATAAATGAATAGTTATTGAGCTGCTGCACAAAGTTTAATTTGCTAAGGCAGTGTTTAGTTTAGGGATCCTACTTGGCATTTAGTTTCCTTTAGATTATTTTTTTCACTTGGGATATTCAGATTGCAAAATGAAATGGTGTTAAAAAGGTAATAACATCCCAAATTCTTAGTGTTGTTTGCTTTTCTATGTGATTGGATTTATATCATTTTATTTCACATCATTTTACTCTGGGTGTACATAGTTTACTCTTTTGGTTCTAATTTGGATGATCCTTATAGATTATGTAAACGGAATTCTCTGCTCTACTACTTTGGAATTTTTTAATTTAAATATAAAGTTTTCATCTAAGTAAAATAGATAATGTAAGATTAGTTGATGTTAATTTAAAACATTCTTTATGCATGGCTAATTACCCATCGTACTGTCAGCATACAAAAATATATATTGAATTACTAGGTAGAAATAATACATGCAGGTTTAAATATGGGCACTGAGGCATGCTGTGAAAATAGTACTGTTAATATTTTTACAGTATTAATTAATATTACTAGTAGGGAAAACAAACAAACAAAAAATCCTCATGGAAGCCAAATGAGCATATCTTTTCTACATCAGATCGACTGATATTGGCCTGATAGCTTGAAATTGGTAATGGCAGGAGTACATGTTTATACCATAAAAATCAGAAAATACTGCTTTTGTTCTCCAGAAAACTGGCTGTCAAACATTTACCAGCACAGCACTGAGTGAAAATCAGTTGGGAATGAATATCAAAGAATTGGGGAGGAAAGGCCTTGAATAAACAATGAATAAATGTTCTCAAAAGGTTTTGCTCTAAAGAAAAGCAAATAAAAAAAGGGAGTGATGCAGAAACTAGAAGAAAACATGTGGTGGTTCGGAGAAGAGTGTGTTTGTTATTTGGTGTATTTATTTTGTTTTTGTTTTTTAATAGAGCAGAAATAAATAAAAATGGGTTAGCAAAATGAATGCTGTGCTCTCAAGGAAAATATGACACCAGAGAGAAGAGGGAGAGAAGCCATTTGGGTCTGCAGGAAGGAGCTGGGACCTGGTGCCTAGGGCTCTCCCCAGTCACCCGTCACAGAGAGGGGTGACAGAGCAGCTGGGCACACCTGCAGACCACTGGGCAGATGGCCGCGATGGAGGGTCTCTTCTAATTCCTCATGTCCTCAAGAGACATTACATTTTGAACATAGATGGCTTGTATTCATTCCATTTTTTCATATGAGACCTTTAGAGAAAAAAATCAAGCTGACAGTGTAATTAAACACATGCATTAAAATGGGTCACCTTCCAATCTTAACCCACTCTGTGAAGTTTACATATTTAAGGAGGACCACAGATTTGCCTGGAGGGCCATATGATACAGAGTTCAGAATTCTCTGCAGGCTTGTCAGGCCCCGGAGCTCTGGGCTTCGGACCAGTAGGTTCTGATGGGGGGCAGGCCCCTGGCCTGGTGATAAACATGGACTTGCTCGGAGCTTTCAGGAGACATGGCATATGTCGTACCAGAATCAGCAGCAGGCCAGGGACCAAAAGGCCAGGTGGCTCGCAAGGGTATCAGCGATCCACACACTGTTTGTCCACCGTGTCCAATGGTGGCCTGCTGGCTTACAGCAGGGTCAGGCTCCTGGGCACATTAGAGCAAAGGAGGCTGCACGCACCTTAGAAGGGAGAGGCAGTGTTTCCAAAGGCAACGCAAGCCTGTGCATGGCCTCTGTGGTGGCCGCTCCTGGACTCAAAGGTCCGGCCCTGGGATGAGATCAGCTTCAAGACTGGCTGGCAGGCAGACTCCAGCAGATGGCCGGCCATACAGAGAGGAACGGGGGCCTAGCCCCCAAACCTGACATGGCTATTTAACCTACGTTAACAATCAACAAATCAGCCCACAAAACAAAAAGAACCCCACAGCAATTCATTTCCTGACTCGGCCTGTGAACAGTCGCGTCAACGACTATCTGCTTCAGTTGGCTATGAGTGGCTGCCCACGTGAACACTGCATTTGCTCACGACTGGGGCTGAGGGAGGGCGTCCGGGGTGGATGAGCACTACCTCAGCATGAGGACATTTTCACCTGGAAGCAGGCCCTGCGGGCTCAGAAGACATGTGCACCTCTCTCTCACAACACTTAAACGGGGGCCTTGCCTGTAAGGAGAGTTACCACTGGAAATAAGGCAGGGAAATGTCTAATAACGGAAGCCCTAAAGTGCCCCTCCTCAAATGAGGCACTCTGGGGCTCCAGGATGTCACACCTCATTTTACCTGCCTATCTCTGAGCCTCTTGTTCATGTGGGATCTCTGACAATCTCAGGTACGTGAGGTTCCCATACATACATACGTAATTACGTGTGCTTATTTTTTCTCTTGCTAATAGACAGATTAATATTAGACCAGCTGGCAAAACCTAGCAGGGAGAGGCAAATGTCTTCCTCTTCCCTAACACTGAAGCACTTTCTAGACAAATAACTGATGTCTATTTTAATGTTAGTTGAGAATAAGAAAAAATTCAATTTACAGTTCTACTGCATGTCTTTTTCTAAGAATATGTATATATGACACATATAAAATTTATATACACATATAAAATATACACACATATACATTCACTTACATAAATGTAGTCACTCGTTTTATTAACTAAACTGTACATGATTAATATTGCCACTCAAATCATAATCTATTTTTCTCCCTCTTAGCTGATGTAATACTTTCAGGAAGATTGACTGTTTTTAGGCATTATTTGAATTAGATATCAAGCGATGCTTTCAAAACTGTATATATGCACATTATTTAAAATTATACCTGCTGCTGACTAGACCCAAATTGTTTTGTTTCTAAGGAAAGAAATCTAAACGCAAATATAATTTTTCTTTACATCTTCATGCCCATTCAGTAAACCCAACAAATCAAAAGGGGCAAGATTTAAACAGCTATCACTGTCACCACCTATCCATACGCTCCCATCACATCCTATCCAGCTGACAGAATGACAAGCCCAGCGTCTTTATCTTCTCCTCATAATTTAATTTGCAAACAGCTAGTTTGACTTCCTTGCCCTCCAGGCCCGGTGTCAGCCTTATTGAATGAAAATTCAATTCTCACCGAAGGCCCTCAAGGGTAATTACTGGTCTACGGTGAACGGTTTTACAGAAAGAACCCTAGGTGAAATCTAAATGATGTCTCTTTACGGTGATAAAAAGCCCATCTCCCCGGATTTACATTTCACTTCTCTGGCCAAGGAGCTTAATGATTTGTTTACTTTCTCAACTTCATCGCAGGCACGAGGCCTCGGTATTTTCCCCCAATTATTCTTTGTTCATCCCCCCACCCCAGTTTCTGAAGTATATATTACAGTTTTAGAATTTTCACTTTATTTAGGAATTTGCGTTTACAGTTATGCTGATATTTATTTGGATTTGACTGTAAAAAAAATACAAATTTCCTGAGGTTCTTAAATAGAGCTGAGTACATGGATTTTAGAACATGTTTCCTCAAAAAAAGCAACTGCTGAATAACTGCAAGAAAAAGACATGCAAAATACTGTTTGATAGACAGCATGTGTTGAGAAAATGAGAAAGGAACAGGTTGAGGTTTTATGAACAAGATTTTGTTGTTTCTTTCTTGTTACTCTGTTATCTCAGAACCTGCAAGTCAGTCCAAGATTGTCACACACACACACACACACAAAAAAAAGAGAAAAATAAATCTCCTTGCTACTTATATGAATTAAATAATAAAGAAGATTCTGTCCAAAGACAATGTGTGACAAATGCTTGGCTTGTTTTCCCAGCTAGTGAGCCAGTCATTGCTTACCTAAGAACTAAGCAAAGAAAATAAAGTCACTTTGAACTCATGAAAAAAAAACCCAAAAAACTAATATTTTAAAAAATGATAGAAGCAACTAGAACCTTCTTTTCTGTCATCCAAAGTTACATATCTTCCATATCTACCCAAAAGTGACAAGAATTTGGTATCACATTTTCTGCGTGAATCAGTCATAGGTATTGTTTATCGGTATTATTCATATAACTGCTTGATAATATTTAAAAAATCATTATGCTATTCTAACAAAAGAGAGAGAACATTTATTGCAAAGATTTGAAGGGGAGAGAATAAGGAAGTGTGATGATTCTTACATATTTTTTCCAAATTAGGATATAAAGTAAAAATCTTCCTTGACAAGTCTTTGAAAGTGGTAACATTAATAAATCTTCAGTGAGGGGTGAGGGATGGGGGAGAGAGGATGGATGGAAGAAGGGACATGAATGGTGAGCTTACTTATGCAAAAGGATAAAATAATAGCCACTATTTTCAGAGAAGAGTGCAATGTGGTGAAGATAAAAACCCCCTTCAATCACTCAATATTGAAAGTCCTACATAAAGAATGATGAAACCATGATAAGAAGTAGAAGGTGTAAGAATGTAAGGGTAGTAGAAGAGCAAGCTAGAAGGAAACAGTCTGCGGTACCCTGGGCTTGAGAGAGAGAGAACCCACAGGAGGACAAACCTGGGAGAGGTCAGGACCGCCCTGGAGAAGGTGTGGTCCTGTCCAGAGGAGAGCAGGATGCTGTGGGCTGGTCAGGCTAGAGTTGCCCTGCAGACATGGGGTCAACGGACCAAATGCAGGTTCCCAGCACCCAAAGAGCTCACACATCTGAGAAATAACAACTGGGTTTGGAAGAGAAAAATGATTTCCAAACCCATCAAGGGAACACGTTGAGAAAAGAAGAGAGATAAAGGCATTTGAGTATAACAAAACTCATATAATTCAAAAGAAAATGGTCCAGAGAATCAATAATTCATTCTATTTACAAACAGGAGTGGGGGACATCAAGGAGGGAGAGTGGCAGGGAAGGGGCCTGTGGACGGTGTCTGGGCTGCTCTGCAACAGAAGCCACTGTTTAATGTCTAAGTTTCTTCCAGTTCTTGGGGAAATTATTTTCTCTTCAATGAGCTGAAGTGTGCATCTGTTTTTGCTTTTGAAAACTGCAAACTGTTAATATGGCATCATTCGCCTCTCTTCCTGCTGGACCTTCCCTGGCTGTCATAGCCACTCTGTTACCTTAATAGTCTGCCTGGTGCTGTTAGGAAATATCTAAGAGCTACTTTTAAAGTTCTGCACTCATACCAACCAGCAGGAGATGCAAACAGGCTTATTCTGATAGGCTGATCTCTCTTTCTGTTGTTTTTTAAAGATTTTATTTATTATTTTTAGAGAGAGGGGAAGGGAGAGAGGCAGAGAGACATCAATGTATGGTTGCCTTTCACCTGGCTGGAGACCTGGCTTGCAACCTGGTTATGTGTCCTGACTGGGAATCGAACCTGCGACCTTTGGGTTCGCAGGCCAGTGCCTTATCCACTGTGCTACCAGCCAGGGCCTGATAGGCTGATCTCTTACAAGGCTGGTCTGAAGCTGTTCTATTTCTCTGCAACCAGGGGAAAACTAATAACATTTAGAAAGTAGATCTACTATATTTGTTTCAGAGAAAGAAAAAAGAAAAACAAAAAAACAAAAACAAAAAAACCTTTCTACAATAAGAAAGCCAGGGCATGATTTGCCATTAAAAACTTATTTTTTCCCAAATGTACTGAAATTGATTTTAATCACCGTTCAAAGGCTTATTGTGCATTTCCTAGCAGCCTCCTGCATTTATTTACTCCTGCCCAGTGCTTTTGTTCTGACACCTTCGCATAAACCTCAAGGGCACAGCCGTTCTGATGACATCGTGATCACTAGACTTTAGAAGACTCTCTTCCACTGTCTTATTTGTCATCCTTGTCTCATTTCCCAGCCACATTAGGGCTAAGTGTCTAACAGCCCAGGCTCCAGTGGATGGTTCAAAGGCTCTGTCAGGAAACAGCCTGTGTTACCTCCAGGAAAAGAAGCCCTTTCTTATCAATTGCCATAATTGCCATCCCAGTCAATAGTAGCTAATTGAAATACTGGTGATTAATGATCTATCCTTTTAAAGCCTTTTCTTATCTCGGTGAGCTTTTGAAACCATGCCTAGGAGGTCTATATCATTTTCCAGTAATCTTTTTTTTTTCCTCCTTTCTCTTCTAGTTTTAATTTTCCTGTCTTTCATCTTCATCGAAACTGTCCCTATTCAGGTGTCTAAGCTACGTGTGTCATTTATTTCTTTTGTCACAGCCTCCTTCCTCACTGGTATTGCCATACGTCTTTCTGTCCTGTAGTGTCTATCCCTTTAATAGTATATATTTGTCATAGTATTTTATCCCTTCCCTCTGACTAAATATAGTTATAGAATGGGCACAGACAAAAGGGAGTCCAATTAGGTGGTGACAGTTCTAATTGCCAATGTTTGATATATATAGTATTATGGAAGTTGGTTTGATCAAGTCATCAAAACCTCACTTTTCTTCCAGACAGACCCAAGGTTCAAGGACTTTAAAACACAAGTGCCGTGGCTTTATAAGCAGAAGAGTCAGCTCAATTTAATGTACATTAAACATTATTTCTCTGCTTTGACATTATTCTCATCGATAGTATACCAACATCTGTGTATAGTTCAATAAAAAGGTTTGGGCGTAGCTAAATTACAACTTCCTCTATGTCGAGATCTAAAAATAAACAATAGTTTTATCACAATAGCACCTAACATAGCATTAATATTTTCAATAATCGCTATGTACCTGTTGAAATAGTGACAGGAAATACAGCTGTTACAAATTGCCTTCCCTAAGTCAAAATTGCAGGACTTCTTTTTCTTTCTGTGCATGTGGATGTATAACTAAGGAAACCATGACTAAAAGCTATAGCTCTGGAATGTTCCTTCTTCGGATGGATTGTTGACAGGCTGAGCCATATTTAAAAGAAGACAAGACGACATCTATTACTGTCACATTACTTAAGTGTGACCTTGATACATACAGAGTATTGTTGGACTAAATGAGTATTATAAACGTATGCTGGGGGATTTCAGCGCTGAGAATCAGTTGACATAGCCTTTGCCCTTTACTTTCTGAGTGTAACAGGCCTTTAAAATTTAACCCCTAGGATAATGTATATACCCAAAATGAGCACTCTGAATGACAGAATGGCCTACGCAATAAGCCGCCAACTTCAGGTTGTACCCCACAAGTCATTTCGTGTTAAGACTTCCAGTTACACAAGCTGCCTGACTTTGGGAAGGTAATACAATTATTTTGATCCTGGTTTTTATGGGCAAATCATGACAGATGCGGTGATAAGCCCCAAGGTATGGTGGTGACAGAAAGAAAAGAGCATGACAACGTTAACAAACAGAGTCAAGTTAAACTTAGACATCTATGTATAAATCCTTTAAAAATATGATGCTTAAGCCCTGGCTGGTAGCACAGTGGTTAAGGTGCCGGCCTGCGAACCCAAAGGTCACAGGTTCGATTCCCCAGCCGGGGCACATAACGAGGTTGCAAACCAGGTCTCCAGTCAGGTCTGTGGCTGGAGGCAGGTGAAAGGCAACCATACATTGATGGTTCTCTCCCTCTCTGCCTCTCTCCCTTCCCCTCTTTTTAAAAATAATGAAATAAAATCTTTAAAAAAAAAAAATATGATGCTTGAATGCGACAACCTAGAATAATCTGAGGGGGCCAGAAACAAAAATTTCAAGCAAATCGTTAATATTGTATTATATTTGTGTTCTAAAGAAGTCATGAAATAATTTTTACTAAACAAAACAAAATGCACCAAGTCATGAATCTTATACTTGAAACATTCCTGCTCAATCTCTAATCTTATACAAGAAAAATAAATTTGGAAATAAAATGCAAATCTATATTATTTTAGTATGGGGAGAAAAGTTCAGTGAAAGCGCTAGTAGAGTGTAATTTATCTCTCTTCACCAACTGCCAAATAATTTAAAAATAATACTACTTTTTAATAACCAAAGAGCATAGCACGGTATAAAGCTTATGTGCTGAAACACTTATGGCTCATGAAGACCAACAGCAAGATAGTTTGGTTTCAGGATTCAGAAGTGAAGGTCAAGTTCCCACAGAAAGGTCCCACCATTGGCAGGCTGTCACTTGTAATAAGGGACATAATAATATGAGCAATATAACAGACTAATTAGAAAAAGAAACTTCATTGTTTGATAATAACATACAAGTGATAGTTTTCTTCTCTCTCACGCTCTCTTTTAAAGTGAGTTAGGTATATGGAGATAAAGTTCCTTATTTTTGTTCATCCTGATTGCTAATAATTCATGAATAGGAAAAAGTTTAATTATCTTTGATTTCCACAGAACAGAATCAACAGTACTTTATATCCTACCAAATAAGACAGTGGTAAAGTCTAGAATTCTAGACATAAAACTATGCAATGATGAGTAATTTTCGTCTATTGGGAAGTGTTGATGGCAAGAGGTATTTGGTAGGGTGGTAGAGGAATGTGTCAAAATAATTTTTGAAGAAATTACTTAACATGAAAATTGTGATAATATATGTCATTATTCATTATCACCACAGTTTAGAAGTAACCATGCCATCAGTGAACATCAATGCAAATATTTTATGTTTACTTATGTATGTTTCTCATTTGCTGTGAGAGAAAAATAAATGAGGTTGATCTAGGTCCTACTATTCTCATTTCTACAGAATGGGAAATTAAGGTAAGGGTATTTACATGGCTTTTCCATCAGAGAGCTAGTTAGGAAGCAGAGGCAGGACTCCTATCTGGAATCTAACATATAAGCACTTCATATTATTCTGCTCTATCCCCAGTAGTCATTGAATAAATTTTGAATAAAGTAATGAATACATGAATAAGGAACTGCCTGAAATAAAAGCTGCAGTACCCCTGAGGTACACAGAAAGGCTACTGCCATGGCCTGACCTAAGCACGTGTTTGATCATGAACCTCAAACTCCCAAGAAGAGCTAAATGATCCTAACTGCATCTCGTTCTGTGTAATTACACTCTTGGGAGGGTAAGGATAAGTAAAATTCAGTAGGGTTGAATAAACCAACAGAACTAACCAAAAACACAAAATCGAGGTCAGAATCATAATAGCTCTTAATTAGAAAAGTGTAGGTAAATAATTTTTCTGAACACAAATAATGAAATTGTGATTATAACATATACTGCTTCTTATCAGCAACTTAAAGGATATGATACACATTTATCCCACTAACATTTATGGAAATCAAGCAAATGGAAAGTATATGTAAGTTGGTTCTGTTTTTTAACTTAAGGATGCAATGGAAAATTATTTTCCTTTTCTCATATTTATAGCCAAACACTATCTCATTTCTGTATATGCCTCTAATTTTCAACCCATGTGAGTGAATTACCATATTTATTCAGTAATTTTTGAGTCTATATAGAAAGTAACTGAATAAATACCATTCAGGGAGTCTCTGGGACTCAACAGAAGAGCTACTTATTTTAAGAGAACTTTTTATGAAACAAAATTTCTCGGTACTTTCCCATTGGTGGAAAAGAAAAGAAATAATAATTAAAATTTATACTCTGAACATAAAGAAGGTGCTGTTACATGAACAGCAAATAACAGCAAAGGTTAGGACCATCGAGTTACAAATTTATCACTTCAGTCAATCTTGAAACCTGATAAAGTTTTTACTATCATCTACACTCATGATCCACTATAAATTTGATGCATTTTATAAAGTGCTATGATTCTAAGAAATCTGACGTGTGATGTCATTGAATTAGAGTTCCATTTCATCTATCCAAAGTAAATCATGGTTTGCAGGATATCAATGAGATGTGTTTCTATAGCTTGATACCCTGAACTACTAAGGGTTTAAGGAGGGTCTTCTAGGCTATTTGGCTCAATAGGCAGCTAGTGACAATGAACTACTATGCGACCTTATCTTTCCATATCAAATGTAGCTTGTGAGATAATTTAATTTTTGAGAGTTCCATTACAAGCCTCATAAATACAATCAACAAATATTTTTAAAGAACTTATCAAAATGTACTTTTTTAGCCCTTGTATTTTACTACAAAGAAATTTAGACCATCAAGAAGTTTGCAAATAAATAGACATAAGAGACATGAAAGGCAGGTGCCATATGCAACTGTGGCATTAACCATCAAGTACATGTATGGAAAAGTGTGTAATCTGAACAAGTCAGATAATATGCACACCTACTTAAAGCACTTAGCATGACAATAACGTAGCTATTTTTGATGAAAAATACATAACTGAAAGTTGATGACAGCATTAAAAGAATCATTATGACTTATTTAACCAAAACTTTGAACAGCAAAAACCATAATTTTGGGAGAAAGTATTTTCAACTGTAAAATTAGATTTTCATTGGGTTTATCAGTACTTTTAGCCCTTACTCAACATTTAAAACTGAAAGAAGAACACATAGTAGAAAGCATTCAACTTTAAAACAAAATTTTCAATAAATTCTAGAATGGAAACAAGGTAATATGTGTTTTTAGTTGTGTTTTTAAATCTGTTTGCATTGTGTTTACAATTATCCAAAATTATTTGCACATTCATCATAGTTTGTTCTGTATTTTTAAATGGGCGTATCTAAAATTTCCCAATAGCTAGATATAATGTAAATTTTGATTGCTTTTTACACTTACTTCAATATTTAGAATCAGGAATGTGTAAAGTTTACTTATATTCACGTTTTCATTTCCTCAGTGAATTAAGGAATGATAGCCTTGATTTTGTATGCTGGAAAAGATGATGCGTAAGCAACCTCATAATTAATTTCAAAACTCCATATTATTTAAAAGAAAATTGTCAGAGATCAATGTCTTTACACATAGTTTTTTTATATACTGAGATTATAACATTTACTATTTTTAATTTATTTACCTAATAGAAACATAGGAAAATCAATTGTCAGAGAATTATTTTTTGCTTATGTAAAATAAAGCATTACATGTCCTTTTGGCATGTATAAAGGCTTTGCAGAGTCAGTTAAATAAATATAACATGCACAAAGAAAATATCACAAAGTAATACTATTAAAATAGTTTGTTCAATATTAACTAGTGAGAGAACATTTGGAGATTATATCTGGAGGAAAAGAATGGGTGACATTATAATTTAATAAACAAATTTCAAAATAAGATATATCCATTTTTATTAATGTAAGGCATAGTGTTTTATTAAGCTATCTGTTCTAAATATTAAAATACACCTAAAAACATAATTTTAAACCTAGAAAGCAGGGAGAATCCAATGCAACAAATTTAGTAAAAAATTATCTATCTGCAAAACGTACTTGTATTGGATCTCTAGGATTGTATTACATCTGCAAAATGTATTCATATTAAATCCTCCAATGTGCTTTTTTTTCATTTGTATTCATAGAATAGTTTTCAGTGTGAGATACCATGGATTCAACAGCCAAGAAGTTTCAGATCATCTATCATTTTCATTTAAGATAAACCAGGCAGAAGTTCAACTTTTGAGGGATAAGCGAGCCTTTTGCCATTAGTAATTGGTTGGACAGAGATAAAAAGCAAAGAAGGGTAAGAAGATAAAAATAAAAGATGTGCAACCAAAAATAAAGAAAGTTTAGGGTAAATAATAGGATGAGATTTTAAAGAAGTCTTCTTGTCTAATCAATTATTCTTGCCTTTGTGACTTTATTAAATAATATGTCTTGCCACACTATAAAATGTTAACTTTCATGATTTTAACATGTTACTTTAAATGTATTGTTGAGTTTCAAATACATTTTTAAATATATTTTTAATATTTGCTAGAAGTTACTGTGGCATTCACAAAGAGACAAAAGGATGCTGCTTCCATTTGAAATATAATTTTTGTTTTGCCCAAAGCAAATTATATATTTTGAAACTTAATTTACAGAAACATAGCTTGGTATTTATTAGGCGGGAACTTGCTTACCTATCCTCAGTTCTCTAGAGTTTTTACCTTAAATCTCTGTATTTGTAACACAAACATCTTCATTCCTTAAGTATGCAAATAGCTCCCTGACTAACCATTCTCACAACCTGGAGGTAATGGGGTGATTAGCCTTAGAAAATGTACAGAAGGGGTAACCCTCTCATATTTCTATCTGTTAGGTTAGTCCAGTCACTACAGAAATTCTGATAAAGTAATTGATCACATGCGCCACCCCTCATCTCATACCATACGCAGTAACTTCAGGTTTTGAAGGGAGTTTGGGTCACACTGGGGGTGTCCCTACAGGGTTGAGTTCTAAGTAGGTGCAATTCTAAGTAGGAGAACAGCAACGTAGGCCCTGTGGGTTCTGGGGAGAGCCCAGGGCCCCTGCAGGAGAGGAGTAAGCAGTGTTCAGAAAAGCTAGCTTCTGGAGTATTTCTGAACCCATGTGGAAACTGAGCATGGAACTGTGGAGCAGCAAGTGACAACACAGCCAGAGCTGAGTATCCTAACTTGAATTATTTCAGACCCACAGACCCATAATGCCAGGTGAACCCATCCGCATTCAGGAATACGTCAGACTCAACGTGAAGGCTCAGAGGGCACAGGATGTAGATCCAATGGGCCACATCCCTGGATTAGTCAACACCACACTTCTGTCTGCCCATTAGGTCATGCCCATGATTCCAGGAGGGTTTCCATAGGACAGGTGGACAGAAAAGAAAGAGGGTGAATTTCAGCTCATAGGTAGATTGCCTCAGTATGGCAGCACAAGCAAAATATAAATGGCCACAGTGTGTAGCCCCATCAGGGGTGCCCCTGAAAATAGCAGGATGAAGAAATGTTTGCAATGGGCAGAGCCTTGGGGAGGGTACCTGGCCATCTTGGTATGGTAAACGAAATGACTTAAGATAAAAATATGCATGGACTCGTAAGCAGTGGAAAATGGTTTGACTATTTGGTTCCAGGGCCAAAAAGGCGGAGAAGGAGAGGGAGAGAATTAAGGGCTTGGAATCTGAGATAGTGCCATGTGCAATGAC
The DNA here is from genome assembly GCA_004026585.1 of Noctilio leporinus. Taxonomy (NCBI): domain Eukaryota; kingdom Metazoa; phylum Chordata; class Mammalia; order Chiroptera; family Noctilionidae; genus Noctilio; species Noctilio leporinus. The sequence goes on from PVIW01000016.1 coordinate 1,038,652, forward strand.
ATAATGCCACCCACAAGAGAAAATGCTTCATTGTTTGGTAGTCCTCAGTTTAAGCACTCACCAGGAGTTCTGGAACAAATTAACGGTGAGTATAGAGGTACCACTGCATATATGTAACATAGATGCAGATAGCAATATGTTGACATCCAGAGGGAAAGGAGCTGGGGGAGATGGGAGGGCACAGTGGGCAAAAATGGGGCTGGAAGGAGAGTTCCCCTTGGGTGATGAGCGCATGCTGTAGGGGGCAGATGATGTTAAGTTGGGTTGTACCCTTGACACCTGAAAGATTTGTTCATCAATGTCACTTCAATAAACCCAATAAATAAGAAAATAAACAAATAAATGTTGCAGCTTCCTGCATCAAATGATCAACCAATGAAGGGTTGCATATAGCCAGCACTCTTGTAATTTGGGACAACTGCAAAGGGCTTTTCCAGTCCCAGAAGTCCCTATGGGCTCAACTGAAACCTCTAGGGCAAGGGTATCACAGTTCAAACGTCTTGCCTGATGCTTTTTCTTCACTTGCCCATGAGCGTTGCTGCTGAAGAATGTGCCAGCACACCTCTCACACACGACTTCTTGTGTGAGTCCGTTCACAGGGACCCTAACGTACAGCCTTTCTTTAGACCACATCCATTACTACTATTTTGGCAGCATTGAACTTGGATGAAGCCCCGTAATCTTGGATTACACAACTCATTTTCTTAATTAGGAGAACACTGTTATGTACTAATTAAGAATGTCAAGATAATTACTCAAATAGAAGTTTTATTTACCAGATCATATTCTTTTTCTTAATTTCACATTGTCAACAGCTCTAACCCAATAGCCTGTTTAATACGTTAGAAAAAGTGTTCTATGCATCATTATACTGAATATGTGTGCTTCCCAGCTCTCTTGGGTTGCCATGTGCATTTTTAACATTTTTGAAAACTATAAACTGTGAGAATGAGTTATGCAACCTTTATTCTATTAATACCCTAGGAAAGTTCATTTTCCATTGTAAATTTTAAAACTTTACTGATTTTTTTTTACTGATTCCAATGCTTTGCTCATTTTTATCAAGTTCTTTCATAATTTCTGTGCATTCAAACACATCTCGTTTATTATATACTATTGGAAGGTGATTATTTCTGTATCCTTACCTAATAGAACAAAGATGGGCAAATTTATTAACTAGTTAGTATAATTTTCACCATCCAAATCAACAGTGCTCTCAAAGCAGTTCTCACTGAGTGAATTTTGCATGAAGGATTTTGCATGAAGGCTGTCAGCAATCTCTCAAGTGCTATGAAGTTGCCTCAGGATCAATAACCTTTCTTTTCTATCTTTCAAGTATACACAAAACTTAATAGTCCTTTGTCTCTTATTTCTATTGCCCTTGCCTTGATGTTTGCTGTTCAGAAATTTCCTAGATGTTACCTCCACTGTTGTAATATGACCAACCTGATAAGAGGCCCTTGTCCTTTGGTAATCCCCTAAATCTATACAGACACACAGTGGATACTCCAAGTCTTTAACAAATGGTGGCATGGGCAGATATTGTGGGCTCTGTATATCTCTGTACATTGTGAAGTGTTTTTTCTGTGTATCTTAATTTCTTAATGGGCTTAGTTATACTTAGAACTGTGCTTTTGATTTGGCAATAATCAATTTGCTGATTTCAACGATGCCGAGGGATTTGAGCTTAGGAAGGCTAGAAACCAAAAGCATAGTTATTACATCAAAAGTATTTCTAGAGTTTTAACAGCTCTGTAAAAACAATATCATTTCAAATCTAGTTTCTGATAAGGCCCATTTTCCAACCAGCCCTCCTGCCTTGTTAGCATCAATGATTCTTGGTTTACACAAACCTCCCAAAGAGAGAGAGATTGTGCACACATTTCAGCCTCTGATTTTCTTTTCCAGAATTTTACATGAAGCTTGAACACATCATCAAAATATTTGGCATCAGTACTCAATACTACTCAAGTGACTGATAACAAACTCCCTTAATGTCAACATTCATTCAATTTCTCCATCAGGAAGAATAAGGCTATGCCTACATATTAAAATATTACTCACTCTGACAGTAGAACTAGTTCCAAGTCATGAACAATTGCTACATTATAAAGGAGAAGCAATCAGTATTTTTCATCACCTAAGAATCTCTACACTACAGAAAAAGAAAACCACTCCTAATGAAATTGGTAAGTACCTAGGAGGCAAATGTATTTTCTTGTTTTTACTGTGAAATCTAGGTTGAAATGATCAGTGGTAGTTAACTTACATCCCCATTAACCAGACAATTTTAGCCAATAGTGAGAACACTTATTCAAGCTTTTGAAAATGACATGAAATTTTCATTAAGATTGCAAGGATAATTATTGTTCTATTTTAACTAGATCTGTAGCCTGTTTTCGACATTCAAAACAGAAGTGATATATTTACTTTTATTTACATTATATTAACAAAAATATTGCTTAGATGCACTTATCTAAACGATAGTTATAAAGTGACATTTTATGTGTTTGTAATACCAACATCATTCTTAATTTCTGCGTATAAAATACTGTAGTTCAGTTTATGCTACCTTTACTATGTAATTGGTTTATCATTACATATGGTGTCAACAGCAGAACATATTTCTGGTGTATTAATCTTACATACTTTCTTGTCTAAGATTTTTTATTTATTATTTTGAGAGAGAAGGCCAGGGAGGGAGGAAAAAAGAGAAAGAAGCATCAATGCATGGTTGCCTTTCAACTGCCTGCAGCTAAGGACCTGGCTGGAGACCTGGCTTGCAACCTGGTTACGTGCCCTGATTGGGAATCGAACCAGCGACCTTTAGGTTCGCAGGCCAGCACTTTATCCACTGTGCCACCAACTAGGGAATCTTATATACTTTCTGTCTTGAAAAAGTGAAGCCACATGAACAGCTGAAACAGATTAAAATGAAGTAAAACATTCTCAGTAGAGTTTGAATGTATTGTTATAGTAAACTATTATTAAAGACCAATAAGGAATGATTTTGTATGTATGCTTACAAACCTTTTATTTTATTAAGATATATATTTATTAGAAATCACCTGTAACTATCCCTTAATGGAAATGTAAGCATAACTGGAAATTACACGAACACTTTGAGGGTAATAATGCTGTTAAGGAGTAATTTACTAAAAACAAAACAACAGTCTTCAAGTATTGTTTTAAATAGTAAAGTTGGTAAAGAGTAAAAGTCTATTAACCATCAAGGCAAACTGCATTTGAAGTAAATCAAAATAAAATTCTATATATTTTCAGAGAAATTATATATAATATATACAATATACATATAATATATAATTTTACATATAGTATATATTTACATATAGAATTAGCTATATATAAATTACATATATATTACTTCACCCAAGTATATATAAATATTTCATATATATATATTTCATATACGAAAGGTCTGTCTCAAAAGTATGGAGCCAATGTTAATATAATTAAAGCAACTTGCACAGCCAATACTTTCAGAACAGACCATATATACATATATATACTTTGTATGGCTAGATTTCACTAGTTTTAATTTCCTTCATAACATTCATTTCTGTTTCAAACAGTACATTTACCTTTGTGATTACTTAATTACTATTTATCTCATTAGGGAAAAAGCTACCTGAGGGGTAAAAGCACATGTTTTGTGCTGTATCTCCTAAATGACACTCTGCCTGGCACGTGGAATTAGTTTATTATATTTGCTGAATAAATTAAAAATAAACGTATAATATATTTTGAAAAAACTACCCAACTCTTATTAAATGATTTGTATATCACCAAGAACTGGATTAATTGAAACAAATGTAAAACATATCAAGTGACCACATTGGTTTAAAGAAAAATATTATGTACAATTTTATGATCAATATTATGCAAGGATATTCTGATGTATACAATTTCAAGAAATATAGATGATAGATATGATGATAGGTGATAGATAGAGGATAGATGATAAATGGATAGATCTGGACAGTGTTGGTCTTACTTTCTCTGATTCCATTCTAATTTTTCAATTCAATTCTTATTTTCCTAATTTCAAATATGATTTGAAATAATAATTTTCTGACTTTTTGATCTTTTCTGTAATATTAACTACTAGTGATCTATAATGGAAATTTTTCTTACATCAATCATATTTTGCTTTATAATCTGCCTCTTATAAAAGACATAATTATCTGTCTCTTTAAAAACTTCAAAATACATTTGACAATAAAGAACAAGAAAAATAATTTCATGACATCTTTTATTTCTCTACATATTTGATAAAGCTGAAAACGTGATATTTGGGCTCTGATGTTTCTAACTATAAAGTGGCTTGATCTATTTTTCCTATTACTTTTATCAGGTTTTTCCTTTATGTATTTGCTGCTCTGTTGTTGGGTGTGTACATATTTAGGATTGTTTCATATTCTTGAAGAATTGATCACTTATCATTATGTTCCACCTTTCTTTAACCCTGACCATTATCATTTCTCTGAAGTGTGGCTTGTCTTACTTAAATCAATCTAGCTATTCTAGCTTCCTTTTTATTAGGGTTTGCTTGGTTTCATTTGTTTATTTTTAATCTATTATTTACTTAGATGTTATTTATTAAGTGCCTAATCAAGGCATTCAATCAAGAGTAAGTGTTCATTTTTATTTACATTTTATTTCTATGTGTTTACCAATGAATTCATTTTCTTATGAGCAGTCAGGAAGCATAAATCCCCAGTTTTCTTGTAATGACCTGGATCCATGTGCATTGTCTGACACTTGAAACCTAGATAAAAGCAATGGATGCAACTTCCAGGCCAGTTCCTTAACATACCACGAAATGTCACATGTTATTCCCTACATAGTCTCTCTGAGATTGGCAATTGGAACAAAGGGTCTGGCAGATGGCTTCAAGATTCTTGGAAATACAGATTCATAGTTGCCAGAGGAAAGGGAGTTTGGGTGGAAGAAGGTGACGGGATTGAGAAGCACAGATTGGCAGTTACAGAATTGTCATGAGGATGTAAAGTACAGTGCAGAGGATGCAGTCAATTCTAATAACTATGCATGGTGCCGGGTTTGTACTGAAAATACTCAGAGGGACACTTTGTAAATTCTCTGACTGTGTGGCCACTATTCTGTGCTCTCCTGAAACTAATGTAAAATAACATATAATGTAACAACTAAAAATATTTTTAAATGATTCTAGAAAATAGCATTCATTTAGTCTCAATATAAAATAAATATCCAAATAGAGATCCATATATAATACTTTTGATACTGGCATTGCATGTCATAGGGAAGCTGTATCAAGATGCCATTTATCTAAAACCTGTGCCTGAGTGACTACTGGGAGCTTCTTTCACCATATGATTTTAAGCAAGGCTCATACGCCCCCTGGCTATTTGTTCTGATCTGTTAAGTGTTGTAATTAGACCACAATCAGTCGGAACTATATGTATAATTCTCATTCTAAATAATGTTTCCACTCTGCTCCTAAATATATTCTTCATAGCACGCCAAATCATTGTCTGTGATCTTTGCTTGTTTTCTGTATTTCCCAGCTAACCTATATAGAGCACCAAACATAACAGTCTCTTTGGCAGACATTTTATCACTTTTATTTTCCGTGGTTCACAAGGAAACCTCAAAGATTGCTTCTGGGAGAAAAAAAGAGGTCTGTCGACTATAATGGTTGACTACCTCTATTCAGTATGGTAATTCTGTTCTACAGGAGATTTAATTTTTAAATGGTTTTAATAATCAATGAGAAGAAGGGAAAGTAAATAAATGAGAGGAAGGGAAAGCAAACATGCCAAGTGAAAAAAATGAGAAAGGGAAGAAAAGATAAAAAATAAAGTCTACATTGTACCTTGCTGCTCTGCTTCTATACTTTATGTTCCTATCATAATTTTTAAACTCTAGATCTCCTTGGGTACAAAGGAAAATGCAGTGAAGAAACAGCAAGGTATCTTCAAATTGAAATTGTTTTCATCAAGTACTGACAATTTATTTAGGTTCTCAATTTCATTTTTTTTCATTTGTTAATTAGATTTCCCATAGAATTGCTACATGATAAAAAAAAAAAATACTGAACCAAAACTGATGTGCTATAGATATTCAATACATGTCTAGCATCTTTAAAATAGTGGAAAAAAATGCTGGACACTATATGTTTGGCTTAATTTCTTTCACACATTATAGTCTAATTTGAATACTTTATTTAACTTTCTTAACCTATGTGGGTGATATGACCTTACCAAATCTGTTTCCTCGATATTTTAAGATCTTACCCAATGGCCATCAAAATAGTGCACATTAATATACTTTATTCACTGTAATGTACCATCTAAATGCAAGACATTATTATAATAAAGCCATCATCTCAACTATATACATGAACCTACTATTCTCTGGTATCTTTCTGGCTATGAACCTGACTTACTTTTCAGCCTAAGTTATAGCTCACAAAAAATAGTTTATTCATGGATTTTTTTGTTATTCCAAATATGAAACTCTTACAACTCACTAACATGCCTCATCAAACATGTGTCTCCTTCAATTTATCCCCTACCTTGATTTGGTAATAATTGCCAAATCAGCATCAAAATTGAAAAATTTAGCCACAAAAATGCACATAAAACTTTACTGTTCTTCGGTGTTACAGCAGTCTGTTCAATTAAACTCATCTTGTTTATTTATTTATTTGTGTAACATGATTTCTTGCAAGTTAGTCATAGATCAATAATAATAATTGGTAATAAGCTTTTTGCTGACCACCTGGAATTGTTTTAACTTTTGTTGATAGCTGAATTAAAATTTTCTCAGAGAAATTAGAAATTAGAACATAACTAGTTTTATGTAGTGTAATATCTAGACAATAAAATGCACATATGTTACGTATGAGATATCTCAGACAACTACAAACTCGACCCAAATTGTATCTTTGCACTATCAATTAAAATAGGTGTGTTAAGCAAGTTAATCAAGTAAACAAGCCTGGAGGAACACCAGTTAATTTAATCAAGAAAGGAGACGTCCATGAGATAATAAAAAGTTTTGGAGTTTTCCAGAACATTGTAACTATGCAAGTGTATAATGCAACCAACTGCATTTTGGCTTAAACAGGTACATGTGAATTTAAAAAAGTTCTAAAAACATGCATTTTCAAAGATTCAAAATGAGCTAAAACTGATAACTATTTTGATCTTCATCAATTGTTCTATACTTTTGCAATTTGCGTATCAGCAGTAAAAAATGGCTCCTTAGTTTGTGCAGTTAGAAAGTCATCTTCTATAATTGTATAATGCCTAACTTTTGATGTATGTGTTAATAAATGGTCCAGGGTTTAAATAAACATTTGCTATTTATCATCTGAAGAAATAGAACCATTGACTTATAAATGTATTCATAAAGCAGAGCTGCTCAAGTCAAGGTAAGTAATTTAAAAAAGTATTTGTTCTCTCTTTATTGAATAACATATGCCACACATACACAATTCTCATGATTGCATATTTCAATTTTCATGAGAATGTAAATAAAGAGGGATAATGAAATATAAGTGATCATTATAAATATATCATTACTACTGTTTACAATAAACTATGTTTTAGAAAAAAGTGGCAGACTCCTCCAAAAATGCAATAAATACATATAATTTATTTATAAAAGCAAAAGTAACAGTTCCAATTTATAATATTTCGTGCTTACAAATATGTAGACATTACTCCATAACCTTTAACTTGTTGCTTTTAAAACTGCAAATAATAGCAATAAGCAATTTTTTATGAAAAATATATTTCATTTTTACTTTGGTGTACTTGAATTTATATATACATGTGTTTGTGTATATATGCATATGTATATACACACATTACATATTTTTATATATGTATGTGTTACTATGTTCAATATTTGTGTATTACTGTGTTCAATATTTATGTTTTTACTTATATTTATTTTTATATACACAATGAATGAGAAGAGATTCATTACTATAGATACCCACCTACGCAAGGAATTCACTTGTCTGAACAATGATTCCTAATGTATGAATCATTAAAGTAATGAAATCGACCAACATTTGACCAAGGGACATTAGCTGCAGGCAATAAAGAAAATGAAATTAGGACTCAGAAAACCTAAATTTCCTCACTTCTAAAATAGAAATGTCAGTTTGCATCGCTCTTATTTAATAGGAGTTACATTATAGGAATTTTTAATATGGTTATAATAAGAAGCTAATTATGAATGTGAGAAGCATGGTAAAGAATATTTTATATTTAAAAGTAAACTGTCATCAGACAACTAAAATTTAAGAGACATCTCCAAGTGACTCCTAAATAAGACATATGTGTTTGGGAAGATGTTTTGATTTGCACATAAAACTGCTCACCAACTTCTCTTTTTTATTCAGCGTTGCCTAAGCAAAGATTCACCAGCCACACAAATACAAGTAGCACAGGGAACTAAGACATTGAGGAGCATACTTTAATTTTAACTAAAAGTCTTACTTATTGGGCTTATGTTAGTATATTCTTAATGCCATATATTTTTCCACTATTTATTTTTGAATTTGCATTTGTATTTCTACTTACATGTTATCTTTGGTTTGTCTCTTTCTGTAAGCTTGGATGTCCTAGCTGACATCACAGAAATACATAATTGTTATTTTTATATGATTGACCATATAATTAGACTTATTTTTACTTTGAGGCTATTTTTCATATGTGATTTCCAGTTAAGACTATGTGCAAAGCTCAGGACATGTTTTCACATTTCCTAACATGTTAGAACATGCTTACATCTAGACTTTAATCTCTGCTAGAATTTAACTGTAGGTACAATTAAATAAGGAATTGAGATGTCTATCTAGCTATATCAGGTACCACTCTGAGCTCTTTGGAGTTATTCTATTTATGTTTAAATTCAGGAATCATTGCAAAGTGACTAGTTCTTTTATATGTTTGAGCTATTTTAGCCAAATAATGTTGCATCTGAATAAGCTTGAAAATATAATCTATTCCTTCTTAGGATATTTGTATAAATGTTTATATAAGAAGTCATTTGATACATTTGTAGAAACATTATAAAAATAACACTATGTAGGTGAATGATATTTGTAAACAAAAAGAATAACAAATTCCAGTAAGTTCCTAATAAAGTAATAAATTGTCCTTAAACTTCACATTCTTCTTCTCACCAGTCACTCTACTTAAAATGTGAGCTTCACTATACTAAAACTAAAAGTTATACTCTTTATATGTGCATTTTTAATAAATGTTCCCTATTTTTTAAAAGATTTTATTATTTTCAGAGAGAGGGGCAGAGAGGGAGAGACATCAATGTATGGTTGCCATTCACCTGCCTGCAGCTGGGAACCTGGCTGGTGACCTGGCTTGCAACCTGGTTATGTGCCCTGGCTGGGACTCGAACCAGCGACCTTTGGGTTTGCAGGCTGGTACCTTATCCACTGTGCCACCAACCAGGGCTAAGCAGGTGCTTCTTACACTGACTGTCCAGTAGGAAAAGTAGAGGAAGGAGAAGAATCCTAGAGAGACAACCACGTATGGGACCATGAAGAATGCAATCCACACTAAAAGGAGTTTACACACTCCGCCCAGAAAGCCAGCAGGAAGTCAGCAACTGTTGTAGCGCAGCAAGCAACAAGGGACTGAGGTTACTGCCCTTCCATTTTAGGAGACTAACTCTGTGGTGTGAAATTTATTAGTAGAAAATCTCAGAACATTCCCAACCACAGATGGCGAAGGCCGGCATGAGACAAGTAACTGTGGGGTTGAAGAGATGTCGATTTCTCCAAGAACTATTAAACGCATACACCCGATTTACAATCTTCAAATATTTACAGACTCAAAGTGTCTTCTGCACATGCTACTTCTAGTCACAGAGATGGAAACGTTCAGCCACATAATTTTAGTATATTTCAGTTTTACTATTTCCTCATATGTAACAACTAATCAAAAACTATTTATATATTTTTACCAGTTAGAAGATCCTTAGAGATGAAAATTAGTCAATTTTTCACAGTTACTAAAAGATGAATAATTGAGAAAAATTGTAGATGTTATACCTCAGTACAAATATATAATAATTAGGGTGGAAGCTGTTATTTTTTGCTAATGTGCATGTGTTTATTACCAAATGAGAAAGCCTCCTCAGCTTTACTGAAAGAAGTTAGTGGGACTTTTGCTCACGATAAAAATTAGGGCTGAAAACTCCTACAGCTTAATAATATCTTTGATCTTGTAATTTAAAGCAAAATGAGTCACCAGGGAAAATAAAAAGCTCTGAAAGCTTAAGACATAAATGAATATACTGTGTCTCATCCTCCTCCATACACTTCTTACTTTACAGATTTCATTCTCTTAAGTGGTTTTATTTTAGCACCACGAGGAAGAAATCAAAAAAATGTCTTTTATTTTTCTTAAAAGAAAGAGAAGAGAGGAGCCATTTTGATTCATAAATGCAAGAATGTTTTATCAAAATACTCTATTAAACTCTGCAGTTCTTAAATCCGATTCCTGGGAAATGTTTTATTAACATATCTAACAGCGTGCACTTTCTTTCATCTCTGCCATCCCTTTGTGCCTTGACTCACTTATCTAACCCTTTCCACAGGTGCGACGGTGGGGGAAGAGGAGGAAACATCATTCCTCTCAAGTGGCTTCCTCTCTCAAGCAGAAAGTAGGTATCGAAGTAATGAATTTTCCCTTCCTCCCACTCAGTTGCAGATTCATATGCATTTTCTCTTCCAGGGTAGTTCCTAAAGACCGTGGTTTTGCTGAGCTCCTGACAAGTTCCTCTCCCTATTTTTATATTTGTTAATCCTATTGGTATATGTTCCTTAGGATTACAGAGAGCATTCATTGCTGTTTTCTTTTTCACTGAACCAACATACACATTCCTTCCATGTGTCTCCAGGAGTGGTACCAAGCCACACTCCAGCATCAATGAGTTCCAGCTGATGGGAGTGAACACAAGAACAGAGCATGTTCCACCCTAAGGGGCCATTCTGCAATCACAAGAGAAAGTATCTTCTGCAATAAAGCAAAATATATCATAGCAGGGGACTGAATCAACCTTCTAAATAAGGAAAATCAGATGTGAATCTATTTATATGAATATAATATGCTCTCTCTTTTATGGCCAAGAAGTAAAGGTGAATTTTTTAAATAGCTTCCATGGGCACTTGGCACTAGCTTTTTTAGTGTAGACATAGGAAATAATAATTTTTTTAAAGAGAAAAGTAAAATCCCTATAAACTTTACCATGCAGAAACAAGTTTAACATATGTAGTTGACTGTATAGTAAGGGTGTATCTTATTTAAAATACTTTGTTGTGGCTATTTTTATTTCTGTTTAAAACATTATACTATTTACATGAATTTTTCTCTCTAAACTAACCTTTCTTTTCTAAAATTCAATATTCAAAAATAGAAATTCTTTATTATTGAATCCTTTTTAAATCTCTAAATATAAGGCATATATGTATAGTTTAATGCCACTATTGAAAAATGTTCCTCTTTCTTATCCACATGCAACATGAGACAGAAAGATACTTTGAGAACATCAGATCGCCCTGTGTTCAGTTTACATTTTTAAAAGATATTTTTCTAATGGTTATAACAGCATTAGAAAGAACGGGATAATGTCTGGTTCCTTGAACTGACAAGTTTAGCTTCTAATTCTGTATCTTGGACTTCAATTATAGCAATACACAGCAAACTGCAAAAGAAATCATGTGTGGACACCAAATGACCTAACATGTGTCAGACAGGGGAACGGGATGAGGAAAGTCCAGGCTGCAGCATAAAGAGGCATGAGTTTGAATTCTCATTCCATCAGTCACTGGTTCTGAGACCCAGGTGGAAGTCCCTCCAGCTTTCCATACATAAGGGTATTTCCCCATTTTTGAAAATGAGGGAAATAACATGTGGGATAGGTTTTAGAGTTCAATTAATAGGTGTAAGTGAAGTCTCTGTCTGGTGTCTGGCACCAAAATGTTAGCTCATCTCTTTCTCCATTGGGAAGACTATTACACATCATTTATCTATAATCCCATGGAATGAGAACAACTTCAGCCTTTTGAATTATTAGGCAATTAATTATACATAAGTGCTCAATTGTAATTTTATCCTTTTGAATTGAGTACCTACATTTTTCTGAAAAGAAATATAATTTATAGCATATCATTTTCTTCAAAAATTTTCTTTTTACCCGTAAGGTATATATCAATTATTTTATATATCATTAAAATCCTAGGTATGATAAAACCAACAGGAATATACTATAAAGATTACGAAAATCTCGAAACATAAAAAATAAGTAAACCATGTAATATGTATAGTCAAACAGTTATCATTTTTCCCATAACTAAATTAATGTTTGACAAATCAAGTTTTATTTCCTAAAAGTGAAATGATATCACTTATGCTGGCATTCAGGAATATTGATCATTTGCCCAATATAATGTTATTGTTTCATTACTCAATGTTCCAACCCTAATACCTAGTCTCTTGTCAGATGTGACTACAACTAATTGATACAACATGACATTTTTGCCTGGCTTTGCTGGTGTACCTCTGGACCTTCTTCACATGTTCCCTCTCAGACATGCTTCCAACAGATTTAAAGAGTGTATCAGTTTTAAAACACGGCCCTAATCTTTGGTACTTATTGCATTGGCAAGTGAGGTTTATGTTTCTTCTATAGTAAATATATTAATAGGCTGTGTGATTGCTTCAACCAAGTGAGTTCTTCACAAGTGATTCAATGTGATTTCCAAGTTGGGTCATGAAAAGTCATGCAGCTTCCATCCGGTTCTCTTGAAACCTTTGCCATGGCCTGTTATGGATTGAGATGCCCCCTTTTTAGGCCCATGAGCCTGCATGTGAGAAGTCTAGTACAAATGAAAATGTCATGTGCTGGTGTTCCTGTTGACAATCCAAGGTCAGCAGAACTTTGAACCCATTACATTCCAACTACCATACATGGGAGTGAAGAAGTCAGCAGGTCACTGACACCCAAATTGCCTTGAGCCAATCCCAGACTTTCTGTATCTTTCTAACCAAGGCCTTAGACACTGTAGGATGGAGAGAAGCTACTTCTATTCAGCCCTTCTCAAGAGGTTTGCCTCTACCATCTCAGAAGATAATTCCACTGAATATTTTCATGCTTCCATACAGTCCAGCTCTTGTCATTCTGAAGGCCACAGCTGTGGGCATCTGGTGATTGGCAGCTTCATCATGACAATGCACCTGCTCATGCATCACATCTGGTGCAGAAGTTTTTTGGCAAAACATCAAATCACCCAGGTGACTCAGCCCCACTACAGCTCAGATTTGGTGCCCTATAACTTCTGGCTTTTCCCAAAACTAATATCACCTTTGAAAGGGAAAAGATTTCAGACTGTTGATGAGATTCAGGAAAATATGACTGGGCAGCTGATGGCAATTGGGAGAACTGTGTGAGGTCCCAAGATACCTATTTCAAAGGGATCTGAGGCATGATTATCCTACGTACAATGTTTCTTGTATCTTCTTTAATAAATGTCCCTATTTTTCATATTACATGGTAGAATAACCTTTGGGAGAGACCTCATACGTGACTAGTAGGTGGGAATAACACACACCAGGCTTCCTGTGGGTGGGGGAATGAGAGGTTTGCATGCAGGGCCATAGCATGGGGCCACTTTCCCGAAACTAAGGAAGGCAGAACTCCCCAAAGGGAAGGAAATCAGAGAAGAGGCTCACCTGTCCACAGGATGACTCTTAACAGGATAAAAGGGGGTCTTAGAGTCTGAGAATTTTGAGAACAGCACTACTTAGTTGGGCTGTATTTGAAACAAGTGGATTGGAACACTTTGAGTTTGACACTGGCTGGCTGTTGATGGGGAGCTCCCAGCCAGCTGGAAGTAAACATAAGGCAAAAAGGCAGCGGTCCCCTCTGGCTCTTTGATGTAACAGGTGGATAACATCTTAGACCTTCTGCTGTTCTGCCCTAACATACTCTCCACCTGAATCTGGGTGAGCTGCATCTGCTGGGGCCCAAGGAGCAGAAGAAATGCTATGGGGCTTCTGATGCGAGGCTGCCCAGGGCCAGACAGGGCTCCCTTGGATGCAGGCAAGCTTGCCCTGCTGACCCGCCCACTGGGGACCTCTGCTCAGAACCAGGCCCCTCGCAGTGTGAAGAGCAAGTGAAATTCTGGAGAAGCCAATGTGCAGGGAGTCTAGACAGCGGGTCCAGCTGAGCCCTGCTCTGTTTTTGCACCTGTCACACAAGTGAACAAGAATCTAGTTGACCCAAGCCCTACACCCCCACGTGTCATACACCAAGGAGCCAAGGGTACGGCACCTCCACTGTGCTTGCCTGAATTTTAGCTTCACCAAATCTATGACACACAATGGATTTTTTAAATCCACCAGCCTTGAGGAGGTGTGTCATACAGAAGGAGATGACTAGAAAAAAGGATGGAAATTATGTCATATCTATTTTGTGACCCTGTGCATAAAATTTCTCTTCAAATGTGTTTTTAATGGTTTTTAAACTTCTAAAACACCTACTATGGTTTCAACCAGCACTGTCTACTATTATAGATGCTATTTTCTGTGTGCAAATGCCAAATATCTCTATTTACATTATATATTCTTAGAGGGGAAACCATATTAAATAGCTTCTTTCATTGAATTATATCAATAGTAAGTGATGAGTATGATAGGTTAATTCAAGTAAAAAGAAAGGATTAGAAAATGCATAGAAAATACTACATAAGAAATAGGAATAGAAAAAATTAAGTGTACATAAAAATAGGACCTAAGTTCATCTTTAGTCATTGAGCAATTCCATGTACAAAATAATACCATACATCTTGATAGCACTAACAGTTCTTTGAAACACATCAATATTATACAAATAATACTGAAGAACAAATCAAGCCCTGAGATGATTTTCAACATTAATTCTTTTTCATGGGTTTGAAATTATATCTAGTTAGCTTTTGAAAATGCAGCTATTTCAAGTATTGCTATGCATCATGGTGAGAAAATGGCAGAAACGGATATTCTGTAACCCACTCATGAACTCCAAATTCATACTTTGAATTGTACCAACTTACATGAAATAAATATTTCAATAATCAAATTATTCTGGTTTCATGATTAGCAACTTAAAAAATGAGTGTCACTTTGATTCTTTATCAAAAGTTTTTAAATTCAGGGAATTAATGATACAAAATAAAATTTCACATCATTGCATGTTAGAAAGAAAGTTAAGTAGTGAAAGGCTTCAAAATACTATCAATATTTAGAAAATAGGGTGATTTGATTTAGCTCTCCCTGACTTTGGAATATCCTCTTTTTTGCATCTGCTCTAATATGTTTTATTTTAATTTGCTATTTTCCCCTACATCTATTTGCACTCTAGAATTATCTTTCTTTCTATTTGGACAATTAATTAAAAAGGTATTCACTGGTCCATTTAAATAAATTTCCTTTGAATTCATGTTACACTAAAATGGTGGCTCTTTTAAATAGGCCATCCCCTTGTATTTGAAGGCGTACAGATAAATTAAGCCTTTTCATTTAGACTCTATTGACCTGATTCTACTATAATGCTTTTTTTTTGTAAACACACATCTGTTGTTTATCATGAAAGACTAAAAGTGTATTATAATTAGAAATCTGCCAGTAATTTATTTGCTCCTTAACCACCTGCTATATGCAGGATTGTATTATCTCATGATAAAACATTTTTATTATAAAAATAAAAGTTTATATATGTGAACATTATCCTATGTTTTGAAAATCATCTTGGCTCCAGCATGATGCTCATTTGTAATAAGTGCTTTGTATGAGATTGGTAGTTATCTCGAAAACAGAGACTATTACTTTCTGAAAATGTTCTATTATATTAACAGTCTTCATAATATAACAAAACAATTATTTTTGACAATCAGAAAGTACACTCATTATCCCTATTATTTCATAAGTTTACCTAGAAGATCTGTCAAAACACTGTTTTCTAAACTTTTCTTCACTTAAAAAAATGACCTCTTTAATATCAAAACAAATGACTATGAGTCTATCATTTTTGTTCTAAGTAGCAAGAAAATTGATATAAATGGAGCCATTTCAAAATGGAGTCAGAATTGCCATCCTGGACAAAAAGCCTTGCAGGTTTCACTCCCTGAATCCCTGGAATGTTTGAACTGGGCAAAAGAACCTTTGCTCTGGGCCAAACCTTGGTTATCTAATAAGCAATAGTCTGTAAAGCTAACGGGATAGCAAACATCCTGACCACGAGGACTTTACATTAAGGACAATGTGTAGAATTAGAATCATCAAGGATATCTCAAGAATAACTTAGCTTATTAGCACCAATACACTGTGCTTTCTTCATTATGGAATTATTTCCCATCCCTTTCTTATAAAAATCCCTTGAGTTTACCACCTAATTGGACACTGGTTGAACATACCTGGAACACTAGTTGAGTGTCTAAATCAGTACTTCCCAGAACTTCATCTTTTTTTTATTTTGAATTAAGGCTTGAATCTTTGTTTTTTATTTGTTTGCTTACTTTTTAGGTTAGCAAGAGAATTCACTGCTAAGTTAAAATATCAAAATATCAAGGATAATTTATGAAGTACTTACCTTATTGGTAGAATTAGCATCACATGTTGAGTGTAGTTTGCCTTAAAGGCTTTAATAAAGCTAAATTATTATACTAGATAGACCAAGCACATACTTAAGATAACCAATATACCAGCAGATCAAAAAATTTTTAAATGATACTTCAAGATAAAGGAGAGTGTTGAAATTTTATGTAACTAATACAGAATATTATTATCATGCATTGATAAAAACCTACAGAAAGTAACCACATCCTTTTAAAAACTCCAATTGTTATAATATTTCCACAATTTATTAGAACTTGTGTAAATTGTGTAGATCTGTAAATTAGAAATTGTGTAGATCTGTAAATTATGTAGAGACAGAGATAAAAGGACATTTTTGGAGTTCTCTATAAAAGACAGTTCAAAGATATTTTAGAAGAGACACTGGATAAACCAAAGGTTTAGGACTTTAGAATTCACAAATTCAGGTAATAACTGAAAAATCAAATACTCAAATCCATATTATATTATGGTATTCAGATCTGTAATTTGTATTGTGGAGGTGAGCATGGTGACCATAAAGCTTCATTAACAGCTAACCAAATATAAGTAGCAATTAAATAATCATTTAGAAGAAGACTGGTAGGTATGATTTCAAAGAATTATAGATAGAAAATTCTGGTTTAAAAATATTCATTTTCCCCATGGAATTAACTTGACATATGTCAGAAGTCATATATGTATGAATCTATATGTGGACTATCTGTTTCGTTTCATTGAAACTTATTTTTATCCTACACCAATACCACATAACTTCATATTAAATCTTGGACTCTGGTAGTACAAGTCCTCATATTTCTTTTCTTTCCAAATTAGTTAGACTATTTTAGTGGGTTTTTTTTTTTTTTTTTTTAGTATTTCCATATGAATTTTAGAGTCAGCTTTTAAATATACTGAGGAATTATTCTTATATAGATTATTTTGATTACATGGGTTTTTCATACTATTGAATAGTATTGAATTTTTTGATATGTGAACATGGTATAGCTTTTTATTAATTCAGTCTTTAATTTCTCCTTCAAAATGTTTTCATTGTTAAGGTCTCACATGGTTTTGTGATATGGAGAATGGTGTAATATTTTAAATTTAATTTTTAAATGTCTTTTTTAATTTAAAAATATAGAAATGTAAGTACACAGAAACATAATAACTTTAAAAATATAGAGAGACCTTACATCTCATACCCTCCTAAATTGGCTCATAATATTTGGCAGCTCTTTCGTACCTTGGTATGGTTACATGTATGCAACCATAATATTTGCAAGTATAATAGATTTTATTTCACACTTTTTAATCTTTATTTTCCTTGCCTTATTGTACCAGCTAGCCCCTCATTGAACACTCAGATGGAAACTGTGAGTTCAGACACCCTGCGTGGCTCCTGACTTCACATGAAAAAGTGATCTGCCTTTCACCTTTGAGTATGATGATAACTAGGTTTTTCATAAATAACATTTACAAAATTTACTTCAATTTAGAAGTAATTTAGAAATCAACTTCAATTTCTACTTTGCTGATTTTTTTTTCCATGAATGTGGGTCGGATTTGCTCAAAATGTTTTTCTGCATTAACTGATATAATTATATACATTTCCCCCCTCATCTGTTATATGGTGAATCATATTGATTGATTTTGGATGCTAAATCAATCTTTTACTCCTGTAATAAGTATTTTAGTGGTCTATTACTAAATAGAAAACCACATAAACTCAGTGAAAGAAAATAATCATCTTAATGGGCATGCAATTCTTCGGCTTAGAAAGCTAAACAGGGCACACTAGAGATGGCCTTTCTCTAAAAGGGTTGGAGAAGCCATGTGAAGAAAGAAACTGGCTTCTGCTAAACTCACATTAGACTCTGTCATAAGTGAATATTAACCTCAATTGTGTAAAACTGCTGATATTTAGGGGTGGTTTAATGTAGCAGTTAGCTTGTAATGGCTAATAACGTTACCTACCTCACAGAGTTGTGAGAATTACATAAGTTAAAAATTATAATGCACTTAGACGACTGTGTGACACGTGCAAAGCTCTATGTAATTAGTTTTATGAATTAAACATTAAACATTAAGTGCATCTTAATTCATTATGTCCTTTCAAAAACCCGTCCTGCTTGGCATCCATATTTCATGTTAATTGCATTATCAATTTTAGTTCTGACATACTTTGTGCACGCAACTCTTCTTTTTGCCCTTACTGTCAAAATTCTAAAACATTATCTAGGTCAGGGTTTATCAGTCTGGGTACTATTGAGATCTTGGCCTAGATAATTCACTTGGAGGTAGCGCTGGGGTTGATGCTGCCCGGCGCACCATTCAATAACAGCTTCCCTACCCCCTAGGTGCTTCTAGAAATTCCCAGTGGGACAATTTTATGTCTCCAGGCATTTCCAAATGTCCTCTGGAAAAGCAATGCCCTCCATGGTTGAGAACCACCGGTCCAGAATAAATAGAAAAATGAAAATTTTCTATTTTTTTATGTGTGTCCCATTACATGCTGTTGCCTAAAATAGAAACTGAATTTAAACAGAAAGGTATACAATGGAAGGTACTTACAGTTGCTGAAACACGGACCAGGCTCTTAAGAAATATTCTTAAAACACACACAGCAAAACTTGTCCATTAGGAATCTGGTGTCTCCATCATTATCTGAGAATTGGAAAATCGAAAGTACTTTCTCAGTTGCCAGGTCAAGGTCATACTATCTCAATCTTGATCACTGGTAGCAAAGTAGATCATCTCTGCTATGCTTATGACAGCCACAAAACTGGAAGAATCCATTAGGATCTCTTGTACCACTGAGGAGAGAAAATCCAGTTGTCTCCACTTAGGAAAAAGGTATCTAACTCAACGTCATTGACTCCCTTGTTGAAGGAGGCCATCAAAAGGGGCCATCCGTGACCTGCCAGCTGCACCTGGGTGACTGGAGGCTCCTTACACTCTCCTGTCCCTGGAATGTACACTCCACCCACTATTCCTGAGCTGGGAGACATGTCAAGGGTGCAGCTTTGGGAGAAGAATCCGTTAGTGAGACCTGGGCTGTACACAGACTGAACAAACCACCTTACGGCCTCTATATAAACTAAGATTCTTCAGGGCAAGTTCAAAGACCTGCTCATCTGCAGTCACCTAAGATAACCTTTGCATATAAATCCTCTTGCTTATTAACACATTGCTGAGCAGCAATTTTACAGCAAAAGCTAATGCTACTGCAAGCGTGAGTTAACTGGTGACGGGTCAGCAACATTTGGGCTTGGGAACACGAGTGTTTTCGTGACTGGTCAACAATGTGTTAAAGCTTCCTCTGACCAATCTGGAGTTGTCTGCCCTTTTTTTTGTTTTTCCCCCAAGCCCCCATATTGGGGCAAGTTTCAAATTTCACCCTGGGGAATTCCCAAGGCTATGAAACAACAACCGTGAGTTAGCCAGATGACCAAAGTCCCCAGCTTTGCTATACCTGAGTGATCAACCAGCAAGCATTTGTCCCACAGTCCAGCCTGAGGACCTCTGGTGAGGCCCCAGCACTGGGACCATCGGGCAGTCACAGGAGACAGATCCCACTCCACCTGCCACTGTCACCCTCCAAGTGAGAACTGCAGGCCCCACACAAGGGAGGAGCTGTGAGCGGAACCTGCAATGGGACGTCCCCTGGGTGGTGGGTCACTGTGAACCCCTGGGCAAGGGGGGCTATGCCATCTCCACTGGGGCCCTGTTAGCCTGGCGCACAATGGACACCACACCTGGGGAACCTGCACCATTGACAGTTGGGGGAGGTGGGGGCCGTGTCCAGGCCTATCCCACCCAGCCGTCGCCCTCCTATCTGACAGTGGTGCCCGCCACCTTCCACCCCTGGCCCAGCAGGGGTGCTACCACATGCACTCAGCCTGGTCAGACTCCGAAAGCTGGGTATTTTCTGTGCTTTAATTTTTTTAAAGCAGGCCAGGAAGGTAGTGGGGAAGGGGGTCCTGGCAGCATCGACTCATATTTGATCTCATGACTGAAGGCTAAAGATGAAACATAGCAAGCCACCTAAAAGGCATGGACCGAATGCCTCTGAAGTGGTGACAGCCTATTGGAAGACCTGCAAGTGGAGAAGTGCTTTGTTCGCTGGAGTCAGTGCTGGATGACCACCTTACATAAACCAGGGTGGCTTACGATGAGAGTGTTGAACTAAGTAAGGTTGGGCCCTATTTATGGAGAATGTAGAGACAGCTATATAAGCTGAAGCAGGAATTCGAAAAGGGCTCAAAGTCAGATCGTAGCTTGCTAAATGGCACTCCCTTGCAGGGAGAAATTATAGATGAAGTGAAAAATTATATCTACTTAGATACCTCTTAAACATGTTTCTCTTTTTATAACATAGTTTTTGTCCCCAAAAACCTGGGACAATGCCCAACAAATGGATCACGGCTCCACCTGGAGACTGGTGGTATGAAATAAAAATTTAAGGGACTGGGAGTAGGTCATTTTTTTAAGCATCTATATCTCTGTATTATTTAGGAAATATTTGGGAAGGAGCAGAAATCTTCTATAATTTAAAACAAGCAAATGTGTTCAATGAGTGCATGAAAAGACATAATGTGATTACGTGAAATTTCTGAGCTGAAAGAAAATATACAATCTATTTGAATCACTATTTGAATCAGTGATATAATATATCACTGATGTCTATCAGTGATATATTATAATAAGGACAGGGACATGAAGAAAGGAGGGATGAGACCACCATGAGATACTAAAGACTATCGTGTAGAATCGTTGTGCTTGCTAATTCCCTAATAAAAGTGCTCTCCTAAGATATTTTTAATGTCTTCATCTTGTTAAAAGAAATCTCTTGTTGTGTCAACACGTTTATGGTTTTATGGTTTTTGCTTTTCTATTTTATTGTTTAAAATACTCTCTAAAACATTCACGTACAAGACGTGGTTGAAATAATTCAGCTAAGTGTTTGACCTTGAATGTCCAAATAAAACCCCAAATATGCTGCCTGTACTTGGACTCAGGGTGACAACTGGTATTTTAGTTCTTCTAAGGAAATAAGGTCCTGTAAAACCCTTTCTTTTTATAGAAAACTACTGTATATGGATTTTTATTTTCTTAACCTCTTACTATAAGCTCTGGTTGCTTTTGTAGTGAAAACCCTGCAATTCATCTGAAAGGTCATTCAGGACTGGGCACAATAATTTCAGCTGATCAAATCAATTATTTATACAATGAACTACAGTATGGTTCCCTCTAGAAATTACCTTATTATAGCTCCTCACTCCCACTGAACTCTAAGAAAAGTGACATTTTGAAATACAAAGCTTATTCTCTTCATTGAGCTTAATACGTGTATTGGCATCTCTCCGCAGCCCCGTTCTCTATTGAATAGCTGTCAGTCAGCAAGAGAGGGCCCATTCCCAAAGCACAGGGCGCAGTGGGTTTCCTTGACATGATGGGAAATTTTCCAGTTGGCAAAAGCAAAGATGGAGGGAGGTAAAGCTTTGGACTCAGCATGAAAGGTAATAGAGCTATTAGCCAAATAGCAACTTCAGAGACGCTGGTCGAGCACACCCAGGCAGGTTTAACATCCCGTGGGGCACAAGTTGAGGAAAGTGTTGGGCAGATTACACATGCAAATAAAAAGAGGAACGTTTTCCAAAACAGAGCATTTGGTGTGGAAATTGGTGTTATTTTAAATTCACCGTTATATTTGGTACATAGAGGAGCTTCTTGCACAAACAGGAGAAGAGAGTAACAGCAAGATAATGGTGTAATTTAACAATAAGCCACCTGCGCCCCATGCACTTTAGTTGTAAGGAAATAATCATATCGATGACCCCTATGACCTCCACACTGTATCACAGTCTTTGGTTTTGTATTTATTTATTTATTATAACAAGACTGACCTGTCCAACGATGACACTATAATAATCAAATGTTCAGGAGAAATTTATACCCATGTTCATTTAATTTTATAGACTTAGATGAAATTGGAGTGCTCAAAATATTTCCATTTTTAAAATAATAGTTTAAAAAAGAAGTGTTTAGATAATCATCAGAGCCCTGTGTTATTCTATAATCAGGTATGTGTTAGATGAAGAAGGAATTTTAAATGGCTAAATCACAGGCAGATTGGAGAATGCAGTTAGAAATTTATGTGCAAAAAAATTACCTCAAACCTTAGCTTTTAAAAGCAACCAACTTCAGTTATCACAGCATTTCAGTAGGTCAGGAACCTGGACCTGTCTTATGGGCATTCTCTGGCTTAGTGTGATGACTATCTTGTAGTCCATGTGGTAGCTGGTCTGTGTCCATGAAGGCTTCCAACATTTCACAGGGTTGTTAGTAGGACCCAGTTCCTCATGGGCCATTATCTGTAGACCTCAGTGTCTTGCTGAATAGCGATAGAAGTTACCTTCATTTCCCTGCCATGTGAGACTGTACTCATGCCAGTTCACAGCTTGGCAATTGGCTTCCCTTTGAATGAAGTGGCAAGGGAGTTCAAGGAGGTAGTCATATTCTCTTTGTAACTTAGTGTTGGAGTGACAGTCTATCAGTTTTGCAGTGGTCTGTTGGGTAGACATTAATCACTAGGTTCAGCCCACAAGCAAGGACATGAGTACCCAGAGGCAGAAATCATTTGGGACCATCTTAGAGACGACCATAATGGTTTGGTAACATTAGACTGGCTTTGCGTAGAATTGCGAATTTAAGATACAGAGAAATATTTGTATATTATTTTTTTAAGTAGTGTAAAAAAAAAAAAAAAAACACTTAAATATCAAATTCTTATGTTCATTTTTCTTAAAATTGTCCAGCTTAACTTTTCCTAATGTGATGAACATAAAATTATGAAGTTGAATTTGTAAAAGAGTTTGACTCACAGGAAGTTGTTTGTATGGAGTTCTTTAAAACAATTGAAAAAATGCAATCTTTCACTAGTTGTTGCAGGTTGTCATAAAAAAAAGTGTTCCTCAAAATGCAACTCTTGAATTTTAGACATGTGATCCCTCAGGATTCATGTGTTCAGCCAGCTCAATTTATACATAAAAAGTCAGTGCCAGGAATACCAAGAATAAGTACAGACACCATCCGCAATTCAGTGTCAGGCATATATATGCCTATATCTATTTCCATAGTGGACACCGCTATTACTAGCCCAATAATGTAAGCCAATAAACAAAAACATTATAGTCAAAAACTATGAAGAAAAATAATACATGCTTACATGCTTTAAATTTATAATTCTTAGCCCTGGCTGGTGACACAGTGGATAAGGCACCAGCCTGCGAACCCAAAGCTCGCAGGTTCGATTCCCAGCCAGGGCACATAACCAGGTTGCAAGCCAGGTCTCCAGCCAGGTCCATAGCTGAAGGCAGGTGAAAGACGACCATACATTGATATTTCTCTCCCTCTCTGCCTCTCTCCTCTCTCTCTAAAAGTAATAAATGAAAAAATCTTAAAATAAAATCATGTACAACA
This sequence comes from Noctilio leporinus, assembly GCA_004026585.1. NCBI lineage: Eukaryota > Metazoa > Chordata > Mammalia > Chiroptera > Noctilionidae > Noctilio > Noctilio leporinus. Next base: position 1,062,810 of record PVIW01000016.1, read on the forward strand.
ACCTGAAAATATTCATTTCAGTCAAATAGTAACCAAATTGATTCAAACTCTTAATTATTGGAATTTAATGCATTTTTTCTACTGGAAATGTACATGCAATTTTGTCTTTTGTAAATAGGTTCAAAGAACAGTTACTGCATTGTAAGAGCATGCAATTACTCTAATTTTCTATTCTAAATGTATTGGAGCAACATTGTTTCATAAGATTATATACTTGTAGGTTTCAAATGTACTTTTCCATGATACATGACCTGTATATTAGATCATGTGCCCACCACCCAAAGATAAATCATCTTTTATTACTATGTATTGGACCCCCTTTACTACCACCCCTCCCCTTCTCCCCCTCGTAACCATCAGACTGTGGTTTGTGTCTATGAGTTTTTGTTTGTTTTCTTCCTTGCTCATTTATTAATTTGAGTTTTATATACCATATACGAGTGAAATCCTAAGATTCTTAACTTTTTCTGTCTGACTTATCTCACTTAGTATAATATTCTCGAGGTCCACTCGTGTTGTCCCAAATGCCAACAGTTCATCTTTTCTTACGGCTCAGTAGTAATAATTCCGTTATCTTGTTGACTTTTATAATTCTTGGAGAGAAGAGTAATTTCAAACTCTGATGACAACTACCTATCACTGTGTATCTCCTAGCCTGGTATTAAATAAAAATGTCTGTAAATTTCTTCCATTTGTTGAGCATTTTGGAGAGCAAAAACCTGATTTAAACAAAGATTATATATATTTTTGTTCTAAAATCTAAAATTTTCAACCAATTGAATTTCAGATATATTCATATGAAGCAATATTTTCACCCAGTTTTCTTTAAGAAAGTGCAAAAACAAAAATCCCATGCTTTATGGATTTATCATTTAATTCCATAAAATTCAGTAGACAGTCTTCATCTCTGCCCTGTGACTTTTGCTAATACCAACACTATTTAAGTAGAAAACATTAGTTCCTATTTCATCTATTAGAAATTATCTGAATTTAACTTCTAAGTTATCACATCACTGTCATATTGACTTCTAATTAAGCATTTTATGCTAATTCATATTTTATAGCTAGCTGTTATTAGCATACAGATATAAGACAATAATGCATTCATAATTCTCTTTAAAGGATTAAGTTAAACTGTCCATAGACCAATGAATAATAAAAAATGTATGCCATTTCTGTTGCCCTAAGCTTTCCTACAACTTTGCATTGCTGAAATAGAAATGATTTAGAAGCTCTTCTTAATATGTAGAGAACTTGTGAATGTCTCAAATAACCAAATAGATATCTGACCACAGAGAGCCCTATAAAATAGGAAAATAACAAGATGCTTATTTTAAAATTTAAGCTATTAATGTAGAACTATTGTTTAATATTTTAAATTATGGGAAAACAAATAATAAAGAAAATTCTAAAGGAAAAGTCCTGAGAATGAGTTGCATATCATGATTTATAAAATATGAATTGTTCCATCAAGCCATTTTATCTTAATTTTAAATTTAGAATTTTTTGTCTAAAAATGGTCTATTCTTCCAACCATAAAAACCTTATTTTCTAAGGTTTTTAATAATGTGACTGGTTTAATGCTTTTTTTTTTCCTATAAAAGAATACCAATAGGATTAGATGTTTTTTTTCCTCATTGAAGTCCACAGTCTAAAGGCATTTTCAGTTTTCAACAGTAGATCTTTAAACCTAGCTTGGGCAGTAGGTTGAATTCAAGAAATTTCTCCCCCTGCTATAGCTATGACATCCATGTAACATGTGTGACAGATCAGTCTTTGGATGCTGATTTTCTTGTCATATCATCGATGGCTCTGCCTCACCCACTCACTGGTCACTGGATTTCCTGGTAAAGCTATCACTTCACAGTAGAAAGGGCTGAAATAGAAAAATGTCCTGGCAAACATTCCATTTTTCGTTTACAACGAACAGGTAGAAAGTGGCCATGCCATGATGTCTCCAAGGAAAGACGCCCTCTTTTCAAAAGATATCAGCCAGCAGACAAATGTCTCCTCCTGTTTTGTCAAAGTCAAACTCGGTCTGAGACAAAATTTCAAAAGGCTATTTATTTATAAAACCTAGACAAGAAAATCCATCTGTCACCCTGGAAGTTTTAGCAGAGAAAGGAGAGGTGCATTTCATGGTGATGAGTCACCCAACACTGAGACCGTGGCACTAAGATGGGACTTGGAAAGTGGGGAACGTCCTTCCGTTAGATTGGCAGTTCTTGGCTGGCTGCAAGGGGGAGTTTGCAGTCAGCTATTCCCTGGAACAGAGCTGGTCACTGGAGTGCTTAGATTTTGTGTGTAACCAGACTGTCTTAGTCACAAGCATCCTTGCTGATGGAGGTGCTGAGAGAGTGAGCAGGTCCTCAGTACAGGTTTCTCCCCTGAGCATTTTCCTCTAAGGACAGCACTGCATAGTGTCTAACTCTGAGACTGTCATTAACAGTCAACTTAATTTTTTCAACGTTCTCATGTAAAACGGGGGTAAAAATGTCAACCTTATTTGAGTAAACACAGGCTTTGTAAGAGGAGCGTGCTAGCAGACATGCCACAGGGCTCCAGGTTCCCCGCCTTCTGCCTCTAACCCCTTTCTGTCTTTTTTGCTGTCATTTCTCCTGCTCTGTGAACTGTTACCAGCTAATCATCCTCTTAGACTGGCAGTTTCCAAAAAATACTGTTGGATGGTTTTCAGCATTGTACCAATGACCCTGAGCAAAGGGCATGGAAACAGAACTGACTTTCAAATGTAAATTTTAGCCAAAGGTGAAAACTGCTGTTTAAACCAAAAACACAAAGATTAGCCCATGTTTAACTTTTCCTGCTATAAAACCCATGACCTTGCTGCCATAGAGAGTCGGGGGATCTTGACAGGTCCCCAGGTACACACCAGCTGAATAAACTGTTTAACCTCTATGTGAGTCACACATTTCTCTCTCATGGATATGTCAATTCTGTTGCGAACTTTGGGTAGGGGCTTGAATGGACATTTTCCCTGCTATGGAGAAACAAGTTTCATTTCCATTTGCAATTCATCTCAACCTTCCTTTACTCCATATAGATTTGTGGTTTTTTGACTTTTCCTTTGGGTTGGTTATAACATCTGCCTGCTCCGTCCTAATATTACATGAGTAAAATAAATAGTTAATATGTTCATTATTATACTGTATGCAAGCCATAGTTTTACTGTTTTAAACGATCTTTTAACATCTCTTTGTGACCTTTCTAATATATCAGAATAATTTTTGAATGTGTAAAGGTTTTATTTCTTTAAATTCACTTACAAGATTATTGCTTGTATGAAATTCCTGTACAAAAGGAGGGGGACAGCGTAGGAGGGATCATGCCAGAGCTAATTAGAGGGAGACAAACTGCTGACTAAGGGGGGAGTGTGCTCCAGTAACCAGTGGCTTTCAGACCCCCTGAGTTTTAGTTATGGATTCCCTAAAGATTGAAATAGACAGTTGAATAACGAGCGCTACCGCATTGTAATTGCCCATTGTCATATGAAAGAGATCAGTGCAAGAGGGTGGGAGGGAGTTCATAATCGCTCTACCACCTGGAACTGTGACGAAAAGAACAACTGAGACCAGAGAGGAAGGAAGAAGATGGACACGTTTGAAGGTTCTTGCTGAGCAGCAAAAAGGATGAGTGAGCAAAGGGCCACTTCCAACTGCATCACACTCATCGCCATGGGTCACGGTCTCCATCCACTACAAGACGTCCATCGGGGGAAGCGCTAACCATCAGCTGTCAGTTCACTGACACTCAGCAATAGCAACTGACCTTGGCCGCTAAATACGAAGTAGTGCTCATACAAGAGTTACTGAGTCTTGTGTTCATCTCAGGTGGTCTGAAGAGTCTTTCAAACTCCTAAAATATCAAATATCAATGTGGGGAAGTATCAAAATGATAAATCTTAGATCCATGAACTAAAGGATTGCCTGTCATGAAACTGATTGTGACAGACTTTTCTCATGGTTTGCAAAGAGGGATTCCATCATTTTGATTCGTTCCTATCAGCACAGTGTTTTCTCAGAATTGGTATGAAAATAAGGTTTATATTATTCTTACAATGTTGAAGGTTTATATTACATTATTAAACCATTATTTCTTCATTACCTGATAAAATGTCTGTTATGAACTAAAAGCTTAGAGGTCTCTGATTTGAAAAAGGATAGAAAGAAAAACAGGGAAGAGTTACAGGAGAGGAAGGGAAAAGAACAAGGAGAAAAGGAAGTAATTTAATAGAGAAATGAATATATTAGCACAAATACAAAAAACAACACACCAGCAAGAAAACTACCTAAAAGTATAGTTCATTTGCCGTAGTTTGCAGAAAGAGTTTAAAATAGGTATTAGAAAGTCAGATTTCTATTTCAGTTTTATTGCTCACTGTGTTATTTTTTTAACACATCATGCACATTCTTTTAGGCTTTGTTTCTCTAGTAATAAATATTAAGGTTAGAGTAATTTAGCAATTTCCAAAGTTAAAGAGTTGTATGGGCTGTGTTGAAGCTTCAGCTACTGATGACAAAGTTAGAAAACCTAGAAGAATGTGATGTTTTATCTTTTAAACATCAAATTTTACAAGTTGTCTCCAATTAGGTCCTGGCTGGTGTGGCTCAGAGGACTGAGCACCAGCCTGCAAACCTGAGTGTCACTGGTTTGAGTCCCAGCCAGGGCACATACCCAGGCTGCAAGCCAGGTCTCAGCCAGGTCCCCTGCTGGAGGCAGCTGAAAGGCAACTGTACATTGATGTCTCTCTCCCTTCCTTCCTCCCTTCCCCTCTCTCTACAAATAATGAATAAAATCTTTTTTAAAAAGTTGTCTCCAATTATTGAAATTCTGTTTTTCATACTTTTTGAGGTTTATACAATTTAGGATTAGGTTTGGCTGCAAGTGGCTCGCACATTAAGTTTTGAGATATTTATTAGATAAATGGTGCTCTACGATAGGTAGATGGACACAGAGTTTAGTTATAAAACATATGCTTTTAATAATTACTCCTTGCTCCTATTCATTCTTTATCCAACCTATGCTCTGAAATGGGTCCATCCCTACTGGCTTTGAGACTTCAAAATTTGTATGGATGATTTGCGAATAGAAAGGAGACTGGAAAGGAATACAGACCACTACATACTATTTTTTTTATGTTCCTCCATGAACCTACTATATGCTGTTCATGTGGTAGAGATGGAATGTTTATTGGTTGGCTGGATGTTCATAAATAGATGTTTTATACAATTATAATTAGAGGGCTCTGATGTTAGCCTAGGTCACTGAGGCCCTGAATAGAGTCTGAATCCTTTACTTTCTTTCAAAAGCACCTCAAAACTGAACCTAAATTCACAAGTGGTGATAAATAGGCTTTGGACAATTTTATTCCATTTGATGTCTATTCTGAATAAAACCAAAGAGAGGAAATATTTTTAAAGGGTGAAAGTCCTTTAGACTGGCCCCTAACTTGACCTAATGCCTGCCCTAAGGCATGAAGAATTAAGCTGCCTCTTTTTCTTTTCTGAAACAGAATAGCAGGATCCTGTTTTTACTTAACCAACTTCTGGTGTGAGAATTACTATCTCTCTTTGCTTTACACTTCATGGAATCAACCATTCATTCAACAACTATTTACTCGGCACCTGTTATGTTTTAGGAAATAACCTATACTAAGATAAGGCAATAATAAGAATGGTAGAGGTTTTCCAAATTCTGACGTCTAACGCGAGCAGCAGGCATCCTAGAAACTATGGCCGAGTGTGTGCACGCAGCCTTTACCCATTAGAATTAAGTACTATGGACACACCAAGGAGGAGTGTTTATCCAACACACACATTGTGCATACTCTCAGATTTCCTCTATCACCTGCTTCTTCCTTTGACTCCCTTGGTGCCTACATGAAATTCATCACCCACCTGCCTCTAGTGTGTATAAATGTCCTAATGCAGGATATGCAATTGGATGTTTTGTCCGGCCTCGGAGGGGCAGGTTGATACAATCTGGAGTGTTGGATTCCCACACTGTTCTTTGATTGATGCAAAAGAGAAATCAGAGAGAACAGGGGCTGGTATGCCTCCCGCAACTCCTTTTTCCCCTCTGTGCAATACTGTTCGGTGTATTTTCTCCTTACAGGCTCTCCGGATCAATTCATGTGCTGACCAAAGAAACCTGCAGCTCATACTAAAGCAGCAGTCATGTGGATAAGGTCATGCCACCGTATTAATTCATATTAATTCATTTATTTCCTTCCTTCTTCTCTACTTACTCTCACCACTCCAGTATCACCCGTCCCAAAGGATGAACACTTTAAACATTGCCCCTGACACTGGTTCTAAAAGATCTGGGTTAATGCTGACGGTTAACTTTGCTTTGGGATGATCCTGGTTTTATCATGTACAAAGAAAGCTAATGTTCTGCCTTAAAGTCAGATAAGAAATATTTTATGATATCTGCATCATTTTTAATTCTAAGAAAAATCCCATCATACAAAATCAAAAGTGAGCTGTTGTCAAGTCAAACAGCATTTCCAATAGGGCTCAATATGGCACAGACCACACTGAGGGCAGGATCTATGCATATGGTTCTAAGGCTGTAGTTTGAACCATCTTACAGGTGAGAAATTCAATCGAGTATAAAATTCAGCCTCAATATTTGCTCAATAAACCATTATCTATCTCCTCAGATACACTTCATTAAATGCACTTGATATGGAATACTGAGAGCCCTAAGCACTCTCCTTTTATCCATCTATATTATTACATAAAAATTAAATTTAAAATTATTATGACATTCCCCAAGGGGAAAAAAGTCATGCAATCTTATTATGCTGTCAAAATTTGATTTAAGATATTTATGAGATTGTCAATTGAGGTAAAATAACTTTAGTTATTGGAGGCTACAACCTCATACTTTAGTGAGAACAATGAAAGCCAAAGAGATTTTCTTTTCACCAAAAACGGTTGCCCACCACTGGCCAAGTAGCTGAATTTGTCAGTCATCCCAACAGCCAAGATTGTGGCTTCAATTCACAATCCGGACACATGTAAGAACCAATCAATGAATGAGTAAATAAGAGGAACCACAAATCTCTCTTTCTCCCAAATCAATTTAAAAAGTGGTTGCCCAATTCTCCACAAAAGTGTTAAAGAAGAGAGAACAGGAATAAAATGAAGTCCTCTGTGCTAAGGCCCACCGTGAGCGAATCAAAACTTAATACCTAACCTAATTATAGCTTCAACCTTCCCTAGGGATGTGACCCTTAGCCATCTAATCTGGAATTCCCTAGTCCACTTCTGATCCCCTTGGGAGTGTGACTTTAGCTAATAATTTCCTTTTCTTCCACCTTGTCCTGTCTCTGTCTATAAATGTTCTCCTTTTCTGCAGCTCAAGGGAGCTTCTTTCTATTGCTGGATCACATACTGCCTAATTCATTAATTGTTCAATAAAGACAATTAGATCTTGAAAATACACTGCATTACATTTTTGTTATTTAACAAAAGGCTTTCTACCTCTAATAGTTATCAGTCCATACACAGTTTATTATGGGATATCTGACATGCAAAAAACAATACTAATTGGATTAACAAATGTTGATATATCAATAGTCTTCTAGTTCTCTAATACAACATTTTTTTTTTTTACAAGAAGGACTAGTATTGTGTACATCTTCCCAATTAATGGAAATGGAAATGATCTTTGATAAAGGTTTTGATTGCATCAAGTGACAAAACTAAAGAAACTTGGTAATTAGCTTGATGTCTTTATTCAAGGAAAAACAGCCTAGGAATTGGGGGAATACAGTGTTCACTAGCATTCCTCCTGAGGGGTTTGAAGCAAGAGCTAGTTTCAGAGAGCATGTAAAAGGGAACTTGAAATAGGACATGATTGGCTAGGAGGTTAAGATACTACTTTTTTGCCAGCAGGTCCTATTTCACAGAATAATGTAAGCTAGTTAATGCTGAGTTGGAGGGTTCTGATTCACGTGTATTCAATTTTCTTGACAGGTGTTTCCTAAAAGTACAGCTGACTTAGGTGCGGATTTGATGTGGGCCAGGCCACTGGGGTAGCCTTCACGTCCTGATAGAGAAACTGACTTATCAATAGTAACAGGCACGCAGCCTTCCTTCTGCTGTTCTGCCATTATAGATGAGCAGGTAGCCATGAAAGTCCTTCCCAATCAAAAGTCTGCCCTTGAAAAATCAACTGGACACATTTTATATGTCGCCTACCTTGGCACAAAATAAGAAAAATGCACCACACCCTGTACCCTAATTTGATCGGCAAACTTTGTTCTTCCATAAATCTGTCTATGATTTCAGTCATATCAGTTCACCCAGAACAGATCAGACTCTGAAGGACTGACTTTCATTAGCCAAAATCGGAGAAAACCGTTAAACCTGTCTAGAGATGTCACAGAGCTTTCTAGTAACTGGAAGTTTCTCAGTATCAGGATTTTTGGAAAGTGAAGGGTAATTAGAAGTTTGCCTAGTGTTTACGGGGTTATTACATGGTGGCAATTTATCAAAAATAATGAATATTCAGAATTAATCTCTGTATTATTTGAATTTATAACTTTATTTATCTCTTAGGCTACAACTTCCTTACTTGCTACCAGCTGGAAAAGAGAAAAAGTATTAATTAAAATATTTCTACGATTATAGCATGACTTCCAATAAAGAAGAATGATTGAATTATAAATGCATAGGGAGACGTTTCTGCCAGTGGGTGGTATTTGTATTTTAAGAGACAACATTTCATGGATCATAGGTTCAAGCAAATACCCGTTGTGCTAGACATTAACTGCCACTTAGCAATAGTGACAGAGAAGTAGAAAACATCTGGTTGTGGATAATGAGCCCGAGCATCTCAGCTCCCTTGGATGCTAATAGCATTGGGCAAAGGTCATGGTGAAGGGCCATCTGGCTCCCTGGGTAGAGATGTAGAGATCTTTCCCTGCACTATAAACCATCAGCATATTTGTAAGAAGCAGCAGGTAAGGAAATCTTCTAAGTTGGAAATATTTAATGGTCAAATTTATAGCACGGGACATTAATGTATTCATTAGCAATACAGCTAGTAAATATTAGATTTGTTTCACAAACTCTTGAAACCCAGTATGATAACGTACAAATTTGCCAAACCACGTTATGAATACGAGACAAATCATTGCACATACATTAGAATTTTCAGGCGGAGGAGCCATGGGTGTAACTGAAGAGAAATTTGCTTTCAGCAATTATTTTCCACTTCTGATTTTCCTTAGTTCTTCCCTTCAGCATATTTGTATCAAAAATTACTAAATGAAAAACATGTGAGATCCTTCATATAAATTTAAATATCATCCTCTTTTTCTGCCTACCAACAAACATGTGTGAAGCATCTATTGCGTGTCAGCTGCTGTCCTTGGCACTGGGAACAGAAAATGAATGCCTTATCTACGGCTAGTGTAGTAGTAGAAAACATTACAGAAATGTTTACAAAAGACAAGTTTGCAATGTAGTATAATGCGTGCTTTAATAGAAACATGCACTGGCCCTTTTGAGAAAATAGTCAAGAAAAATTTCACAAGAGACGTGCTAGCCAAGTTCAGTAAATAAACTGACGTCATACTTCTCCTAGCAGGGATATTTTTCTTTTCCTTTTTCCCCAGAAGTTAGCAGAGCCAGATCAATAGATTTTTTAAAAATAAATAAAGCATAAAATAAGTCCTCAATCTAGAAAAATTATTAGAAACAAAACCAAAATCTGCCATGACCTCAGATGGCTGTTAGTGCTTAAGTCTACAATGATTAACATAAATTAGATACATTTATATATTTTTAAAATGCATTCTTTTCGTGGTGTATGCAAATGAGATTTTTCAAGAAAATGACTCAGAAAACTGAATACGAAAAGTAAACATGTACAAATTCCAACTGTCAAGATTAGGGAGTCAGTAGACTAGCTTAGAAAATGCAATGGAACAAGTAGAAAGGACCGATGGGTAAGGAGTGACCGTGGGAACAGGGGGTGGGTGGGGCAGGGGAGCGCAATGGGGGAAAAGTTGGGGCAACTGTACTTGAATGAAAAGAAAAGAAAAAAATTTAAAGTATAGTAACCCCCTTGGGAAAAAATGCTGTTGAAATTGGGAAGAGCGCTAAATTGAAAATCCAGTCTACCATTTCCCCATGTGAACTTGTAGATATTTAAATAAGAATATGAATTAATAATTCCTTTTGCTGTTAACTAAATAACTCAAATAATTTTTGCACACCAGGCATTCAATAGATGTTAGTCTTCATGTTTCATTTGAAATCCTTTCTTTCTTTTACTCTTAAAGCAAATCTTCATGTTTGGACGTCTTTTGCCTTCCTGATAGATTTTATTAGGGAGACTGGCTTCCAGCTCTCCCCAATCCCTCTGCTTTTCCACTTCAATGAAAGCTCTACTGTTTCACACCCCAGAGCTCCCCAGTGCTGTCTGGCTGCCTCCCTTCCTCCTCTCTACAAAAATCTTATCTGTCCCTCTTCCTAGTAGGACATACCCACACTTGGTTCTCCGCCATCCTGAGTCTATGCTGTCCCACTGAAAATTTAGTTCTTGTTAGAACATAGGTGAGGGGGCAGAGGGTCCTATTTTACTGAGATGACTTCAATTCTATCTAAAAGAAGATCTATTAATATAACCCATATTGCTTAGGTACTTAAAGATTTATAAAATTAATTATTTAAATACATTTTAAAATAATAATATTAATAATAATAAAAGATACATGCTTTTGCTTTCCCCCATTTGGTACCATAAAAGACAGAGGCTTAAAGGAATTTCAATATTTAAAAGACATATTCTTTCTTAAATATTTGCTAAAGTCAATTTTTTTCAGAAGTGACATTTCCAAGCAGCTATGTTGTCTTATAAAGCATTACCATTTATGGTAAGTTATAATACCTACTCCTTTAGCTAGTGTAATCAAAAAACTCTTCAAACAGAATGCACATTAGTTCCTTAAAGGTTAACTTCTAAAAGAAGCTCCTCATCATTTCAAAAAGGAACTGCTATCATGCATAAAAGTTCACAGCCATTTCTGTACAAGTCTGCAGAGTCCAATGATCTTTGCAGCATGAGCCAGCCCTCGTTTATAACACATAGTCTGGCCCCATGATTTTCAACTTTACTATCCAGTAGATTTAAAATATAACATTGGTTTTAAAATTCTCTTACCTATGTATTTTTCATATATAGTTTATTTATTTACTGCATCATCATTTGAAAATTCCTTTTTCTCATAGGACTGACAGTTCATTTTACATCTCTCACATTTGACATTATTTTCTGAGATATTTATAATGTAGCTATGGTAGACTGAATAATAGCCTCTCAAAGATATTTATGTCTTAATCTCCATACCTGTGAACACATTACCATACATTTTTTAAAAGACTGTGTAGATGCGATTAAGTTAAAGATTATGAGTTAGGGAGGTTATCCTAGGATAGAGGCAGGGCCAATGTGATCAGAAGGATTTTTTAAGAGGGAAGAAGGATGATCACAGACATGGAAGGTAATATGATGATGGTAGCAGAGACAGGAAGAAGGGAGAGAGAGAGAAAGAGCAAGGATGGAGGCATAGGAGAGAGAAGATGCTATGCTGCTGCATCTGAAAAAGGGAAGGCGCCACAAGCCAGGGAATGCAGGCTGCCCCTAGAACCTAGAAAAGGCATGGGAATAAATGAGACCCTAAAGCCCCTGGAGGAAGAGGCCTGCCTCAGACTTGATTTTGCCTTCAAAAGAACTTTCTGACTTCTCATGTTCAGAGATGCAAGCTAATAAATGTGTCCTGTTTTACACTACTGTTTTGGGGAGATTTACTACAGCAACAAAAGAAAATTACTACTATAGTTCAGTACATATTCCTTAATTTTCTTCTGTCTAAACTGTCCCTACCAAATTATTTTATTATGTCATTAATAGATTTTGAGATAAATGACCAGAAGAGGAATTCAGCCTTTTACCTCTACATGTGTGTGTCATAGATATAGATCTATGTTTTGATGTGCAGTTATGAGTAAGTACAGATAAACAGATATGTGTACATACGTATGTGTGGAGATAAGTAGGGAAAAAATCTTGAAATTTCATTTAATCAACTATTCTGCATTATTTGAATATTCTGTAAATCAGACTCCTAAGATATCATTTTTCAGTGACCTGATAAATTTCAGTTATTACTTTAAATTTAATCCTAATCTTTTCAGAATTCCCTTCTGCTTTGTGAATATTTTTGAACATATATCTGCGCTAAATCCAATATTCATTGCAAAATGAAAAATAGATTGACATGATTCAGAATGAATTTTGGAAATGCTTCTTCCCTAGATTTTTTAAATTACAGTAAAATGATTTTTGCTATAATTTATCAAATCTGAAAAGATTGCACTTAAAATAAAATTTTAATAATTTTATTAATTAGTCTATAATGAATAATGGATATAATAGATTGTTATTCATATTTTTTATTTCTGACCAGCATTTAAAGTATTTAAAGATATATGGGACAAAAGTAGGTTTACAGTTGTGAGTACAAGAAACACAGAATTTATTCTTACATTATTATTAATTATTGTGTATTCTCCATATGAACAACTCTAAACTGACTCTTGCCCCATCCTATATATATTCAATTACTGAGTCTCTTTTTCTCATAAATTTCAAAAAATCATATTACAATTTATTTTAAATGATTACTAAGAGATTTCATGATAATTTTTCTAATAACATGTTTTCATGTTACTTTAGGTTATAATTTCTCTGATGCGTACTTTCAGAAAGAATAGTATTAGACTGGGTACCTGTAATAAATATACACCCAACTATATACCGCTCTACAACTACAACAAAAATTAAACTGCATTTTTTCCTCTAGTTCGACTCCCTTTCGTGGCGGACAACGGGATGGCCCAAAGATTGAAGCAGCTACCTATACACGACAACAGCAAAACTGTCAGACACCTTGTCTGGCTCAGCCCTCACCCTGGACTTGGTTTCCCTCTCCCTGACAATATTCTGGAAGAACAGCTTTTTCAATGAAGCGTAAGTACATGAATCTCTGTCGCAGGCTCTCCGCTCGCTCTTGTGGTTAACAAGAGGAGAAATGAAAAAGGATTCTTACAACAGCTCTCATAGTCCAAGGAAAGTACATGGAATAATTAGTCCTCCCAAATCCCCCATCTAGCATCACTGCCCCCCACGATGACGGCGGCACCAAACCCACGCAGACCACACTCGTACCTGTGCAGACAGACCACACTCACACCCACGCAGACAGACCACACTTGTACCCACGAAGACAGACCACACGTACCCACGCAGACAGAACGACACTTCTACCCACGCAGACAGACCACACTTGTACCCACGAAGACAAAACCACACTAGTGAACCAAGTCTGGTCCGAGCCAAGTTCCTCGTGTTGGAAAGGAGAATCTGTTCTTGCCATTATTATTATCATTAATTGTATTCAATAGTGGGGAGGAACCTATGTATTTTTTGAACTATCCAAATTTTAAAAACGACAGGGGCACCTTGAGTTACTCCATGAGCTGAACACATGGACAGAGCGCCTCGCGAGGAGGTGTGGGACCTGAACGCGTGTGGAGCAGCGCACAGAGCCAACGGGAAGGAGGGAACCGACTGGGACATGCAGCAGCAGAAAGTGTCACCGGGGAGCAGCAGGCAGGTGACAGCGCCACTGACCTAAGGGCTGAGATAGCGAGTGCCTCACTCCCCACTTCAGGGGACTCCTGATATCCGCAGAGATCGAAGACCAACACAGCCACTAATTTGTCTTGCCTGGAGGGTTCACTTATCATTGAGCAAAAGGATAGGCATGGTTTTTTCCCCCAAGATTAGGCTTTATTTTATTTTATTTTATTTGTGTTCTATACCTACTGATAGCGAAATAAAACTGCACACTTTACGGAGGGTAAAGTAGAAGCCTTATGACTACCTGGCCCTCATGCCATTGGGTCAGCCAACCCGTGGGAACGGCGCACAGATGAAAACCAACGAGACCTTATTTCCAAAAGGTGTGGGTAGTCACTTCACATATAGAAATGAACATTCGGGATGTCTATTTTTATCGTACAAAATACTTCATTATATTTTTCAGATATTCCATGGCATGCTATAATTTTATTATACATGCATTCCCTTTCATGTATATGCATCAGGTTAATGAAGATGAAATTTTCCTGTAGTAAATGCAAGGGAGGAGATTCAAAGACTGAACCTCCTGCAGTCCAAGAAAAGCACCAGCAGATGCTGAGGTGAGTGTGACTTGGCACTTGATGATTGTCAACACCCTGTCTTGCCAGTGATTCTCCTTCAAAAGTGCAGGTGACTTAATTCATTCCTTTATTTGTCAGGCTCATCAAGTACCGGAATTCAATCCTTGTTTCGGCTTTGTAGTATCTGTGAACGTTTCATCACATTCGGGTTCCACATCCCATCAGGTGAAAAACAAATCGCAATCTTTTACTCATAACTGACAACAAAGAACCATGGGACGTGACTCCTCTGTTCCAGGGACAATGATTTGGATGTCCGATGTAAAGGAAAAATTTTAAATTACTCCGTCTATAGAGCGCATCCCTTCATTTTGCAATTAGCACTGAAGACATGCCAAGGCATGCCATCCCCAACACGGAGTGAGCTAATGAGCCGTGAGGGATTGAGGCTTGCCAATTAGTTGTAAATTTTAACTCAGCTGGGCGACAGGTTGTTCCAGAGGTCAAACGCTGCTGCCCTGCAACCAGCACGTGGAAGGAGAACCACACCGGAGGCCAAAGAGGTGATCAATGACAGTAAGTACAGGGAAGTTAGGGCTCAGGACCAAAATATCGCAGAGTGATGAGTTGCACGATTTCTGTAAAGTCAATTAAATTTGAAGTACCTCTAATTAACCATAGGGGTGAAAACTATGGAAAGAGTGGAGGAAGAATACATCACAGGCCCCTAAGAAAAACATTATTTTCTTCATTAAAGTTCATTCATTTAAATTTTCCTTTGTAGAGTCTGAGGGATGGCAGAAGCCACCTAATTAAAAATCCACACACTGCCTATTAGTCATTTTTCAATCACATTATTTAATGCCCTTGAAAAAGAAACTTTTGTTAATGAATATCTTCTACCAATGAAAGCAACTCTGAAATTCCTTTGATTTGCAATAAAGAAAGCTTACTTGACAATGAAAGTAAAACTACTTGATTTTCAGTCTCTGAAACAATTTCCATCATTCAGTGCTTCCTTTAGGGCCACTTTCTATACTTAAATTGGGTGTATCTTTATCAGTAGAGCTTGTTAGAAGTAATTTCATATTATGACTAATCTATGTGAAATATGCCTATTAAGAAATGTTGGATTTGTCTTATTTCCATTACATTCTCATTTGAAAAGACTTCTGTTTCCCTGGGAAAGTGAAAAGGGCAAATAATTGGAATTCTATGTAATAATTAAAAGCTGCACTAATTTTTCAAATACTCTTCAGTTTTGAAAAGCATAGAATTCATCTGAAATCGGAGTGATTAAGAAGGCATTTTCTCCTAAAAGATCAACTTCCCTGACTGGTATTCATTCATACAGTTGAGAACATTAATCAACATATTAATAAATTTAAAAAGTAAATGCATTTGTATAATTATACAAATGAGCAATGCTTTGAAGATCTGAAGTTTAAGGTAGCTATTGCCTTTGCATAATAAAAATCAATTAAATTCATCACAATATGCGTCAGAATCTACTTGATTTCAAAAAATGTTTAAGGATAATTACCCTGAAACATAGGTAGGATTATAAGAGAAGGGGAGGAAGGATGTGCTAGGTTCAAGAGAGCAGGGTCTCTTTAATGAGTGGGGTGACAGGGAATAGAATAAGAAATGGTGAATGACATTCATAACATCTGGATTCTATACCTGTTCTGACCACCAGCCTGATTTATGGCATTGAAAACCTGCCTTCATCCCTCAAAGCCTAAACATTTTGGGCATGTGTAAAATAATAAAAACAAAACATGGAAGACCCATGTTTTGCATTCTGCTTTCTAAGTATCTATGGTTATATAGGGGCATTAAAGAGCTAAATATTGAAGAATGGGGTGAATATAGTAGCATCATGGAAAATAAGGCCAGAGAAATATTGTAGAGCCAAGTTGTGGGTGGTCCCATCTGCCAGACTGAGCAAATGTCTAATCTGGTCTATTAAATGAAAGTAAGCTTTTTCATCAGCACATTCTCTCAATATAATCAATAAAACCACTACCAGTAATGAGCAGCATAAAATCATAAGGATGGTTTAAAATGATGCTTCTCGTACTTTTACTGATGTGCTCCTTACAGCAAAAGAATATTAGGCTTTAGTTCAATGGAGCCCACTGAATGCAACGTTAGTGGTTTTTTTTTTTAAGGTTCATTATACACTATAACATATACACAGTGTTTGAAATGATAAAATATTTTCCCCAAAAGACTTGAGGTCAATTGATCTTCTAGAAACACACCCTATGTTTGCACTCTGGTTTGACCTAATATCAGCCTGCCATCTCAGAATTCTGGGGTCCCATCTGCTCAGGCCCTGCAGCCCTAAAGTGCGTGTGTATCCGTATGTGTACATATGTTATCAGGTGCCCTATACATGCACAGACTCGTGTGTATTATTAACTCACAAATGAAAGTCAAAGATGTAAATTGAAAACGACCCTGTTTATATACCTTAGTATCTTCTTCTAGGTTCGTTGAGGTGGGGACCTGCAACCCTACAGGGAGTGCAGTCTTCACAGAGCATTGGTGTAGATCGCGGCACCCAGATAGGCAAGCGGAGTTCAGACCAGGTGAGACCTGGTATGTGATAGGAAGAATTTTCATTGTCATCTTAACAACAGTAGAAAGTTATTAAAGGATTTCCAGCATGGATGCGATGCAATTAGGGAAGAATTTGAAAAGGTCTCTCTGTGTGGACTTCTAGAAAGTAGATTAGAGGTTAAGAGTTAAGGCCTGAAGAACAGAAAGTATTTGCAGTACTGTAAAATGCAAGTGAGTTTCTGAGATTTATTAATGAAATCCTGGTTCCCACAGTGCTTGCCTCCAGACTAAGAAACATTTTTGTTGAACTATAGAGTTTAGTTGTGAAATAAATAACCTTACTACTTTCATTTGTTTTATGAGAACTATGTATGTGTATATATATATATATATATATATATATATATATACACACAAGTGAAAGGCTCATTTAAGAACTAAAGCCTGCATTCCTTTGGATTAATTAATAAAGCATTTATATAAACTTAGCATTTTGGATGCTTACCTTATTACTCAGATATCCCTTTGTTTATTAATATGTCATTTTAACATCCAAAATACAAGGTCTGTCCAGAAAGTACTGAGCCAATATCCATATAATAAAAACAGTTTGCTTGGCCAATACTTTCAGACAGCCCTTTGTATATTTTGAAATAAATTATCGTTTGTGCAACTAAAGGTACAGGTTCATGAATAACATATCATATGGATATGTCCTCATTAATATTTTGAGTACAAAGATCTCAAACTAATAAAATTAAGAAACATAGAGGTAGCTAGAAATAACTTAAAAAATATGTTTATGTTTTATAAAGTAGCTTTCTGAATGAGACAGTACTTGAAACATATTATAGGCTACAAATTTCACAGCTCCTTGGTTGATTAGACACAGAAAGTCACCTTAGAACAGATTTCCTTCAACTATGCCAAGTGGGTCCATTTTGAATTTTGAAATCCCACTCTACAACAATCAATGTCTTTATTTTTATATGGAAGACTTGATGAGATTTGAATTCAACACATGTTGTATTTCAGGAACCTGCGAGGTAAAACCACAAGTCAGCTTTTCAAGGACATAAATCCTGTAGATACAAGGAAAAACACTACTTCCCTAGTTCCTTGTCCCTGACTTTATTTGTGAGTTTAACACTGTAAAGCTGTCCTTTTCTGTCTGCAAGGTCCCCAGCGGTAGAATGGGCCAGGCCACCATGCTTGTGGGCCTCACATCCTTGCAACAGACAAAAGCCTTGCTATCGATACTGGTACTAATAACTTTTTATAGTATTTATGTAGTATTTTATTTTATATTCTAGTAGATTGTCAATGTAGAAAAATGTTCCTGCTACCTTCATACTGAGACTAGAAAACTTACTCAACTCAAACTCTACTCAGACTTAGTAACTTTTAATGTTTTATATAAATGATATCATTTGTAAATAATGACAATATACTCTTTCAATCTTCACACTCTAATTCCTTTCTTTTCTTTTTTTCCTTCTTCACTATCTCTTTTTCTGTCTCTCCAAAACCGTCTCTCTTTCTCTTTTTATCCCTCTCACCTACCCTTCCTTTGATTATTTTAATACCATAACCAGGACATTCAGTATGAAGCTAAATAATGGCTATGCTAATGGGATCCCTATATTTCTCTTGCTCTTAAATGTGTCTATGTAGATATTTGGTACATAATCTTTGCCATATTAGGAAACTTTCTTTTCATTGTTGACTACTTTTTAAAGAGTTGATCTTTATCAATATCTGTATATGTATATCTGTGATGTATATTCTTTTTCTTCTTTAGTTCATTATTGTGAAGAATTATAATGGCAACATTTTAAAAATGTTGAATCAGAAAGATATTTGAAGATAAAGTGTATGATGAATATGATGTTTTAATTTTAGAACATTGTTATTATATTCACTTTAAGTATTGTTTTATCTAGGGAATTCTCATCTGTATTCATAAGAGAAATGCGTGTATAATTTTCCCCTTTGTGTTATCTTTATCTAGTTTGGGATTATAGAGTGAATGGCTACTTTTAGCTATTTATTCCTCTTTATTTGGAAAAATACACAAACATCCTCGAGAATTTACTAGAATTTTCTAGAATTTGCTCTTTGTCTGACAAACTTCAATTTCAATGTAACACATATAGTTACATATTTCCTTTAGGGAGTTTGACATTCTATAAGTTGTTTTCTTATGCAATTTTAAACTTGATTAATTTTGTGAGTTTATTATCATTATTTCTTCAAACAGTTGCTCACATTTTGGCATTCTATGTCTAAAGGTTCATAGTTCTACTTCTTTTACCTAGTTTCCTAATATTTAGTTTATCTTTTCTTGTTGCCTTCTGTAAACTTTTGTGACTATGATTTTCCAAGTCATTTACTCATTATTTAGTTGTTTCTTACCAGTATTTTATTTCATCCACCATAAGTAAAATTTCCACTTTATTATCTTCTCTTTTTAATTACTAATATTTTTCTATAATAAACTTCCATGAAATTTACATATTACAATGAACTTGAATTCTTACTCTTCTCATTTCAAAAATTCAACACCATATGTTGCATTTGTCATTTTTCTTTAGAGTGGGTTTACTTCTCAGATGTGATTATTTTATCTTGAGTGTTCATGTTTCCCTACTGCTATCATCCATCCTTTGCATTACAGGAGGGAGGTCCTAATTGTGTCTTTCTAGTGAACTAAGGGACATAATAAGCCCCAGGTTAAAGAATCTCTGGAATCTTCAAAACCTTTGATCAGTGCCATTGTCTACCATTCTACTTAATCATTTCTCTGGGCCTGGATATGTAGGATCTCAATTAAATTTCTGTATCAAGAAGACCTAAAGTTATATAACTTACACACAGGAGAATCTTGTCCCTCTCTCACTTAGTAGTTCAAGGGGAGTTGTCCTGAATTAGTTGAGCATTTCTTCACCACAAACACATAGAAAGACTAAAAGGTGGCCCCCTGTTCAAGATGGCACCCGTGTCATCCCTGTGCCAGCCCAGTGAGAAAGAGAAACATGGGAAAGACAAGAACTTTTTCTTTTTAAAGATATAATCTAAAAGTTTTAAGCATCATTTCCACTTATATACTACTGACCAGGGTTGCATCACCTGATCACATCTAGGAGCAAGGGAAATTAGGAAAATGAAGTGTTTATTCAGGCAGAAATGTATCCTGCTAAAATTCAAGTAGCTCTTTTATTAAAGAAAAGAATAAGTGAATAGTTCCTAGGAAATCATTAGGCATTTCTTACATAAAATTTACTCTTAGAAAAAGAAAAAAGAGCGCTCAGTCCTTGGGTTTATAAGAGGTGAACGTGGAGCAATGAACTTCCCACCTTTTCCTACACCTGTCCCATTAATAATTTAGGCCATCAGGGCCAATTATTAGGATACAGCTGGCAATTTCTGGGGTTATGGCAAGCAAGGCCATTCCTGAGGTAATGTGGTTCTAAGATCAAAATTTTAAAATTCTTGTCCAATCTAGCCTCCTGCTACAATTCACCTGTCTCCATGGACACTGTTAACCCACAAGCTCACTCTCTTCCCCTCTCTTCTTCTTCCCTTCTCCCCCCACTTTCTCTCTCATACACACACTCACACACACACACACACACACACACACACACAGGTCATTCTTCTGGAGTGGATTATATGGGAGAAAACTAAAAGTCGGTGCTAGTGCCATTTTTATCAGATATCAGAAAAAGTAAGAATATATATACATACATAGACACATATATTTCAAAAAATATCAAATAAGCTGTAGATAGTTACACATTTTGCTCATAACCTTTCGATAACTGCTCAAAGCTTATTTTATCTTCTTAGTCAATGGGTTAGTTTGACATTTTTATTGATGCAATTATAAATAGAAATATTGGAGAAGAAGAGTTGTGAGTCATGGTAGTTACCAAAATAGATAAAGGAATAATCTTAGCATAATTTTAGTTTTAATTAAGTGAATAAAACTTGGGTTTAGTCAGATACAGATATAAAAAAAAATGATGGCATTGCATGTTGAAATTCTTACAGTCTGAGGAGCTGATGAAGTCCAATGTCTTATGCATTTTATGGTAAAATGGTGGTGAGGCCACAGGAAAGAAGGTTCCTCAGTGGGTAGCTCAGCTGTGATGTTAACTAAGAGGACAGTTTCCAGGCTTTGACAGTTATGCTCACTTCCAGTCAGCAAATTAGACAATTATTGCTCTAACTGTTGTTTAACTCACTGTAGAATCCCTCTCTCTCTGATGGAGAGACGCTTAAGAGAAGAATAAATTCTCTTTACTCAGATGTATCCTACTTTTGTCTTTTCCCCAATAATCTGACCTCGGTTTGAGGAGCCAAGTCTCTGGTGGCCGATGGAAGCCTGAAGCACCAGGCAAACAAAAGTCTAATGAGCCTTTCCTATTACGTGTCTGCATGTGCTCATGCTTGTGAACATAAGCATGTGAACATGTGTATGTGTGTGTAACTCAGAGTGTGTGTGTGTGTGTGTGTGTAACTCATCTGCTTTTTTTTTTTTAAGATTTTATTTATTATTTTTAGAGAGAGAGGAAGGGAGAGAGGCAGGGAGGGAGAGAGGCATCAATGTATGGCTGCCTTTCACCTGCCTCCAGCTACAGACCTGGCTGGAGACCTGGCTTGCAACCTGGTTATGTGCCCTAGCAGGGAATCGAACCAGCAACCTTTGGGTTCGCAGGCCAGCACTTACCCACTATGCCACCAGCCAGGGCCTCATCTGCTTTCAAGTTTAATAATTCAGGCCACTCTGATTCTTTCCCTAGGCCCTCCCACATAGGCAGGTAATCAGACCATGGCAACTTAAGGTGTTCGTCTACTGTTCATTTTAAATATCTCTTGAGCCAGACTCTTTCTTATGGATGTGAGGTTGTCTTTATGCTGAGCATGAAGCTTGTTTGCAGACATGAGTATAATACACCACTACCAGGTCTTTGTCTCTCTGATTGATTTAACTTTCGGATCTGCTAATACGTATCCCACCCCTATACAAGAACAGAGCTGAGCCTGGGACGTACCATATGTCCCAGCCACATATGCAGGCTATTGTGAACATACATATTCCTTTTCTCACCAATGGGATATGAGAAGCTATGTCCACATCTAGGTTTGCCTTCAGAGGAATGTATTTGTGCTTTCCCACAAATACATTCAAACTTTTTTTGAATATCCAGTGGCCTGGAGGTGAGTCAAAATTACTGCCTTGAACACAGAGGTGGGAATCTCTTTACCAACCTGTTCTCTCATGCAAAAGAAGAATACTTTCCTATATAGTTTTTGTTATTGTATTTTGTGGTCTATTTGTTAGAGCAACTTGTCTGACCACCAACTAATATATCCTGAAAGCTAAGTCAGGTATCCTTAGTGTTGGGACTATGCCCACACTTTATATAGCTGATAATTTCTTTATTTTGCATCTGCTTCCTTTCAGCTCCTTCCTGCCTCTTCCTAATGCCCCAGAAAAATAGAAACTTAAGCATGTAGGAATAAAGCAGAGATGCTGTTGCTACAATATCAAGGGATGGGAGAGTTCTAGAGGCAAAACAAACTAAAGTCTGAAACAGTCATTCTCAGAATTGGGCATGGTGCTGAAATTAGAAATTGAAAGAAAATCATTAAACATAAAAAACACAAGGGAAGAGAATAAGCAGTTTTTCACAGTAGATCTTAGAAATATCACATGATCATTATCCCAAGCTAGTTCTTGATTTCCTTGCTCTTATTTCATGGCACGTAATGTAAATAGGCATGGTGAGAACAAGAAACATTTATAAACATGTATTGCTTCTTAGTTAAAAAAAAAAAAAATCACCTACTTTGTGTTGAGATTATTAACTTATTCTGGTCAAATATCACAAGATAAAATACAAATAGTCTAATAACCAAAAATTGTACTAGCAAATACAAATACGAAATCAAATAATTACAGTCATACATTCGCCAATATAAAACTCTATATTTATATAAATAATGTTTATTGAAGAGGAAAAAAAATACTTTTCTTTCTACTTGTCTAAAGTCTTCTGGCTGGATGAATAATCAAATTAACAAGAGACATAGGAACAGGAAAAAATGACCAAATGTATTATGTATGTACATACGGGGGGTTGTAAGAATATAAGACCCTCCTAGGCAGAGCGGGCAGGTATGGTTTTTTTTTGCCACTTGAGGTAAGGACAAAGGGACTGGAGGTCCTGACTTGGGACTTCAAAGGGCAGGAACAATTCCCATGGGAACGAAAGGAAATGTCTGAAAAACAAATGTTTGCTGGGCCACCTTTAGCAACGGGACACTAAGAGGACTTGGATCCAAAGGGCCTGTCTTGGTTCCTCCCTGTCTATTGCATACTAGTTCATACTAAATTGTATTTATCTATGATGAGAGCTCCTTCCAGGAGCAGTTCCTGTGTCTGAAGTCTTCTAGGAAGTAAGGGGAAGGTCACAGTTATTTTTCTGAGTCTGTTATTTCTTAAAAATGCTGAGTCTAAAGAATCATGAATCATCATCCACAAGGCATATTTTTAGGATGGCAAACTGCTTCTAACTTGAACATATTCAGATAAAGAAAAAGGGCACCTCTACGAGGGGTCATAGGATCACTTATAGGAGATCTGAAGTCCTACGGGGCAGAGAAATATTGTTTTCCAAGTATACAAGGTCTGTCTCGAAAGTATCGACCAGGCAAAAACTGTTTTAATTATGTTGACATTGGCTGGATGCTTTCGGGACAGACCTCCTATTTCACAAATTAGTAGATGTGTATGGCTGAAACTGTGTCTAAAATACCATTCAACCCATGGAGTAGTGGGGGAGTATAATGACTCTTGATTATATTAACACATGAGAAAAGCAATAGGCCTTAGAAATGATATTGAATATCTGTCCTTTGGAAACCATTTGCTGCAACTCAAAAGTGTAGGGGTTTCTCAGTCATCACAGTTTTCAGGGCTCAGGAGAACTTTAACAATTTCGATCTAATGAAGAATTATGAAAATGCACATTATTCTATTATTTTAAATATCTAAATTTTGTATGTTTCTAATTATACCATTGACTGTTTAAGAATCTATAAATTCTTATAACATTGACTAAAATATTTGTCTATACTACTCAGGTTTAGAAAAATACCAAGGCAATTATAATACAAAACAATAATATGTGGCTTTCATATTCAATGGATACAAAAATCCATAATCAAGTGAAGTTAAATGAAGAAGTTAACATAACACTTTCAATGCTGAAAAGCAAAAGGTTGAAATCACCCTTCCTACAGATATATACATTCACATTAGAAAATGTCTCAAATCCTTCTAAAAATTCTCGCAAAGGTTGAAAATGGTAAAAGAGTCATGCCTTTTGTCCTAGGGTGACAGCTCTACTTTCCAGTATGTGCAGTCCAGTGGCTTTAAGCATCTTGAAAAATTTAACAGTAATTAGTGGATCTTGAAGCTTTTTCTGCAATTGAGGGCACCTGTTAAATCCATCGCTGCCTGGGTAGAAGCAGAGAAGGATCAGCATGAGCTCAACCATGATGGGAACATCTATGACTAGCTCTTCCCACAGAGTGCCCATGGTTTGCACATGCTTGATATTAATAGTGATTTGCTCATAAGAATGTTTACTTTCAATTTGGAGCTTATGACTAAATTTGAAGCAAGTACTTTGTGACTAAGGAGGCAATTACTCTATCAGGCTCACTAACTATCCTAAGATATTTGATTAGCAGGTTGAAGGTTATTTTTTTTAAACTATCTGAAGCTGTTATTTAAATTACACTTTAAGGTTTTATTATCTTGACACTCAACAATACCAAATACATCTTCATTTCAATTTCTCTTTTCCCTTAAACTATCTCCGGTGTTTTGTTTTATTTCAAGCAGAAAGTCTATTAAGTACTATGCATGGAGTCAACAAATTGCTACTTAAAGTGACTATTTGCTGCTGCTAAAAATCAATCACAGGTTAAATATTTAAATCTAACTAATTAGACATTGTATACATTGACTCCAAAATGATATTTTGTCTAACTGTTTTTATTAACTGTATAAATAAATAAGGTAGAGAACATTGGACTTAACATCAGTAATAAAGTATGAAATTTCTCAAATACAATAATTTCTTTAAGCCTTAATTGAAAAGGACCATATTTTAAATTTCACTCTATTGGATAGTTTTAGGAAAGAGTGAATAAAATACTGTACTTGGAAATAAAAGAATGCAGTATTTCGTCTTGTCATTTCCTGATAAGTAACTTTACTCAATTATTTCAATTTTTAACACATGTCAAATGACAGTAGTATATCTCAGTCAACTTTATATACTCTTGATGAAAACAATATATTCAAATATTTGATAAAAATGATGGTCTTATTCAATACAATGTTCAACTTATAAACGGGTCATTCTACAATTAGAAATCCCAGCTCTTGATGCTAAGTAGATGTGACAGATTTCCCCTAATGGTGCAGTTCTAGATACAAATATGGCATACTTGCCATCTAATACCTAAATTGTTGCAGATGTTCCTTTGCTGTCGACATAAATGCTGCTCATTAGAGTCCATTCATTCTATAAGGTGACAGTATGATATTCTGTCTTCCTCACGTTCCCCCGCCCCTCCTCCCTTGAAAACCTTCACATGGCCAGCTTGCCACGTTCGTGATCAAATGACAACTGGGACAACATAGTCCCTAAGGGCACTTGAAACAGCAACCGCAGCAACTAGACATCAAGGTCCAAAACTGGGGCTTTTACAGACACAATGAACATGACTGCCAGGCAGCCCAACCCTCCCATACTACCTAATAATTAGCCCAAATATTTCCAGCGGCATTCAGAGACATTTTAAAATGTTTTAAAAACCTACCTAATTTGTCCCAGTGCTGTATTACAGAGACTATGTTGGTTCAGGTTTCGCCTGCTGACCAATAAAAGGTACATGTGGTTCAAGGTTCCCCTTGAATGCCCTACAATTTCTCACATGTGTTCTATCAGCTTAGATGAGCTTCTCCAGGTGCCATTTCGACTCCTATTCAAACTTCATGCCTTGGAGCAAATACCTTCGTATCTGGGAAAGGTGATATGACATCTCCAGACAGTTTCTGTAGCATCATTATTCCTTTATAACAATTATCGTATTTTGACCCTTCACAAAGGTGATGCGTACCTGCATTCTTTGATTGCTTTGGAATCTCCTTGCCTTACCACCGTGTCTGGTGCAGAAAAGGTACCCATCAATACTGGCTAAATGGAGGTTGATTTAGGAAGTATTTATTTAGGGTTGGCTATATAACAGATGCTGTTTTAGGTATTGTCAACAGTGCATTCACCCAAACAGCAGTTTCTTTGTTTATATGTTTGTTTCAACCTCTTTCGGGGTCCTTGGTCTGCTGACCCCCAGCACCCTAACATTTCAGTTGGTCAGGGCTGGTGAGATCCAAATGGTCCAGGAAATGACAAAACCAACGAGTAAAGTTCTGATGAGCCCACTGAGATCTGTATCTTCACAAGCTGGAATGCGTTGTATGCTGGCCCTGAGACCTGAGGCCTTAACTAGGAAAATAGAACGTTTCTTTTCTGAGGTTGCCCAACAAGAACAGAAAAATGTCCTGGGAACGGTGAAAGCAAACACAGGAGCGAGGAGTTCAGGGAGCCTGGCTGGTGACGGCTGCCAGGCCAAACATTTTCCGGCACAGAGCAACTTCTCGTTGCAGGGAAGCAAATGTTAGAAACTGCAAAACAATTCTCCTGAGTTACAAAGCAGGAAAAGGGAAAACAGACATGGAGCTTCAGGGTATAGAGCATGTATGTGGCAGAGGTGGAGGGCAGACTGCAGCGGAGGCAGACATGAGGCTGTTGCATGGATCTCGTTAAACGGTGAAAAGGAGGACGTTATTTTTGAACCTGTGAATCGCTCCATGGGCAGACTATGCTTGTGTAAACCAGGGAGAACACCTGTCGTACATGCCTAAGCCAGTTTCAGAAAGGCGCTCCAATTCTGCCCCAGGTGCCTCTCAGGGCATTTCCTTTGCTCCACTTCCACAGCGATAATTCAGCTAAGGCCGCTTCTCCACAGACCATTGCCAGAGTCTTCTCGGAGTGCTCCACATTTTCAGTGCAATGCCTGTGCAAAACCTCCTCCACACCCGCAGCTCTTGGCCAAGGTGTGACGACTCTTGAGCCAGTGGAAGGTGAAGGGAAAGAATCTCTGTGACTCCTTCACAGGAATGCAGAATGACGTAAAGAAGATGTGGCGGCACGTGGTGTATTTCTCCTTAGCATCCTTTCATTGCCTCTACTTTAGTACATGACAAAGTGCAGTATCTTTTCATAGATCATTAGTCGGAGCAGGCTAGACTGTCTTGTTTTAAAAATTTCCCTCAATCTTGTCCCTAAAATAAGCATCCCCTAAATGTTTATGTTTCACCTATATAATGAACTCTGACATGAGTCAGATACACACCTTCATCCGTAACTAGATAGTATGGACTTGATGTCCACCCAGGTCACTACAGAAACCAAACCCAGAGACACTGCCACCTTCAGCCACACAAGCCATGAGACATTCTTCCTGGTGGCCCACTCCAGCCGGAAGTATATGAGAAAGGGAACTCAGGTTTCCATGCAGCCTGGCCAAGTCGACGCATCACTGAACAAACTAAATGCCTGCTCAACGGACTGCGGTCACATTTCTCACAATCATCCGTGACGCCACCTGAAGTGCTCACTACTCAGCCAGCTCATGTTGGCTTGTACACACAGTCTGTTATTGTTGTCCTGTTATGTTGTGTAAAGTTGCCGCAAGCACTGAAATAGCGAACACGGAGCTATTGTTCCCAAGAGAAACGCAGGGTTAGGGTCCTGTGAGGTCCTGGTCTCCATATTTTCATCAACCAAAATGCCACTTGTATTATTGACAGCCCCCGGTATCATCAGGGTTGAAAATCTGCTTTTGCAAATTACCCATTTGGATAAAACTTAGCAGGGAGTTTTAAAATTCGTCTGCAACTTTTTGGTCTGTAGAACATGTCATGCCCGCAAATGTAACATTTTCCACACCGTATCACCCTTGGAGATGTGCAAGCCAGTCAGCACCAGCCAAGAAGAATTTGAAATTTGAAACTTTCCTGATCCCAGCTCATGCCTCTGTAAATTGCTTTGGCTTGTAATGTCACAAACGTTATTCACTATGCTATGTTTTCTCATTTATGACATCTTGGGGCCCCAGATGGAGCCACTTTTCCATCTCTTCTGTACCTAGAGCTTGTACTACACCACCTTTGTAGCCAAGGAAGTGAGCTACCCACTTCACCTACACTGCAGACCCTCATTGGGGAAGGAGGGACTTGGTGCCAGACATCCCATGGATAAGACCGCCAAAGAATGGCAGGCATGAGAAATTCTAAAAGCCCTAAATAAGAAATGATGTGTAGCAGCAATTCTAGCAGATGGGAGCTCTCGTGACATCTTTTTCAAACTGAGGGGCAGTGCTGTGTCCTTTGTGGGTTTTGGATTTCAACTGGAGGGTGCTGAAACCTACAACCATTTCTACGAAGAAGAGTAGGACATACAGGCATGTCCTCTCCTACTAAGTCAAAATGACAGCGTGCTTACTAAACAGGAGCCAGCAACGTCTCAATGCCTGTCTCAATAGAATATTTTAAAAAGGTGACTTGTTCAGGAGTAACTTGAGACAATCGTGTCCAGCGAATCCCATGTGCAATAAAATGAGATCTATGAAGAAACGGATGTGAGTAACTCCCTGCCTACCTGACACTAAACGCAGGAGAAAGTGGGAGAACTACTAACATCCAGGGACCGGGGACATTTCCAACACCTAGCCCACTCAGTTCTATTCACTGACACTATTGTCCATAGTCCCTGCTCTCTAGGTGCACATACAAATTGCAGAACAAGCTATGGAAGCTGAAGAAAATTGTTGACTATCCTTCCTGGGCAAGGAGAGAAAACACTGTATGCCTGGTTTCCAACGCAGGCACCAGGAAATCAAGTGTCGTATTTTAAGCTATTAGATAAAAATATGGTTACATTTACATGTGTAAGTACACATTTCTAAGTTTTCATTTAGAGGAAACATAATATTTTGTAAATCGAATTGTTATTAATAAAAAAACATAAATATACTTTATATTGCAATAATGGCTTTTCCAACATCTTTTAGAACAGCATACATCTTTTTATAAGAAAGAGCAATTTGGATTTATTTCGACTATTTTTCAATTATGAAAATCTTACCTTCAATTCGAATGTATATAGAAGGGCTTAGTCTTGAAAACACAGTTTAGTGACCAAGTTTGAGCAGCTGAAAAGAATAGTTCTTAGCTGCTGGAAGAGGAAAGGAAGAGGGGTGTGTCCCAAGTGGGCCCAATTTCAGGGGTGCAATAAGGTCCAAACACCTCCAAGTGCCCCCCCTACTAATACTGCCATATTATATGGAGTTTTATTTATTACAGTCATTATTGTTTGCTAACACTTTGTTTTCTGGGAAACTTGGTTTAAAAATATGCAAGCATAATGATAATAGAAGTATTAATAGCAGTAGTGGCCATAACAAGAACAGCAATCATTAAATGCTCATCTACCATATGATGGGCATTCTGGAAGTTTCTACAATGCTTCCATCCTCCACCTTCTCACACCTCTTTCTCCATCACCCCTCTCAGCTGCAACAATTAGAAGAGAACTAGCGCATGCTTCTACCCTGGCATGTACCCACCCGGCTCTAACTGTGCCAGCTCTGTGCATGTCTCCTGTCCCCAGAGAAGGACTACACATGCTCTTCTTATCTAAGGGCCACCTCTCCACTCCAGCCCTACTTCCTGTCCTGCGCCCTAGTAAGCCCACCCATTTCTTTCCACCACATGATCAATTTCCCCTCTCTGCCGAGCCCTCCCCGTGAGCATGCAACCACATTGTGGTATCTTCTATTGAAATAAAATTCTCCTACTTTCACAACCTCTTTGAGCTGCACCATCCTCTTGCAGGGAACACCAGTGCTCACTTCATCATTCCTCCTGAACCCAGTCCAACCCAGCTGTTCTGCAGACCTCACTGACCTTGACCTTGCACTATCCAGTGATCAGAGACTCCTACTCAGGGGACTGGTCCAGGGATGACATAGTCCTTATGCCGTGGGAACCAGCAACGCAGTCTGTCACTCTGTTCCACCTGGACTGCATCCCATTCTTCCCTCACTCTGGGGACAGCACCCACTCCCTGTGTTCCTGCTCCCTCTCTGCCCACTTCTCGGTGTCCTTTGCTGGTTCCTTCCAAGGGAAGTTATCGCTAGTCACATGAGAGATCCAGAAGGCTCATGGCTTCAGGCTTCTCTGTCTTCTCACTCTTGGTGGTCTCAGCCACACTCATGACTTTAAAAACTATCTTTATGCCCCTGACAGCACATTACTATAAACAATCCACACCTCTTCTTGAACTCAGGTTTTAAATACCTGAACGCTTAGCTGACTTTGTGTCTGGGGTGTCCAAAAGGATACGTCATCAACTATCTAAAATGGAATTCTTGATTTCCCCCAGCTTCGAGCCTGCTTCTCTCCCAGTCTTTCACATCTCAGCAACTAACCTACTCCTTCCTTCCAGTTTCTTAGGCCAAAGCTCCTGTACCTGGCTTTCTCCTATATGCCATATACCCCAGCAAATGCTCTCCAGTGTTTTCCTAGGTTTTTCAGAATCTCACCACATCACATCACCATCTTCAGTGCTACCTAACCCAGCACCTCTCATCTCTCAGCTGGATGGGAGCTTCCCATTGATGCCTGTGCCCACAGCTCCAAAAATGCATTGTCCACACAACAGGTGGTCAGAACGACCCTCTCTTGCCCCTCTTCTATGACACCCGATGTCTTCCTTTCCCACCCAAAATGAAAGAATAAAGTCCAAGATGATCTTCTTTTGTACAACCTCCATTAGTTTACCTGCTCCCACTGTTTCCTCACAGCATTCCAGCCACACCGGCCTCCTCTTTGCCCCTTACACACACCAGCCCCGTCAAGCCTCTGCCTTGGGACGGTCTGACCTGTGTGATGGGACACTTGCTCCCTAAATATTCAGTTCGCGACCTAACTTATTTTTGTCCTATCTTTTCCCCAAATGCTTATTCAGTGGAACTGTCATATTTAAAACTGTACCCCCTCACAGACACCCCTATTTTTGACTACTTCTTTTCTTTATACAGAAACGGTCAGCTTCTGACTTCATCTTTATTTTATTTTGTTTACAGTCTTTCCTTCCCCACTAGCAGATAAGTTCTATGAGGAGGGTAGTTTTGTCTACTTGTGTTTATTACTGTGTCCACAGAATGTTGTGTAGGACTAGAACACGAGGCCAGCACTTCATTAACACTTTCGAATGATAATAATAATGGTTACCGCTAGATTCCATCTATTGTTCCTGCTTCTTATCGGTTTATTTAGTCTTCCCAAAAGTCCCCGGGCGGATATTGTTTACATTTGTTTACAGCCGACTTCAGAGAACTTAGCAACTAGTCAAAGAGAACCACAAATGGACATGGTGGTCCATTGTGAACCCAGGTAGTGTGTGTGGGTGTGTGTGCGCGCACAATATGTGTACATGGGTCTTGCAGAAAAAGGAAGCCAGAAAGAAGGAAAGAAGAAAAAAGAGAGAGTGGTAGGAGCTAGGGCATGGCTGTGAGGTGGAGACTGGCTGCTTCTCACCTACATGCCTCTCCTCTTGAATTAGCAACTCCTGCGATGGTAGCCATGTTACTTAATGGACTTTTGGCCACAGTCATAATGGTGTAACTTCTAGTTCTGCGGGGAATGTTTCTACAGTTGCTTTTTCTTATTTATTTCTCTTCTATATTTTCTTCTCCTTTACACGGAAACAGAAATTGAGGTAAAGCAGCTAACAGCAGGAGAACGGGTGTCATTCGCAGTAAGTCCTATTGCTAACGTCTCCCTAGCCATCAGTAAAAATGCTGAGGCTGCATTGAGGACCTAGTTACCGGTGTTAATTAATCAGTGTAATTTGAGGTGGGCAGGTGCTTCAGGTCCATTTAAAAATACAAATTCCGTGACTGCTTTTGAAGTTTCCAAAATACCTTCCAAAAAGGTCACTGCAATGGAATGACTTACTTATACCTAACTACGCATGAGGACTCATGCACTATGTCAAGCTATGCCTGTACCGTCAGTTTTACTACTTTAATCTTATTCTTCACTTGACCATAAATTCAAATATATATATATATATATATATATATATATATATATATATATATATATGATTCAAGGAACTAGTTTCATTTCTGTTTTCTCAGCACTATTTTAAATAATTTATGACTTTAGGTATATTTGTTGTGAGAGTCAAATCTACTGCCCGGTATAGCCTACCCGTCACTCTTTGTTTCAACACCTACCCTAATGTCAGGGGGAAACCAGTGTCTGCGGAACCCCACAGTGCTTATGGAAATTCAGCCATATTTTGTGGGCACTTATTTTCCTTTGTTTTTATTTTCATGTGGGGACTTTACAACTTCTGAGACATAAAAACTGATTTTCAATCAGGCATGTACAGTGACGTGCTCCCTCATGCCCATAGCCATGCGGCACAGAGGGCAGGGAATGGAAAAGACGCAGGGGGTACTGGAGGGCAAGGTCGATGCACGCGGAGATGTAGGATGTGAGGGCAGGGAGCAGGGGGGCAGGGGCAGGGGGGCAATGCAAGCAATGAAACCTCGGTGAATGCTCTTTGCTGAAGTCTTCTCCTGAGAGGTCTGGTTTGAAGGGAAGTATGGAGGTGAAGAATTAGGTATGGGTCCGAAAAAATAAATACGAAAGATTCTTCTACAGAGCTACTGCTCCTCATATTTTCATTTCTACCTCCCACTAGGAATTCATCCCCATGGGGGAGGGTAGAGGCTGACAGCCAGCTCCTGCTAAACATAGTAAAATAAAACCAATGGGCTGTGACACCCAGATTTTGTTCTCACAAAGGTGCCCGCCCAGGAGAAGACACTTTTGGTGTGTGTGTGTGGGGGGGGGGGGGGTCAGTGTTATACATACAGAAAATCCCAGCATGGGAAATTCCCTTTGATTGCATTATGAAATTCTAACTAGTCATTCATTGCAGCAAACGAATTAACAGCCAGAATTTGTCACCTTGGTCCAGAACAGGAGCAGCATGACAAAAGATTACAGTAGGAAAACCAACCCAATGTAACTAGAGACAATGAGGTAGTACCTAGCTTTAGACCCCTAACTGTGAAATGAGAATCCTCAGAGACATATTAAAAGATATGGTTCCTAAAAGCAGGAAAAGGAGTAATTAGAGGAAAGTAAAGAACTCTTTTAAAAA
This sequence comes from Noctilio leporinus, assembly GCA_004026585.1. Classification (NCBI taxonomy): domain Eukaryota; kingdom Metazoa; phylum Chordata; class Mammalia; order Chiroptera; family Noctilionidae; genus Noctilio; species Noctilio leporinus. Next base: position 1,096,033 of record PVIW01000016.1, read on the forward strand.
CCCTATGTATATAAAAATATCTAGGTGATATTAAGTTTGGTGTTGATTTCAATACAACACCAAAACCTGGATTTATGAAAGAAAAATATTTATCAATCGGATGCCATTAAAATGTAAATCTTCTGCTCTGAAAAAAAAAAAAAAAAAAGGCAAGGTGCCAACTAGGAGTAATGATTTACAAAGCAGAGATCTAACTGGAAGACAGGAATCCAAACTATATAAAAACTCTTCAATGTCAGCAATGAAAAATCAACCCATAGGAAAATGGGCTAAAGATTTGAACAGACACCTAACCAAATAAACTATATAACTGAGAAGTACATGAAAAGTTGTTCCACCTCGCATGTTATTAGAAAATTGCAAATTAAAACAACAGTGAGGCACTAGAATACACCCAAGAGAAAAGCTAAATCTAAAACAGGCACACCACCAAATGCAGAAGATGGGAGGCCAAAGGAGCCCTCTGTTGGTTGGTGGTGGGAGTGCAAAATTGTAGGGCAGTCTCCAACAAAGGTAAACACACTCGTGCCAAAAGATCCAATAATAATGCTTTTGGAATTTACCCAAATTACTTGAAAACTTATATCCACACAAAACCTGCATTCAAATATTTATAGTAGCTTTATTTATTCATAGTTGCTAAAAATAGCAAGCAATCAAGATGCTATTCAAGAGACAAATGAGCAAATAAACTATGGACTATTCACACAACGGAATGTTATTCCGCACTAAAAAGAAATGAGCTATGAAAAGCCGTAGAGGAGACTTAGGTACATATTGCTAAGTGAAAGAAGGCAATCTGAAAAAGATTCTTCTTTTCTCCTTCTAATAGCCCAGATGCCCATCAACAATAGAACGGTGAAATGAACACAGTACAGCCTCATACTAGAATACTATATATGATTAGACTAAAGATTGCAGTTTTAGTATCAGATAGGATTTTAATCAGGAAAAAAATCATAGAAATATTTCAAGATGTTAATGGTATTTAATTCACAAAAATATGTGTTATAAATATTATAATGTCAGAAAATATATACCGGATAACAGAGCATCAACACTCCTGAAAATATTTTTCAGAAAACACAAAAGACTAAAAACATCACTGGCACGTGATTTAGTACATGACAGATCAAATAAATAAAAACATGACTTAAGAAAATCTAAACAAGGTAATTAACACAGACACTATATTATAGATTGGAGAATATACTTATTTCCTAGCACCTTTAAGGTATTTCTCTCTATATATTAGTCTACAGAAAAAAAGATTAAGAAATTCTAAAGCTAACCATGTTAAGGTCATAAATAAAATGAAAGGAGAGGCAGATGAAGGGGAAAAAGTCATTTATAAGCTAAATTACTTATATTTCTTCACAGGGCGTTTCTAGAAGCCATTTTCCTATGAAAAATTAAGCAACAGAGATAAAAACAGAGCAGGAACTCAGGAGACAAATGCTGGTGTGGCTTCAGGACTAGAAAGCGCCTCTTCTAGGTGGGGGTGGGCTCCGGCTGTGCTCAAGGCATATGGAATATTACCCTTGAGTAGGAACGTAGTTTTTACAGTTATAAAATAGCTGAGTAGGAACTGGCCCAAAGTGGTTACCTCTAAGAAATATGACTTATAATTTCACTCTCTTTACATTTGGCACTTTTCCATAGTGCTTCAATTTTTATAACCTTGTAGCTAGATTGCTCTAATAACACTTTTAAAAAATCATTGCTCCAAATAACCAAACTTTGACGGTCCCTTCCCCTTCTGTGTTTACCACACAGCCTTATATAAACCTTTCCTTTGTATGCACTCTTCCCGTAATTATTTATAATACCGATTCTCTTCTCAAATCCTATTTTCTTTACCTTTTACTATTAACTATTTACACTTAACAATATATACCATTAAGTCTTTCTGCTTCAAATACTAGCTTTTGTAATTCTGTTTTTGCAAAAGCTTCAGAATTTTTGAAATAATTTATCTTGTAAATACTTGTAAACATTAACAAATATAATTACTCTAATAACATACTCAAAATTGAGCTGGAAAAAGTACGAAAGTACTTGGATAGTAGGAGAAGATCTGGGTTTGGCCCTGAGTGTTTCACATAAAGTTACCTCATTGTCATTTCAATGCTATACCCTTGCGTCTTCCTCTGGGGAATAATAATAGTCATAGTTATAATAATTATAGTAATGATTGCTTGCTTGCTATAGACATGAAATATGTTCATGAAATTACTTGTAAAGCATAAAGTACGCAGCGTCTTCTCATGACAAGATGCCTATCATTTGCTCAAGACACCCGAGGGACTATGCAACCCCCCCTTGGAGCCACGTACTCACACACGAATCAAAAACTTGAGAAAGCCCTTCTGTGCCCCGCAGGGACACCCCTCCCCCTGGCCAGTGCCGTGGGTAGCCAGCGCCCTTCACTGCAGCTGGGAATGCCCCTGCCAGCTGTCACATCCCATTACGGAACCTTCCCAACTTTGTTGGCACTTTTTATCGAGAAAAAGTGAGATGTTTTCTATGTCGCAGAAGTAGAAAATTATTTCTATTTATAACAGAAAATTATTACAACCATAGTTATCTGGAGAAAAGCAGCCGGCGGTTGGGGCTAGCAAAGGAAAAGGGGGAAGAATGGTAGTCCATCCTTCACACAGGCCTGGGCCCGCTCTGGAGACACTGGGTGCAGACGCCAGTGACAACCTCCCACGGCTGCTCTGCGCACAGCTGTGGTTTCACCCAGTATGTTATTTTAATCCCCCCGGCCAGGATGTGCTTTTTCCTGCCAGGGGCACGAAACAGAGATTCAACAGAGATGGTGTAAATTATGGCAGGAGGTTTCGGCCACCACTTTTTAGAGGAGTGAGATAGTATTTCTCTTTAGGCGGGCATCTAGTGAACTATCTGTGTGTTTGCTTCGAAAAGTGGAATTGAGAATTCGGTGATTATTCATTCTTCTCAACATCATGATGAAGTCCTAGTCACCAAAACTGACAAAATCATCACCAAGCATATTGTATCTGGGAAAACTGTCTCAGTAACGGAAGATGTTCCTGAATGATACCAGTCAACCTATTTTCTAACCAAAGATGTTACCAAGTTGGGGGAAAACAGCAAGTTGGTTTTCTGAATGAAGGGTTATGAAGGAGAATCGCAACGCAAGTTTGCTGTGGGAAACTGCCACATCACTTTTCTGTATTTATGCTTCCCACATTCAGGAGGACCTTAGTATTACTCGTCCTTATTTGTGACTTCTTTTAGTGAATTCTTAAACAGCTGTATATCTTTCATTTAACTATTTTTTATGGAAATTCTTTTTTTTTTTTTAAGATTTTATTTTTAATTATTTTTAGAAAGAGGGGAAGAGAGAGAGAGGCAGAGAGGGAGAAAGACATCCATGTATGGTTGCTTTTCACCTGCCTCCAGCCACAGACCTGACTGGAGACCTATTTTGCAACCTTGTTATGTGCCCTGGCTGGGAATCGAACCTGCGACCTTTGGGTTCACAGGCCGGTGCCTTATCCACTGATATGGAAATTCCTTATGTCATCATTACAACTTTAACACCTTATTTCATAAGAATACAATTAAATATTTGGGTTTCTGGGTGCTGCTTAAAAAAAAGTCCTCTTGTGCTAGATAAACTTTGTTTTAGGGAAATCTTATCAGATAACATACTCCTGGATTCTCCTTACCACATAGGAGATAGGATCTTGCTTGTTGTATGTTTATCAACTGATGCTATAGCTTTTATTATTTCTTACCTTCTGTATAGTATTTTGAGTTCTATGGAAAATGTGAGACAAAATTAATGAGTTATTGAAATTTGTAATAACATGTTTCCTTTGGCATTTATAAAGTTTTAAAATGTATACATGAGAGGCCTTGGAGGGACCAATTATTGAATGTATGAAACTCATTTAAGATATAAAATTAAAATTAAAGTTTTGTTCCTCTAATCTTTCTCAAGCACTTTTACTAACAAAAACTATAATCTTTAATTTGAGATGTATGGCCTCAGGCTATGAGAGAGAAGGCATTAATGTTTATATTATAGACATATCCTACAATAAACCCTGTGCATATATTTTATCAGCAGATGGTAACAAGTCTCTACCAATATGATTTCCGTGTCTTCGGTAAAAAACCCTAAATTAAGAATGTTATACTATGAGGCATCTCACAGAGCCCATTAGCTTGTTTTCCCCCTAATAAATTGTCTTTTAGGCCCATTGTTCTCTTGCAAACTAATATTATAAATTACATAAAAGTAGATCACAATTTGTACTATGAGTCCTTAAAAGAAATGTCATTCTTAAACCCTAAACTACTTTGGAAACTGCTGTGAAGTTGTTTCCTTTTAATTCTGTGCCCTGAGGCTAAAAGTTTCACACAGTTTCCTTAAAACAGCAGAAGATGACAGCATGTCTCTGATTCCTCAGTGACCGGTGGGCACGTCATGGTGGAGCCATGCGGGTGATCATGTGAGTAAATCATAGGAAAGTCCTGTGTGCAGAAGGAAATCTGATAGACAGTCAACTTCATCGTATATATTTTTTCTCATTTTCATATATTTTCATTTACTTATCCTCTTCTGTTTCTTGTGATGTGTCTCTAGTTTGATCTATTCAGTAATTCCAAGTCTGCACGGTTTTTCAATGTAATGTTTCTCTTCTTCATATTTAAAGGTGAGTCATGTTTGAAAGGAAGGTGCTTTTGGCTAGGATATTTTGGAACTGTACATCAAGAGGACTGGTTTTTCAAAACTCTTAGAGGATTTTACTAATTTCACAATATTCTGGACATATTAACATGGCAGAATATCTGCTTCCTCCTATTTGCCCAGGACTATATTAATTAAAGAAATATGAGAATGGGGATTTTTATGCACAAAAATACGCTATACATCTTTATTAAATGATGTTTAGTCAGATGAAATTTTTATATTCTTAGAGCCAGTGCTTTGAGGTCCTGTTTGTGGCATACTTCAGGTAAAAGCCCAAGTGAGCACCATGATGAGGGAGCAGTTCCTATGCTCTGTGATTCTTTGAAAAGTGTATTTCTAGAAGGAAATAAAGCACCATCTAACCCAATCCTCTTTCTACGTGCATGAATGCTTTGAATGTTTGAAAACTATTATTCCACATAATTGTTAAATTCCAATAGCTACTTCATTATTAAATGTTAAGAAAAATGGATGATATATCCATTCTACTGCAACCTTAAGTAAACATAACTGCTATGGTCCCCATACAGTTTATGGTTTCATTGTTAAAATTTTAAAAAGTAAAAATCCCTAACTCACCCAGTCTCCCAGCAACACACATAAAAAACATATTTGTGCTTCAATTTAAATGGACTAGTAAAAAGAACATTCAACCATTTGGAACTGAAATATTCATGAGCTACTCAGAGAACAATGAAACTAAATATCTTCAGATGTCCTAGAGGAACAGGAGTCGAGGAAACACAAGAATAACGAGGCTATTTTAAACTTTCTTCTTTTTAACTTTTTTCCCATTAGACCATAATATGCAATTTAATCTTGTTACATTATGAATAGTATGTGACAAGATCACCATTCTAAGCTAAAAGATCTCTTAAAGGTTTTGACATGGTTTAAGTCCATACTTTTAGGGATTTTGGAACTTTAATTGGGTTTATAGTATTTAACCAGGTAATTAGAATTGTGGGAAAATTTTCCCTTTTCTAAGTAAACTCTAAAGAATATCTCATAGCATATCTTTAAATAACAATAAAAAAATCAACATCTAACCTAATGCAATATCTTAACAGAATAAAGGCCCAGATTTTTGGAAATTATAACTTCCATAATCTCTACAAACATTCTTGGGCAAATAATAATTACTCTTTATTTGAGTTATTTCTACATGGTTCCATTTTCCCATTTTTAAATTTTAAATCAGCTATACAGTTTTAAAGATTATCTCTTATAAGTAAAGGCATAAAAAGAGAGTTTGAAAAGTATTTGATTATTTGGAAGTTTTAATCGGCTTGTGATTCTTAGTCCAACAGAATGATCTTACGTGAAACATTGGTCTACTTGAAAACAGTATGACTCTGTGTGTTTTTTTCATTTGCTCAGTGACATTTGGAAAAGACACAGATATAAAACTTCAATTATTACATTATTAAAACCGAATTCACAAATTTTGATTCTCTGTATCCACCTCATTCCAAATCCACCTTTATTCCTGTATCTCTTTCTTAGTCAATTTTACTACCATTTCCAAGTTCTCCAGGTCAGTGACCTACGTGTGAACTAATAATTAATGTGAAGTCCTCACTGCCATTTCCCTTGATAAACTGCATCATCTTCTACCAGGTTACATGCAAGTGTCACAGTCTTTATTCACATGGAGCTGACAGCCTCCACACTGATGGCTTCAGCTCTCTTTTTGTCCCCAAGTTTAACCTTTCACAGAAGATACTTGGTATTTATTTACATATAATGTATGTATGTGTTTAATGTGTGTGTATATGTATATGTATGTATATATACATATGTGTGTATATGCGTATTTATACAGTATACACACACACACACACACATACATAAGAGAGAGAGAGACTTGTAACTCACCTAATAAAAATTGCTGGCCAAGTGTCAAGAGACAGTTCTCCCTGACATGTCTTCATGGCTCCTATTGACTTTTGCTTTCTGGTGATCTTTTCAAGGATCTGTAGGTAGCAGGAAGCCTTGGCTCAGACAGCGAGTATGTCTCTCTGGAGAACAGGACAGATTTATTTTCTGTTCAGGATTTAAAAAGAAGATATCTGCAGCACAGGTGAGTCAGGTTTGTTTGCCACTCTCTTTGACGAAACTGGGGCTTCCTGACCCTGGGGATCCTTGACACCACCGCGCTGCGCAGGTGGCACGCACCTGAGCTGCTTCTATGCTGGCCCGCGGGACCTGGGAGGAACGGAACAGCCAGCAGGTGCGACGGCTCTGCTGTCATCCTCCGCCAGCGCCCGGGAAACTGCAGCGGGCCCGCTTGCGAGCGCCAAAGAAAGACGGGATTGACCTCAGGGCTTCAACCAGGCAGCTGCTCAATCTTTAACGAGGTGCGTTGGAGCTTCACATTGGCCCTAAAGTTTCTTTACAGACTGAACTTAAGAGGCCACCAGCCTGAGTTCAAACTCAAGCACTGACTTACTGAATGACGTTGGCCAGTTTCCTTCACTTGGGGAGTCTGACTCCATTCCCGAGCAAATTAGACACACGTATGTCCAGAAGGCACCAAAAAGAGGCACCTTGAGGCCTCACGTGGTTCTCCTCATCGCCATCAGCTGCCCTGCCACATTTTCCTCAATCTCATCTGTGGTCTGAAATCTCTCCCCTTTCGAAAGTGATCTTAGTTTGGGAAAAGCCAGACGTTGCAGGAGCCATTTAAGGGCTATCGATGGGCTGAGTCGCTTGCGTGATCTGATGTTTCTCCAAAATGTTCTGTACAAGACGCGATGCCTGTATTCACTTGGTCACATTGCATTTTGAGTGCAATGGCCACACAGTACACATGCTCACTCAGTGGCATCTACTGCCCCACTGACTAGTACAGTTGTCACTGGTCACACATGCGCATTCCTGTCCTCTCTCCTTGGCTGCCAGGTCACATTGACGTCGTGCAAACCATTTGTTACATTAACAATGGATGGACTTTTTCTGGACAGACCTCATATACTTTACATTGTTGGTGTAAGAAATTAGTGAACACAAGTCACCAATGACAGCATTGTGTAATATGTAATATGCTCTACATCTATGTTAATTATGTTATAATTAGGCAGCAGTAACAATCATTGTAGTAGTAGGTTGTGCCAATTGTTTTCATACATTAAAATGTCCTTACACGGAAACATCGATGTTACTTGCACTGAGGGAAAAAAAAAGATCTAACAAATAAATGCCCTGAGGGTGAATTCCTGCTAAACAGGTAGCTGACTTCTGAGAATCTGAGGAAACTTATGAATCATTTCATCTAAATTTAAAATATAATAGACCTGTCAAACTGAGCTGGAAAAGTTTACATTTCCTTTTCACAGTCTTAACTTTTCTCCAAGCAATAAACTCACTAGAAACAAACAAATTCTTCACAAATCTATTCAAGCTAAAAATGTGTTTGAATCTACAAGAAAAACACAAAGAGACTGAGATAAAGATATTGTAAGACTATGACCCAATAAAACCAACAAGGAGAAAGAAGAGAATAATGTTTCGAAGATTAACTTTTTTGAAAGATTTTAGCACGAGGTTTACAATGTGTATGTTCATCTTCTTTAGGTTAGAATTAGCTTTCTTCTTCAATGTATCTATGTAACAGATGAGATTTTATATTTTAATAAAGTAGGTTGGATCATTTTGCTATCCAAATATCATAGGTGCAATATAGTATTCATTCTTAGACATGTTTACATAACTTTAAGAATACCATTCAAACTGTCTTATAGCAAATATTAGGAGAGATAAAGGTAAGTAAAATAGTCTAGAAACAAGGGGAGGATTGTGATCTATGTTCATGGACTAGCCAGACACAGGGATATTCTGCATGACCCACTTTATCATCAGCTTTAAATGCTTTTTCAGTTTAGGTATGTATACTTTACTTCCTGATAACTTCACCAAAAAGTAAAAAAGTGTGCACACACACAATCCATCCTTTCTCTCCCAAAATAATGTACAACACTTAGTAAAAACACCGAAAAACTTTCACAAGCAAAATTCTTCACTGTCATATGTTCATTATCTAACTTATTTTTCATGTGACCCAGCTCTTTACTCCCTATGGTAACTCTGTCAGGTTAGGGATTATTTTTCACCCCTAAATTACTCTAAGAGTAGCCTGGCTCATCCCCTTTATTTATGATTGCCAGAAAACTAAGTCTTTCTTCCAATTCTTCCTACTCACTCAGCTTCCAAATATTGTCTTATAAAATGTCTCAGAAGAGAAAGAAGCATAAAGTATTTGGAGAAATACTTACTATATTGGCTAAAAACTTACTATATTTGACAAGATTTGATCGACCAAATAAGATGATGAAAAGACAAACAGCCATAGCACATGAAATAGGTTAACAATAGAGAATACCAGTGACATCAACAATTAGTTCTTTAGGAAGATATAAAAATCACTAAAAATAGGGATAGACTCATGATAAAAGAGAGACAACAGAAATATGGAAATCAGACCTGAAAGAGGGAATATAATGCTGTTTCAACATATGTGAAAAAGTAAATAAAGGGACGTAAAAACAATGGTAGGCCAACGAGTACTGTAGCCTTGAAGACCATATAAATTCCTTACTAGATGCAAATGCTAAAAGTGCAAATAAATCAATGATTAGAGAAATGATGTGTTACTTATTTATTTATATTAATGTATTATTGTTCTGTTACATTTGTCACATTTCCCCCTCCTTGTTCTCCTCTACCCCACCCACATCCCCTCTCCCACCCTGTTGTCCATGTCATGGGTCATTTATACTACTAGTTCCTTGACTAAACCCTTCCCTTTCTTTCCCCCTTTCTCCCCCTGCCCCCTCCCCTCTGGACGGCCTGTTCCTTGTTTCCATTCCTCTGGTTCTATTTAACTAATTTGTCTGTTTTGTTCATTAGCATCCTGTATTAGGTGAGATCGTCTGGTATGTTTTTCACTGACTGGCTTACTTCGCTAAGCATGATCCTCTCCAGTTCCATCCATGTTGTCGCAAAAGGTAGGCATCCCTTCTTTCTTTCTGCTGCTGACACATGTTATTTAACAGTCTTCCCCCAAAAAAAACCCAGCCTCATGGTGTTCACTGGTTAGCTCCAGCAAGCATTTAAGGAAGAAAACTGTATATTCCGTTCTAAGAAAATTATTTTTAATGATATTATGTTGCTGACTTTTGATATTATCAAAACTGAATAATGTTATTCAACCATTTTTCTAAAGAAAAGGAATCCCACCATTTTATTTGGGAAACCATATAAACATATTTTGGCATTTAAATGAAACATGAATAATAAAACATTTATAAAACAGCCTGTGGCTGAACACAGTCACTGCATAATAATAATAAAAATACCAAGTTATCTAGTCACAGATACTGAAGAGATAGAGGCCCAATTTTTCCAGAAGGAAAACCTGTTGTAGACAGCATGCATTTGATGTCATTTGTGCCTCTCAGAACCAGGAAAACTCCCAATAATAATGCCTTGTCATGCCTGTGCTCTGACCACACGGTAAGAAAGAAGCTGCCGTAACAAAGTGTCCAGGCCATTTTTACTCTTAAACTTTGAACATCTGAACTCTCCTGCAAAGGACCTGCAGTAAGTTTTGTTTGTTTGTTTGTTTTTTTACTAATAAATAGAAGCATAATGAGCCAGACTTTCTACCTTGAGCAAGTCTTAACAACACCTTGGCAGCTTTGTAAACTTTTAACATATGGTTCATTTACATGAAGAGCATGTTGGCAGAACATTTTAAAATATCTAAACCTCAAAGATGATGAGAAGACGCACAACCTGGAGCAGGAGGGGATTCGTTTCATTCTAGACAACCATGATTGACTGCCCACAGCATGTTCTTCTGCCAAATTTCTCTTCAGTGCAACTAAAACTTTTTTTTTTTTTTTGTCATTTTGAATATTTTTACAGTTTTATTTCCTTAGGTAAAATAACTAGCACATTATAATTAGCATATATCTTTGGGTTGACTACCATGAAAATAAAGGTGGCATACTCTTTCAGAACGTAAACTACTATAATTTAATCCTATTTTTGTTTCTTCTATTTAGTACCTGTAGGGATGTATTCTTATGCTGAAGCATAGTGTAAAATGTAAAAGCTATATTCACCCATAAAACACTTGACAAATGTATATATTCTAATTAAGTAATAATATATCAGAATCATGGTAAGATATTACTAATTGTGATTGGCAAATAAATCATCCACTTATATATAAGCTTTTAAATTTTTACAACACTGTAAGCTTTTAAACAACCTCAATTGTATATTTACCCATAGCAGTGAATGCAACATATTGGCAATGCTGCATTTGTTTCAATTTCCTAATAAAGATAGTTTACAGAAATAAATATTTTGTAATATTGTTGTTCACAATATTTTCTGTTTTCCGCTTTTCAAAAGTAATTCAACCAGCCCTCAAATGACCTGCCTTATTTCCACAATGCACAGGTCAGACTCCCCACAGCAAAGAATTATTCAGCCCAAAATATCATAAGTGCTGAGGTTAAGAACCTTGCTCTAGAGAAACCACTAAACACAAAATAAATGAGCAACCACTAAAACACCAACTAGATAAAGGGAGAGAGCATTTAAACAAAAAGAAAAAGAAAAAAAAAAGTAAATCAAGGCAAGAAAGACATTGAGTCTCAAATGTGGAAGTGACGTCAGGGATGGAAAAGGCAGCTAGAAGAAGGCAGACCAGGGAGAGGCTTTCTCTGTGACCGCCCATCCTCCATGCATGTGTGTTTTTAAGAATAATACAAGAAAGGGTAAAGCCAGGGAACTTACATGCACAACACATGGACATGAACTAAGGGGGTGGGGTTGCTGGAAAGAAGAGGGGAGCAAAGGGAAAAGAAATTGGGATAATTGTAACAGCACAATGAATAAAATACACTTAAAAAAGAAAAAGAAAAAATACCACCGGAACATGGGAACAGTGGCAAATTCAGTGGACTCGATCCCAAGACTCAGAAGGGTTTCTTGTGACCACTGGATACAGCTGCCTCTATGACGGCAGTGGGTCAGCTCAGAGACTGGTGGCTCGTGTCGGCTGCCCTGTCAGCTCCATGAAGGGACCCCTGGGGAGGACTTGTGTCTGCTGACTGTGAGTGGGGCCGGGCCACTCACGTCTTCCAGTTCCTACCTGCCTTGAAGGAAAGCCACTTAGAGAAATGGAAGCTGCAGGGGTGTGACAGCTCAGCCCCAGACGTGCCTAATGGAAAACTTCCCAACCCTGATGGGCATGACAGGGCCACAGTGTGGCTCTGGGGAACTACAGAGATGCTTTCAGGGCTTCCTGAAAGGGGAAGGAAGGAAGGAAGGAAGGAAGGAAGGAAGGAAGGAAGGAAGGAAGGAAGGAAGGAAGGAAGGAAGGAAAACCTACCACACATACACACACACATGGCTGGCAGTTTATGTTGATGCTTTTTGTTAAGAATTCATTTATTAAATATAAACAAATGTAATGTATAGGGTCTACCATTATTTAACTATTTCTATTGATAAATATTTAGACAATTTTCAGTTTTCACTACTGTATCACATTATTATACATTGTATTTACTTCAAAATTGGTACTTTTATTTCAATAGGTCAGGTATCACATTTATAATCATTATGTCAGACCTATGTAGTATTATATAATTTTATTCATTTCCTACTATAATATTGAAAACATAAATTTGATGTTTAATAACCATCTAGGTTCCTTTTTTAACTTTTACAAGAATCTTCTCAATGAATGTTTTCATAGTTTCATAGTGATAATGTTGTTCCTTCCATGTTTAGGTATATTCATGCTTTCCTTTGTAAATGTATACACTTCCTTTAAATCTCTATTTCGTTTTAGTTTCAACTTTAGACAGTATTATGACTCCTTGCTGGCAAATTTTAGAGATATTAGTGCTGACATTTTCACTCATCTTCTCTCTAAGCACTTAATTTGTTTTAATATGATTATAATTTTAATTTCTTAATATTTAATATATTCATTCTGTTCAGTTGTAATTCAATACAGAAATAGATTCAATACCCATCAAAAAAGAGCTTTTGATACTCAGTTACTCAACTCCTGAATTATTTATTGTTATTCATCATGTATTTGGTTGGATTTAAAAGTCAAGTATTTATTTCAGGAAACTATCATGTATGCTAAATTCCCTAAGTCATTTTAAGATTGAGGCCATCTTTATATTTCCTTTACATGAAAGGCAAAATTTCATCTGAGTCCATTCACATCAAGAACAAAACTGCGTGTTAGAAAGTCGTCAGAATGAAGCGTGAAAAATGGCTTGGGCCACGTGGGTCTGAACACAGTGGCGAAGATGGAGTGCATACTACATGTCTGTTTCATACAATGCAGTGGCCAAATCACTTACTTCCTTAAAGATATTAACACTTTTGAAGTCAGTAGTTAACAAACTAGGGAAAAAATCAACCTTCTCTGTTTGTCTTTACTCGCTATATGCTTGCACAGTATGACAGGGAAAAAGGAAAATAACAAGGGATGAAGTTTTCACTTACGGTACACATATCCTGTGAAATCTGCATTGTTTTAAAAAGTGTGTGGGCATTAAGATATTCACGGAATTAGTGCCTAAATAGTTATAAACCAAACAAATGTTCAAAAATCTCTCTTCAGACTTCCTTCTGTGTCATGTACGCATTAACGTCCCCCACTTCTGCAAATCAGCTAGAGCAATTCTGGGGTTCCGTGCTGTGCTTTTCTAATAGGGAGGCCACTGAACGTGGTGTCAGGTGCCCAGCACCCTGCCAACTGGCTGTGACATTCTCTGGGGCACACTGACGTTTTGGGGAAAGAGTGTGTAGAAAGATATCTGCCCTTGCCTTCAGGCTGCTGGCTCTCGAAGATGCATGAGTCAAGTCCTTTCTTTGCTCATACAAACTTCTCAATTTTTATTTTGTGTGCAGTTTAGAAGCCAGGATAATTTGATAAACTGGTCTTCTGCTTTTCCCTTTTTCCCTCAGTTTATTTAGTGCTTTTATTATAACCAAAACTAGAAATCAATAAGGCACCAGCCTGCAAACCCGAAGGTCGCTGGTTCGATTCCCAGCCAGGGCAACATAACCAGGTCTCCAGCCAGGTCCATGGCTGGAGGCAGGTGAAAGGCAACCACACATGGATGTCTCTCTCCCTCTCTGCCTCTCTCCTTTCCCCTCTCTCTGGAAATAATAAATAAAATCTTTAAAAAAACAAAACCTAGATATCAGGACAGGGACATTTCTTCTACCAGGTCACTTTAGGAAAAAAAAAAAAATTATGCTTTTTAATTGCTCATGAATGACAGGCAAGTCTGTGAATGACTGGTTACTGTGGAAGCTGGCACTCTGGAGAGTGTCATAGCGCCAAGCAGATGGGAAAAGGCATGCGGAATTATTTTTATGGTAATTACCCTTCCCTGAATTTATCTTGGTATTAGAAGGCAATAATAACACTCTCGAATAGGTAGAATAATGACACTTAACTTCTGTAATTAATAAATTAATTTTAGACAATGATTCGTATCAGGAATGAATTAGAATGCCTGAAATTTAAAACCGGAGCGTTCGTACTTTATACAACGTTTTAGCAAATTGTGTTTCCATCATTGTGAAAAAGCACTTTTTCTGGCTCAGCTATTTTGTACCTTCGTTTTCATTCTTACTTATAACGACTAATGTAGTAGGTAATCAATGGCTTCATCTTATAAGGATGTGCAAAATGCGTACACGTTTAGGAACACGTTTACTCAGTCACGGTGGCAATTGTGATTTACTCACTGTCACCAGGCACACACACGTGTCTGTCAAGCACACCCATGGGCTGTTGTGCAAACAGAAAGTGGCACCCACTTCCACCAATGGGTCCTAGTCCTCACCTCTAACGTGCGCAGAAACTTCAGGAGGACAAGGGTAATGGGAACAGTGCTCATTCCCAGGCGTGTGATCCAAACTGCCGTAATAATGTTGCACAGAATTCATGAACTTATGAAGTAATCGTAATCGAGCAACTCCTGGCCCCGTTATTTATTTCGGCAGGTTATGAGAGAGTCAGTGTGTTATCAACACAATTTTTCTCCCTTCCTCTTTACTTCCTGTTGTTGGATTTGTTTAGTCACTTCATTATTTCCTGCTAGCTACAACCCTGACACACAATGCTCCAGTGTTCGCTGTGGAGATCGGGAAAATGTTATGTGTCTGAGAACAATGAACTCTGAAATGAAAATGGAAACTCGAACACCGGTCTAATTTTCATTTAAAATAACACGTTCCCCACCTTGTCTTTCAGAAAGACACTTTTCTTTCTCTTCTTAATGATAATGT
The DNA here is from genome assembly GCA_004026585.1 of Noctilio leporinus. Classification (NCBI taxonomy): domain Eukaryota; kingdom Metazoa; phylum Chordata; class Mammalia; order Chiroptera; family Noctilionidae; genus Noctilio; species Noctilio leporinus. The sequence continues at coordinate 1,111,109 of PVIW01000016.1, forward strand.
ACTTAAGTACATGGAAAATGAAATAAAAGTTGAGGAAAATCCTACAAGGGGGAGCACATGGAGACACGTTTACTCGGAATAAGAAGGAAGGTAGGTGAGAGAAGATGCAGGGAGTAGCAGGAAGAGAAAGAGGGAAGCAAGGAAAGGGACTGGAATGGCAGAAAACGTGCCACTGAGCTCTCAGGGCATCAGGCACTAAGTCTGCCCAACACATCTTTGCTCTGTCTCTTTCTGGTTGGAATGCAGCACTGAGTGACCAAAAACGGTGGTTTCACAGAATAGTGTGGCTCATCTGAAGTATGTGTGTGGCCAGCAGACTGCGTTAAATATGAGATGCTTCTAACGTTTTGTAGTGCCTCAGTTTCTTTCACAGGGTTGCAAGAGAGATTTCATCAACTCATGAGGCCAGGAGTGGACTACTGAGAACACGATTCCATAATGGTTCTATGACATCCAAGTCTGTCATGCTTCCAAGGAAATGTCACATTCCATCTTTTTAAGTCTGGAATGCTTAACTAACTTCAGAGTCTGATTTGTTTTTAAATGCGTTCAGATTGAAGGCTAAGGTTTTTTGCCTATCTAATTCTGAACCCAATGTTACTTTCTGGAAAAAAAAAAAAAAAACAAACTTAAATGCAAAGAATACCAAAGCTAAATAGAGAAAAGCAACCGTTCTATAATAAATGAAAGTAGGTTATTACCAATATGATAAAAGTTAAGAAATTTTAAAGGGTTCTCTACAGGTGCTAATTTTACCACTTGAATGAAATTAATAAGACTATAAAACAGCAGGAGAGCCTTAGATTATACAAGTAATCAGCAAGAAAATTTATTGTGGTTTCATGAAGCATAAAATGTTTGTGTAATATATGCAGAAGTGGTACTTTATTCTCTGCAGCGAACAATTCTCAGTCCTTATAATAGAAAAATATTTAATAGCTTGACACCTCTTGAGGCATAGTTTTTAAAAGTTGTTCAAGTGTTGATTAATTTGACTCAAAATAACACTGTGATGCTGAGTCATGAAGAACTATTGAAGGAACTTCTACATTAATATAATGACATTCATAAAGGAAGAAAGTAAAGGATTTTCACTTAGAGGTATAGGTCAAAGTCTATAACAACCCAGGACACAGATTTATGTCTCAGAAAGCATGCATTGAATAAATAATAGGGAAACAAATGAGTAATCAGAAACTAGCTGGAAATAATTTACCAGCTAGAGAGGAACTGTTCATGAAACTGACTAATACCTACAAAATAATCTTTTTAAGGATGATTAAAACAGATAACTTGACATTACACTGTGAGCTTTAGAATATATATTTTATACTTAACTGAATTTAATCAAGTCCTATGTTGTAACATTGCTCCATACTGCTTGCAAAAAAATTATATTTTGAATTTGGGTCCCCCCCCCCCATATTTTCTTTGATTCAGTGCCTTTGGTCTATTTAAATCTTCTTTGGGTCACCTATGCTCAACTTTGGCCACTGATGTCTTTGGAGAGAGCTCTATACAGGGGTTGACATAACCACATACTCAGGTCAACGCTTAGTAAACACTGTGTGGTTGTTTTTGTTATTAGGGTCTCCTGCCTCGGAAGGAAGGAAGGAAGGAAGGAAGGAAGGAAGGAAGGAAGGAAGGATGGAAGGAAGGAAAAAGAAAGAAAGAGCAAAAGACAGAAAAGAAAGAAAGAAACTAAGCATTGGAAATTGCAATTCCTATTCACGTCAATGTGCCCATATACATTTTAAACAAAGTTAATTATTTTAATAAATATTATGACACATCACTACTCCCTAATAAAATCTTCCTTTTCCCTGACTGTTTTCTATAAGAATACAAAGCTGAGCCCAAGATAAGGTATAAGTCATTTTTCTTTTTAATAAATGCTACCACTGGCTACCTCCAGTTCTTACCCTATAGGAAGTCACAATTGACTTCTCATTCTTTTGCACATGGATTTATTTTCTATAATCAATTATACTTAAATGTTTGCCAAAAACTGTTTCTTCAAATAAATGGCTAAGGATGCAGGTTTTGGTTATACTGAATCAGTGCATTAAGTCATTACCAAAGACTTAAACAGCATTTGATGTACATATCTAAAATATTAAAGTGCACTATTATCTCGTATACAACTTATTTTCTACAGGTAGAAAATGGTGGGCAATATTTGGAAATACCAAGCATCTTGAAAAGGAAACAGGAATTTTATATAAAAGTACATACACAGGACTTTCCCAAGAAACCTTTACATTAGCTAGCCTTTTAAACAGTTAATCTCCTCAGAGACATCGCCTGTGATGAGAAGTAAGTTGCAGGACTAACATGGCCCAAGGCCTGCATCTGAGAAGGGCTACTTTATGGTATTTTTAAAACGATGTCCTATCGTTTGGAAAAGAAAGTGCTACACTGCCACCTTCTGACAGGGACTTTCTCCCCATCAGAAAAATGTCCAGTGTAAATGGCGTATACATTTCTTTTGTGCTTTTGGTACATTAATCCTTTGAAGGCATAGAAGATTGAGTATATTTTATACATTTTAAAACAATTCTCTGTTCTACGATGCACACGCAGAATAATTCAAGCTGTATTTATGAAAAAAGATGCAAAATAACAAATGAAGCGACTATGATCCCAATACTCAAATTAAGAATTAAACATGAAGCCCTGGCTGGTAGCACAGTGGATAAGGCGCCGGCCTGCGAACCCAAAGGTTGCAGGTTCGATTCCCCAGCCAAGGCACATAACAAGGTTGCAAACCAGGTCTCCAGTCAGGTCTGTGCCTGGAGGCAGGTGAAAAGCAACCATACATTGATGTCTCTCTCCCTCTCTGCCTCTCTCCCTTCCCCTCTTTCTGAAAATAATGAAATAAAATCTTTAAAAAAAAAAAAAAAAGAATTAAACATGATCACCACCTTAATGCCATCTAAGTTCAAAATTTAACTCTGAAGATGCACCTTCTTTCTCTTGTGGATACCACCAGAGTGGCCTCCATGCATGTAACATTTTCCCTCGGCATTTCTGTGGTTCCCTGTTGTGGCTGACCTATCCCGCAGGGGCAAGTGGTTGAAAATACCTCTGGCTGTTTACACAGATAGATTACCTTTGTCCTTTCTCTTTTACTATAGTGGAGACAAAGCCTTCATTTATTTAATAAAGATTTATTAGACACCTATGTGTGTCAATTTCAATAGCAAGTAGAACGGATCGAATGGAGAACAAGATGAAATCATTGCTTGCCCACTGGACAAGTTTTCTAAGCAGCTCAGGGAAATAATCAAACAATTAAAATCCAGTTAGATAAGTGCATAGTTAAACTAATATAAGTTCTCTTTCCTTAGCTTGGCTGGTTTTCAAGAACCTGGGGGTAATATAGACACTGACAGAGAATCTGCCCAGCACAGAATGGAAATTAAATAATGGATTGGTTCAGGACACTGTCATCGGGTCATTAATATGATTGAACCCAGGGTTTTAAATCAAACATCCTGTGAAAAATTCTTTTTCATCACAGTTCACTTAATTAAGGTAATAGATGTCCTATAACATATGATACTGTTCCTCTAGTAAAGTTGGCAAATGTTATTGGCTATAAGATTCATAAAGAAGAAATACCTGGAAGGGATATGGTGAAAATGGAATTAGCTTTCCTTTATAAGAAAAGAACTCTAAAGGTTGAGATGATAAAATTTGTTTTATAAATGTCCGGGACAAAAATGATGGTAACTTAATATTCATTGTCATTTTCCTTAGAATTTTAAAATAATGAAAATCAAAATGTAAGCTAATTTATATAATACACATATATTGTAAAAGTAAAATCTTTTCACATGAACATTAATTCAAATAACTTATTTTCACTATTTGAACTTCTTAGCTATATCACACTGTATTTTAAAAATCTAGTGATGACAAATCATACAATGTGGTAAGAAAAATAAGTTTCTGCAACTTTAGCTAAGCATATAAAATAAGTCAAGTTTAAGAAATGACCCAAAATCTCTCTTACTCTTGTCTCTATATCAGTGATAAGAATTATCTACAGGTATTTTTTCTGGTGGGTTATAATCTTAACTAGAAAAATGAAATCACTCAACAATTATTTTTATAGCTTTATATGAGAAAAGTGTGGTCCTAGCCACTAGTCATTGGAAGGGCACTGGGGTATCTTGTGACTTTGCGATGTCATTTTGTACCTTGTCCTTAGGTAAGACCACTTCCACCAGAGTCACTCCGTCATGGTTTCCCGGTAGGTCTTGATGAGTTACTAAGGAATATTTTACCTCGCTTTACTTCCAAATGAGTCCTTTATTTATATCTGTCAACAACACCACCAATAACTTGTCATACTCTTCAGCAATCTTGGATTTAGAGCATATAAATACTATGTTTTTTTCTCAACAAAACTGCTATCAGATCCAGAACTTGTATGGCTATTATCTTCATCCTCTACTCAATAGCTGGATCACCCTCACTAAAACACATTCAGTGCCATTTTTAATTATTTCAGTAATAAAATGAAATTCTATCTTACACAAACAGAACTGCTCTATTCTACACTTCAGTATTACTCTCTCCAGCGTATATGCCATCTTCACAAAATATGTAGTATGCCTCTTCTATTGATATCCTTTTACTGTTGCTATTCATCACTTCTCTTCAAAGTACCTTTATTATTTTTTCCTTTATTTTTACTGAATTTATTGAAGTGACAGTGGCTCACAAAACCATACAGGTCTCAGGTGTCCAACCTGACAAAACATCACCTGCACCCTGCACCTGAACCATCGCCCAAAGTAAAATCCTTCCTGTCCCCTCTTCCCCTCCTTTGCCCACCTCCACCTGCCCCATCCCCTTTCCCTCTGGCTGTCACCAGTCTACGTGTCACATATACACTTCTGTCATTTCCAATGCTCACTTGGAATTCCTTTTCTCTTTCGATGGTGTTTTTATAGCTCCTGCTGATGTCCTGTCATCTTTCCTCAGTGGAACTTACAAAAAAGGTCATTTTTTAAAAACTAGACCAAGCCTAAGCAGGGCATTTCTATTTGAATTATTTAGCGCTTGGAGCTTTTTTTCAGGGAAGATACTAGCAGGTACTGCTCCTTCCAGACAATCAGTGATTCCACTTTGAGAGACAAGCCTGCGCCCAGGTGCACGCTGCCGGTTTACTCGGCGTGGCATGTGGACAGCTTGCTGACGGGGCCGCACCAGACGCGGAGAGCAAGTGAGCCCGTGAATTACTCTGGGAGGAGCCACGATTGCTAGTGCCTGTGTTTACCAATATACAATTTAGTATGAAAAAAAAAATGGGGGGGCTGGAGTAAAATTTTAGTAAAATGGTTTGGGGAGGAAGACCTCTCTGAGACTTCATTCCAGGCCATTCCCAGGCACCGCAATCAGAGCAGCTCTGAACTCCCTCGTTTTCCTTTCACTCCAACAGGTTCAATTAGGTTCCTAAACGCATCGCGAATTCACTTGACTGAGGTTACATTGCAAGTGCCTCACCTTGTAATAGTGGACTGTTCTCCTACAGTCAGAACTAGAGGTTTTCCAGTCTTCGGTAGTTCCTTATGAAAATGCAAATACTCTAGCTAGTTGAAAAGGCCACAACCCAAAAGTATTTAACACCGTCAGGGAGCAGGGGGCAAGGTGACCCCTGAGTGGGAGGAAGGCACTAAGGTCTGGGATGGAGAAGAGCAGGGCATGCTGGGGAAGACCACCTAGAAATGTCAGTATTGCTCTCCACAGCTTAATGATGTTGTATTTTGGGTGTATGTAATTATTTCTAGTCATCCATGTTTTCTTTAATATTGAATACATGGGGTTAAAGTTTTCCCTTATTTTTCACAGGGCCCAGAGGGAACACCATTAACCGTCTGAGCTGGAAGTCACACCCGTCCTCCTCCAGTGAGATAAAGATCAATGGTTCTGGTCAGAGTCCGGGAGGAACAGGGTCTCACTTCATGTCCAATGACCTTCCTTCAGTGATACACCAATTTTCTAAAAATCTAGGGTTACGGAATGCCGAATGCTTTTTCAAGTATTTGTACAATATTTTCCATGGCATAGCATGACATTTTAGCCAATGTACCTGCAGAAGACTAAATTTAAGTTTATTAGCAATATTTGGGGAGTTTATACATCAAAACTCTTCCATAGTTGTTGGCAAAGATTTCTTATCATAATATGACGGCACCGGGCACCATATTGGTATGACTTTGTTACAATATAAAACAGGAGCTATATCATGTTTAAAACTCCTAATAATCTGTTTATGTTGATAACATAGTTTGTAAAGAACTCTTTAAATAAATGAATAAGTTAACGAATCCTAAATTATGCTGGAGAATTAAAATGTAATATATCTGTATCTGTTAGGCATCTTCGATGTAGGAAACAGGAAACCAAACTCATACTGTCCACCATTTGTGTGTTTGCTGCTCTCTTAACTTTAAGATGACGAAGCAGGACATTTTTCAGTTTTGTTTAATGAAGGGATCAACTCATCTTTACTGAAGCAGAAACCTGCTTATTTTAGCAAGGACTCCACTTCTCCTGCTCTGTACTGTCCACACTAGCTTCCTACTAGTTCTATACATCCTGCTGGGTGACTACTGTGGTCACCCACATCTGCAAGCTGCACCAGACGATGTTAGTTTTTTGGAGCTATTCAGGAGAAGGGAGAAGTTCTATTTCCAGAAAACCTCTTCTCATACTGTATTGATTCAGCTGGACTCAAGTACCCACCGCTGAGCCCAACGTTTAATCCAGGGAAACGTCTCATGTGTGGGCATGGGCTTCCTGGGCTGATTTTACTGGGGGGCCGGGGGTCTCCCATTTGGAGGTTTGAAGGAGATTCTATTTGTGTCATACAGTTAGTGTGGCTAATGGGAATCATGAAAGGGATATTAGGAAGGCAACCAGATTGTATGATTTAAAAAATATGAACAAGAGCTCATAAAGAAACTATAGTCACAGATGCCTGACTCATATTGACATACTCATATATAGGGGCAGAATGGGTACTTTGCACATACGTATGTATAAAACCATGCCATACACATACAAACACACACATACAGATACACACAAAAGCAACATGAAGACCATAATTATACATATGCATATGTGTGCTTAAAATTGTATGCATATTTGCATACTGGAAACCTTTGACTTTAGATAAAAACCTTTATACTGATATCAAATAGAATGACCCCTGCAAAACTCTTTTTATAAGTTTTAGAAATAGTATGTGTTTTCTGAATACTGTTTCTATAAAGAAAGCCCACTCTCTGTGCCTCTTTTAAAGTAGCAACTCTCATTCTTGGCATATGATAAGGTAATACATTTTTATAATAAAAACAATTATTTATTATTTTAATATTATTTAATAATTACTAACAGTGTGTTAAAGATCAGTTCCTAAATCTCATCCTATAAAGTGGATATGCTGTTCTGTAATCTGGTTTAGCAAACTTTTCAGGAAAGACAGAGAGTAAATATTTTCCTCTGGGCCTGCCATATGGCTGCTGTTGATATTACAGTGCAACAGAGCTGCAGCCAAGATGCAAATGAATGAACTTGTCTGTGTTTCAACAAAACTTTATTTTAAAAATAGGCAGCAGGCCTGTGTTGGCCTGTAGATGGTAGTTTCCCTAACCCTGTTATAGAAGTCATTCATTTATTCAAACTGAATAGCAAATTTAGATTGCTCATTCATTTTTTAAGTAATATATATATTACCTAAAAATTATATATATATTGTGATGGGTGTCTTGTGGAATACAATTCTTGCATCTAATGGCGGTCAAAATATAATTTAAAGAAGCTAAGCTGAGAGATACGTAGGTTCATTCTTGTAAATATGCTTGGTCTCATCTAATTCTGTTAAGAAAAACTTTTGCCCTTATCTTATTTTCCCCCATCAATCAAGATCTATTTCTTTAGTTAACTGATGATCTCCAAACCTTCTGATACATAGTTAATGATTAACTCCAGAGATCCACCTGTGTCTTTCCATGGACCTTCACTGGTAGAAATAATGGGCACCCCTTTTTTCTTGCCCCCAATGATGAGCCTGTGGACATGTGATGTGGCCACTCCAGGGGTGAGCAAACACGACCATGACCTCCACTCCAGGGAGAATAGCCAACCAAGTGTGGCACAGTTACCTAGCTAGATCTTTTCATCACTAAGAATTTAGAAGCATTATTCATTCATCAGAGACTAAATAATACCATCTTACAGTGTGACGGGGACACAGTGAATATTGATTAGCTCAAAACTGCAATAGGTGAGATAAGCAGAATACATAATTCAGATAGGAATGTAGGCTTTATATAATGTGAGTGCATTAAATTGAAGAACTTTTAACACAACAATTTCAGAAAATTACATTCTGAAATAAAACAACAATTTCAGAAAATTATATTCTGAAATAAATTTTTGTGCAATTCTTTGTGGACCATGATTCTTTCAATTTATGTTCTTCTTCAGAACTGAAAAGAAGTTTGGTGACGGTATGCTTGAATGTCTGAGCTTTAGGCAGGTTTTAAAAGTTCAGACTGAATCTTCTAAGTCCTAGATGTGAAACTATGAGGTAGAAGCTTCTTTTCTGTAACTAGAGGTGACTGCAGGAAAGGTGGATCACGAAATATTATATTAAGTGAATACAAATCCCTCAAATCTGAGAAATTTCCGTCTTTAAAAGAGAGTCCGTAATGTCTGATGTTGGGAATTATCAGGTAATTTTAATCTATAAACAATGTTTTGTTCTGTTGTTTTTATTGTGCGCCAAAAACAAAACAAAGCAGAACAAAAACCATGTGGCATGGTAGGTAGTTGATGGGACTTGGGGCAGAGAGAGTCAATGCCCCACAAAGATAGGATGGTACGCCTACCTCTACTACCCCAGCCTTTGTACCAATGGGCAGGGCCCATGGGACTTGTTCTGGCTAAGATTCTAGTTGGGTACATTATTTCTGGGTAAATGAGATTAAGAGTCAATAGGCAAGCTTAGTCTCTTTCTTACTGTTGCATGAAAAATTTAGAGGCCAGATTTTCCAGTCAATGCACTGTCATCAAATTTCATGAATATATACATCTGCTAAGCCACTGAGGTTTCAGGGTTTATTTATTGCGTCCACTCATGTTAGTTACTCGGACAAATATGGGTGCGTACGTTAACCAGATAACCACTGTCCACAAGGGGATAAGAAACTGTCTCTCTGCAGGAGAAATTTTTTCAGGTGACAATCGAAGGGGGTAGCAGAGAGCCTCTCGGAGAAGCTTGTACCCCAGAACTGAGTCAGTGCAGCAGATTTTATGGCCAAGAGTTCATGCACAAGCTTACGTTGCCTGACTTCTTTCAGGAGAATTTGAGAAGAATCACAGTAGGAATACGATCAGGATATAGAGGTCAGATACTACATGGTAGGATCTTTCCAGCTCTTGCCAGCAGGCTGCCAGGGGAAAAGCAGGGACTGGACCAGAGCCCAGTCAACTGTCCAACCACCCCTCTCCCAACTGCATGCCGAGAGCCAAGCCACGCCACATGGGGTAGCGGCACTGGCAACCCTCCCGGGGCATTCTGAAGACCTCGTGGATGGGCCAAATTGATTAAAATGTCTAGTCTTTCCAGAATTTTGATGAAACTTAAGACTTTTGTTTATTTGTCTCAGATTTGACAATGAGTACATCCAGGGCTAACTGAATCATATTTTCATAGGAAAAATAAAGGAATGTTGAAAAAAGAAGACTAAATTCTGATGCTGATGACCTCACTAAAACTTTTTGTATAGTTCCTTTTCAAAAACTTATTGATTTTAGAGATAGAGGAAGGGAAAGAAGGAGAAATATCAATTCCTTGTTCCACTTATTTATGCATCTCTGATTGATTCTTATATTGTGTAGTTCTTAAGTTTTCTACAGATAAATTTTTCAGACACAGCCTGGCTAAATTAGGAAAAGACAGAGAAAGAGACAGCTTATATGAAGGAGAGGTTAAAAGTGATAGCATATAGGGAATGCAAAACATATATTTAATCTGAGTGCTAGCAAGAGAAAAGAGAGGAAGAGAATAGGCAGAGAATTCCCATAATAAGAGACGCATCAACCCTCAGATTCAAATGGTCCAGTACACCCAAAGCAATATTTAGAAAGAAAGGAAGGAGGAGGGAGGGAGGGTGGGATGGAAAAATGAAGATAGGTCACAACTTAGAAACAATATAGCAAAACCACGGATGGAAGAGAAAAAGATAGTTATTACTTGATGAATATCTCCTGTCCTGGAAAACAGGAGAGGTAAAGCCCACCTTGGTCTGAAGTTATGCAGGGGCCTGAGTAATGACAAGTACAAGGTCAACGCCAACCGAAGGAAAGTTGAAGTTGCCTCACGGGTCCCTAGAGCTCAGGTAGAGCCACCCCGGGCTCGGGGAAGAACACCAGGTCTGGTTAGGAAGCAGGAGCAGGAGCAAGGGGAGGACTCAGTCCAGCAGCTTTTACTGGGGCATCCTTGGGAAGCAAGGCAGGGCAGGGCGACACGTTAGGGTTGGCTAGTTTGAACAACCTCAGTGGGCTTTGAGGCATAGAAGGAGCCACTGGTTGCCTGGCCCCAGGATGAACAATAGGAGGACCTATTGCTCTGTGGCATGTGTAGCCAGACACGGCAAGTGTGCTGTGTGTTGGTTAGTTTACATATCTGACATGCTCCAGGCTGGGAGCCGTAAGCATTAGCTAGGCCTAGGACAGTCTCCCCAACATCAGGAGGATAGTTTAAGTTGTCAACACACCACAGCACACAGAAAATGAAAACATGGTTAATAACGTTTACTTGCTGAGTGTGGCATAGAAGGGGACAGCGACCTGAGGCAAGAGGCCCTCGCTCAGGCTCAGTGTTTGTATTGCCCATGAGATACGCGCATTGCCCATGAGATACGCGCTCAAGCAGAGGCAAACACGTACCGTGAACACGAGATAGCTACTACCCAGCAACGGCATGAATCACCAAAGAAATCACTTCTAGGGGACAGCTGTGCAACAAACAATCCTTACAGTGCCCCACTGACACCCACAAACACCCAGACTGAGGATGGAGGGAGTTCAAACACGGAGCCCCCCTGGCCCGCCTCCTGTAACTCGTCCCTGGCCAGTAGCAGAGTGTCGGTGGCCCTCTCCCACGTGTTTGCCTGGCCCTCAGCTTCTTCCTGTGTGAAACAGGGTTCAGGGCGCACAGGAAGGTAGAGGAGGGTCAGCCTAAGGCGTGAGGGCCAGACTCCCTCCACCCAATGTCCCACCAGGCCAATTCCATTGCAAAGGTATCTATTAAAATGCCCTCAAGGTTTTTACACGGGTCTGTCAAACAGGGCTATCCTGTCTGTGTTAATGCAGGAGCTGATAAGCTTTTACCATCTAAACCTATTCATATTATCCTGGAATTAAACAAGATTCCTGAGATATGGGAAAATGAATTGCTACACAGAGCAAGGGCTGCATCCTGTCTCCTTGCCCTAAATATCCCAGCTCTGGGGTAAGGGCCAGACAGACAACCGTGTGCACATCTTGGTCAAGCCACAAACGAGGACCCTGAATCTCTGAATCTGACAGTGTCCCAGGATATAACTGCCCACTCCACCCCCTAATATAAAGAAATGCTCCTTGGGAAGAGAAGGAACATGAAGCCTGGCATATTACCCTTTGGGGTGTAAATAACATATTCACTTCCTGACAGAACTGTCTCTTTGGGAAGGACTCCATTCTTTGCAAAGATAATCAGGCGAAGAAAGAGGGGCTGACCAAAGCTCTCAAGGGCGTTTTGCCAGGAAGTCTTCTGCCCATGTTCATGGACTCAATGGTCAAACCAGAGTTCCTGACCTAGTTTGGAGCCATGGTCCTCAAACTTGTTTCAACGCCTCGCGATGAACCATCCCTCCCATCGTGCCATCTGCTACTCATGGGGCTTCACTCCACGCCAGGCGCTGTCCCAGGGGCAGAAGCAGCAGCTGTCAACAAAATATACCCCCAAAAACCACAAACCCAAGCAAAAATAAATACATACATAACCCCGCTTTTCTGGAGTCTGCAACATGATGTGACGTAACAGGTCAGTCTTTTATTTCTAATAATAAATCACCCGTTTCCTAAGTGGCATCGTGATTTTCGTGGTGCTGTACAAGGTCTGTCCTGAAAGTATTGAGCCAACGTCAATATAATTAAAACCGCCCGCGTGGCTGAGACTTTCGGGAAAGGCCTCGTGTATTTTCAATCTGAAAGTGTGGCTGACCCTAAACAGGTGCTATGCTTGATTTATACTCACACACGGTTCTGGAGTCGGGGATAAAGGGTGGTGGGAAGCCTAGTTTGCCAGGAAACGTGTCTGGCCTGAACGATGTGTGCGTGGCTAGCAGTGTTTTGAGAGCGGCTGGTTCTGCAAGTTCCAACATCGCTCAGGGCACTTCTTTGCTCTGTTTTAGTTACCACACAGTTTGAAGCAATATGGGTTCGATGATTTAGCAGTTTGCGTCTAATGACAATAGTTTGACTAATCGAACATTTGAATATGTATTTTTTATAATGTGTCCTTCTGAGGCCTAATTCCTGTTTACATCTTAAGATTCATCATTTTAAAAACTATGATTAGAGAATATATTGCTGTTCAGTTTTTCTTCCAGCTAGAGAAATAGTTAGGAAGAGAAAAGTATACGTTTAGGCAATTATTCCAGTAACTAATGTGGATATGATTTTTGCTTATAGGAATAGTTATTAAAATTACGTATGTATATTATGCTCAACATTGTTTGAACACATTGACACTTTTTTTAAAGATTTTATTTGTTATTTTCGGAGAGAGGGGAAGAGAGAGAGGCAGAGAGGGAGAAAAACATCAATGTATGGTTGCCTTTCACCTGCCTCCAGCTACGGACCTGGCTGGAGACCTGGCTTGCAACCTGGCTATGTGCCCCAGCTGGGAATCGAACTACCAACCTTTGGTTTTGCAGGCACCTTATCCACTGTGCTACCAGCCAAGGCTGACACTTTTTAAATTAGCAAAACTTCTTTATCCCATTAAATGGAATCTTAACATGACAGATTAACTGTTTTATACATTTTTGTTTTTTTTTCAGTGAATGTAATTATCAAGATTTCCCCAAAGCTCTTAGATATAAAACATAATTTTCTTTTAAAAAGTCAGCCAATAGTTTACCTTTTATCATATCTAAAAACAGGTTTGATGGAAACAGTAGATCCTTTCAAAATAAATCCACTTATTTTTTTGATAGCCCAAACCAATTTAAGAAAATAGAATGATTTCTCAATAAGACTTATCCATTTTAAGTCACCTGAACCAGGCAGATAAACGCTGAGCTCTGTGAAAATAAAGCACATTTTCTTATCCTCTCACTGGCAAAAATGCATAGCATTTGAAGTATAACCAAGTTCTGAAGGTGAGATGTTATGTCAACTTCATCACAGCCCATATCTATTTTTAAGTTATTTAAAATCACATTCATCTTTTGAATGATATGTTTTCATTGTTTATATAGGACTTTAATGGTAAGGGGGAAACATCATCATCTAAAAAAGAATTACGCTGTCTACCATGATTCACCTGTGAATCCCCGTTTGCACCTGCGCTGAAGGACCTTGCTCCGGCTCAGTTAAGATCTCTGATGGTAATTGATAACCTGAGGCACTGCTGGGAAGTTTTCCTGTCAGGTTTATAGTCTGTGATCAAATTCACATTTCAAAGAGCACATGGCACGCAGAACGCTTTCTCTGTCTCGACACAACCCTGATTGGTTATGCAGGTGTTCCCAAAGGCCTGTCAAAAGCGAATTCCCGAGCTACCTTTCTTTCTTGGCAGCAAAGGAAACAAAGCAGAATTAACAACAGGAAGAAATCTGTCCTTTGATTCGATGCAAAATTAGGTGCAATTGACTGGGTAACTCTGAATTCAGTTGAAAACCAGTAGGGGAAAAATAGATAATATCCAGTATTTGTGAAAAATGATAACTAGCACTTTAAGCATTAAACTTCCTGATAGGAAAGAAGAAAATGCAATATTTTAGAAGTGGGGGTGGCATGGGGGAAAGATAAAGAGTGTCTTTAAAAGCATCTTGGCTTGCACGAGTGTCAGAGTGGCCTGTCACAGAGACGCAAACCTAGGAAATTAGGTTTTCTCTGCTCTCTGAGGTCTGGATCCTTGATTGTGCTCATGAGACAAGGGGAGAAAAGCATCAAATTCTAGTTTAATCATCTTCCATTGAATAAGATGAGTCACAGATTTGTACCTGAAGTCCTCTAATGGCTAGCATTCCCCTCTGCCACCCGGTTGAACCCACTTCTAAAAAATTTGAATCATTTTAACAAAAAATAAGAGTAGAACAGTCCTGAATATCTCATAAGGGGTGAAAAAATAAAGCACATCTAAATTCGTATTCAGGGCATATATTCTGAGATTCATTACTTTGTCTTTTTTGGAAGAAAGGAAAATTATACACTGAAAGGATTTTTACTAATACCATACAAAAAAAAAAGGGGAAAAAAAGCCAAAGTAAATCCTTTCTTTTTTGTGAATATACTATTGCATCCTACTTATAAAATGTCCCTGTTTGATATGAAGAGAATGATGGGAATGGAGCATACATTAAAAGTCCTCATTTTTAAATTGTAAAAGTCACAGAAAAAAATAAACTAGGTTAATGTATTTTTAATATATCATTCAATATGTGTATTACATGCTAACATACATACTTCATGAAGAATTAGTCATTAGTCTAGCATTTATAAATCTTCATCAAATGATTTTAGGATTATAGATCTCTAGTTTTCTAGTTCTATAGCATTCTCTTCTTTTCATTTCATTTATTTCTATTCCTTTTAATGAGGCACGTACTAATTCCATATCATCTATGAGATTGCTAAAGATTACAAAATTACACTTCTAACTCGTGGCCTGCCCAGTGGTTCCTAGATAATAAAGCTTCTATGGCTATTTTTGCTACATAAAGGGGCTGAATTCTCTAAAGCCATGGACCTGACCTAGAAACACTCGCCCAGAGTGCTGGGCCACTGTGAGCTAACGCAGGTATATCTATGCACAGCTCTGCATGCAGAAGACACGTGTCTTCCTGTGGAGAAGAAAGAGGCACCAAGTTTGAAGAGCCAACGCGAAAGTGATAAAGTGACAGTCCAGGGTCACTGCCTTCCCTCTCCCTGCCGATCGCAGCTCTTTCATGGGTAAAGCCTGACCCCCTGGCATTTCAAATCTTCTGAACAATTAGCTGAGGGATAAAAAAAAAGAAGATCGTGTCATGTTTTCCATTCTCTTCTTGAGGAAATGATCTGTCTTAGCCCAAGGAAGAAGCAACCAGGCTCAAGACAAAAGCAGTAACAGCTCCACTTTGGCTAAATTTAATTCCAGGCCCAAAATCAGCATCAAGCAGTTTCACAGGCACATGCCAATTATTCCTTAGGCCAACCGTACGGTACATACAGGCAATGCTTTGCTTCATGGAATCCCTGTGTGATTTTTGACATTCTAATATATCAGAATTTGAGATGCATCTTAAATTGTATAGAATGTGTTAGTTTAACAGATTTTTTAGCAGGAAAACAAACAATTTTAAATTTAATGAAAGTGTTTTTCCACATTTAAGATTGAGAACACTGACCAACAGAGGATCACCCATTATCATCATATTGACAAGATTCAAGTTCCGGAATGATGGCTATAAATTTCTTGTTTTAACTGTAAATAATCCTTTTTATTAATTCAATTTTATTGTTGATGTATGACATCCATTTTTAAATAATATCTTATTTACAGCATTCCCAATTCTCTTGGAAGGCAACTCACAGAAGAGAATTCCATCCCATTAAATAAATTAGGATCCAAAATAAAAGAAGTTAGAAGCATGAAAGGGATTCAACCTGATGCTAGCCTATGAGATCATAAGGATAAGGGTAATACTATTATATTACAAATATAAATTAATATTTACTGAATTCTACTGATACACTGAAGACAGAAAATGGCAACCTCAGATCATTCAGTTAGTAATTTAGAGCATGGAATAATTGTCAGAATAAAAGTCATAGAGATCCTTACCTCACAACAGCCCAAGGGCAGGTTATTCTGTAGATCAAGCTAAGGACTGATTAAGATAGAACTTCAGAGGAAACTGAATCTTTGCAGGCCGGATCCTCTGGCCCTTTGAATGGGGACATTTGGAAGGATGTGCTCAACATTCCGGGCCTAAGGAATGGGCCTGGTTCCCCCTTGCTGGAAAATAACAGCCTTCCTCAACAGTTCTGAGCATGGCCTTAATGAAGGGACGCTGTTCTTGCTAAGAGCTGAAAGGGACTGACCAACAAAGGCGCTGCAGAATAAAATTATTAGGTACCAGATGAATCAAGCTGGACTCATCTGCTGCAGACACGTGGCCCGGCACCCTGCCGAGAGCCAGGCTCCACTGAGAGACATGTGAGGAGGGCCAGCCCTAGAAATCCAGCACTCAGCTAAGCCCCACCCAGCTTCTGAACATGGGCCAATACATAATGTTTAGTTTGAAATCGTACGTTTTGGTATGGTTTGTTTTACAGACCAAGTTAACAGATATGTTATTCCTGTTTAAACTTGCCTTTCCTGTGTCCTGTCTCCTTCCTGGTTTCTCAGAGAACCAGGTGCTGCACAAATCACTTCTGCGGGAACCTTTGATTTGAGATGAACTTCTGGAAAACCCTTCTCAAGACAATAGTGATTTGTTCCTCTCTAGATCTCACAAAGAGGAAACAGGATTAAATTGCCACATTTACATTACAAAAAATGGGCACATACCCCAGGTATTCTGGATTTGAAAAGGAGAAGTTACTTGGAATCCTCTTTCCCTTCTTTCTGCTGTGACCCCCACACCTACCGCCTTTACTAACTTTAACTAGGTGTACAATGCAAGTAAGAGGCTTACGTCCTGTGTAGAGTCTTGCCAAGGAATTAGTAATTCTAGAAAACACATTCTAATTATAGAACAGGTAGGCTTTCTACTATGTTCCCAAGTGCTGCATTCTGCAACGGAAAAAGCCATCAGGAAAACAGGTGGTGAGATATTTGCTGTCACAGATGTGACATGTGAAAGCCCGTGTAAATTCCTGCCATTTGCTGCCTGACAGAAGGATGCTCAGAGCTCAAGGTGGGGTGAAAGGACACCCACTGAGGACATTCACCTTTGCAGTCTGGGGGGTTTCAGGCATTTTACTAAGTTAAATGTAGGAAATCTTGTGCATGATGACAAGGGTCCATGAACATATTTGGGGAAAACATATCGTACCAGCATTTTTCCATATAACCTCATGTTGGGAGTAAAGAAAATCAGTGTTGTAAAGCATTTTACAATGAAATATTTAAAACCTCCTTCATCTGTATTGTCCTTACTATTTTTTCAGAAGGAGGAAACCTATTCTTTATTTTTATTCAAATTCATGTTAAAATTTGATTGCTCATTTAATACAATATAGGAAAAGAACATCTGTCTTTATACATTATTGGCTTTTACAGAGTTATAAACTATAACTTTCATACAGTAGTAATGCATCACTATTTAAATATATATACATCCTAACCATGATGTAGACTATTTCTGGGAGGGAGATGATATATGTTTAATTTTATGGTCAATAATTTAGCTCCAGTTAAAATTATAAAATGAAAAATTTACTAAATCTTTGGCAAGATGACTACATCTAACAGTTAATAATAAGGGAGTAAGAGACTGTGATAAATGGGGAGATTATATTTGAATTATTAAAATTAGCAGTACAAAGAAAAAGGAAGGCTACATGTATATAAAATAGAGCAATAATTTAAGCTTTATCAGCCCTTTGGTGGAACAAATATTATGATTCAGAATTTTAAGTAAAAGTAGAGCTTGTTCTAATAAAATATCCTTCTATCATATTTCAAATATAAAAATCATGTGAAAGAATTTATGCTAAAAATATTTTATCATCTCTGATTGGTTTTCAGGTTCAAAGCTTTTGAGTAACTAAAATTTCTAACTTTCCATTTTAAATATCATGTTATTTATTAAAGAAAGAAAAGTCTTATTTAAAATAAATAGCATAGAGATGTTATTGGTTCCCAAATTTTATTCATCCAGATGATGCTCTAAAAATATTGGGTATGAGTATATGTGTCACGATTCCCCATGTTCGTTGAGTGGTGTTTATGAACATGTGGTTTATAAATAATAATGAGTATTAACTTTTCAGGAAGTCCACTCTCATACTCTCACATTTCTTGCTTGACAGAGATAAAACATTTTTTGATGACATGCCATAAACCTAAACTGGGAAGCACATGGAGAATAACAAAAGACACACTGACCCTAAAAAGGAAAATTGCAAATATAGCTTCATCTTTGGTGGCGCTGTTTAACCGTACAAACCGTAAAATTACCAACAGAAAATGCTGGATAACACTACAATATAGGGAGTTCAATTATAAAGTGAATTGACCTTCAACGCAAACATCATTCACAGACTTGTGGGACTGACTGTAACTTCAGGTGCCATTTTAGCTAGGCCAGGGTACTCAGTTATTCAATCAAGCACTCATCTAGGGGTGGCCGTGAAGGTATCTTGTAGATATGCTTAAAATCCACAATTAGCTGGCTTTGAGTGAAGATTATCTTTGTTAATATAAACTGGCCTCTCTTACTCATTTGAAGGCTATAAGAACAAAATCAACAGTTTCATGAAGGAGAAGAAATTCTGTTGTAAGCCCAGGATCAGCTCCTGCCCTGAACTAGCTTCCTGAACTGACCTACAGACTCATGACTAGCCAGACCCACCACTGCACAATTCAATTCTTTAAAATTCATCTCTAGGTCTCTGTGTTTATGTATGTTTGTATACACAAGTGTGTGTGTGTGTGTGTGTGTGGTCCACAGGGGTGAGCAGGAGTAGGACCTACTTGTATAGGTAAGATTATTGACATAATATGCATGTATATGTATATATAATATATGCCCTTATTCACATGCATATGTTAGATGCACATGCACCCACATACATACATAATTTCACATATTCTGGGAGCCATGATTGATACAGGCAGCTTCTTTTAGATTTGAGAGTTCTGGGAATGGAAGAGAGATATTCAGCGTCAGGGAAATTTATTGTCTCAGAAGTTCAAGAGTTGACTCTCCCTCTTATGAACCTCGATTGCTCCGCACCCTGTGGAGTCAATGACAATGACAATAAAACAGGTTTCCACCACCTGACAAATCCTTGGGATAACTTCCTAGAATTTCTGGCCAATAATAGGACCCGTGATCGTCCATGTCAATATTTAACTTGAAGTAGACGCCACTTCCAGGAAGGACCACATTGAGGCTGGACCAAAAGTGGATTTGAACTTTGTAGGAAGTCCCTAAGAACTCCCAGCAACTGTGTTTTAAAATCTTTCCCTAAACCTAGCAACACTGCCAACCCATATTTCATGTAATTAATTTTTGTACCAGTTATCACATTATGGTGGTGTTGTGGTGTATAAAATTAGTATGCTAAAAATAGAGCACATATTAAACTTAGATGTGGAGATTTGGAAGAGTATTTGAAATAGAAAACAATTCTGGGGGGAGTGAATAATAAATATGGTGATCTGATTAGTTTTGCAAGCAATAATTGGGCATGTTTATCATTTTCAGGATGACTGTGTGTTGAAAGAGAATTTTCTATGAATATTTCATGATTTGCATGGTCATGGTCCAAGACTTCTAATCAAGAGAAAATGTTTGAATAGCAAAGGCCTTGGAAGCTACAGTTTTAAAGATGTCTTTTCAGAGACATTTGCTTCCATTTCAGCCGAATAAACAAGGATAAAGGCTTTCTCATCACCTCCCAGGAGAGGATTGGGGCATGTGCCAGCAGCACCTATGTAAGTACTTGGTCTCATAATTCTGGGGTTACCCTCTTGTAATGTAAATCTATTCATGTGCAGGTAAAACAAGACCCTCATTCATGTCACATGGTGGGGATTTGGAACATGGGAAACTGACACAGATGCTCCATTGTGAGTAAGACTATTACTCTGGTCCAGAAGCTTCATGCTCATAAACTTATGATCCCGATATCTTTCTCCTTATATACATATGTGTGTGTATATATATATATATATATATATATATATATATATATAAAACTATCATTAACTGATAATATTTAAAAATAAGCCATTGCAAAAACAAAGTAGGACAATGTTCACATGAATATTTATTATCCTGCTTCTTTGCAAAAGTAAGGGTGGAACATCTTTTAAACAAATGTTAACAGCTATTAAATATGAAAATTTAGCAAATATTACAGATCATAAAGTTGTAAATAAGGTATTCTTCTTTCCATGAAATCATTTTCATTTTAGAAAGAAAAATAAAATTATTGAAATGCAGTGTAGTTATTTCAGAGAATATGCTGAATGCTATCAACAAGCATATATATGTAAGTGACAGATGCTTCAAATCTTTTTTTTTTCCTGTTTTGTCTCTCCTGCCTCCAGCCAGGGAGCATTTTTGTGTTTGTTTGTTTTTTGTTTTGCTTGTAAGAATTTATATGATTAGATTGTGCCCACCAGGATAATCCAGGATAATCTCTATCGTGACCTTAATTATATCTGCAAAGTCTCTCTTTCTAGGTAACGTAACATATTCACTGGTTCCAAGGATTGATTAGATCGATGACATCTTTGGGAGTGGGGGGCACCGTGTCTCTCATAGCCCATAGGCTATGTGTGAATATCTGTCTTAATTTCCCTATTTGTGAAATGGGCATACCAACACCTAACAAAGGGATATTTTGAAACTTAATCAGATAACAGTAAAGCAGACTCTCTCTCCCCTCCTGCGCCCTTCTCCCGGGTTTTAATAGGACTTGCATATATTGATATATGAGAGGATGGTGATGAAAGTGTTTCTCACAGGACTGAAATCAAATGGTCCCTTCCCACTGCTCACTATTTTCAGTCAGCACTGAGTCTAAAGAAATGTGTAGTTAACAGTGTAGCTGAGCTTCAAAATACCAATGACTTGGTTAAGCTCTTGGCAAGTAATGATTCAAAGTCAATCCACTATTGAAGTCTATGACAGACGACTAAGCTATTGATATTTTGTTTTGCTGATTAAAGAGGGATTCAAATGTTTTAGCTACAAACCTGTAGGACAGCTCTGTTAATGAAGCCGTTGATAAAAAGGGCATTTGTTTATCTGTTGCAGCACGCCCTAAATCTAGATTGATCTTCAGAATGTACTTGATAAACATCAAATACCAGACTTTCCTTGCACTGTCAAGAAACATGCTTTAGTTATATGTCATTGAGTCTTATATATGAAAAATAGGTACAAAATTGAAAACGTTTTAGTAGAGCAAAAATTGGTTCAACTCAATGGAAATAATAACATCATAATAAAACAATTTCCCGTGAATATGTATATATACACTTTTAGATTTTGCCAAATATTTAAACAATTATATGTAAAGTTAAATATAAATTATTTTCCAATTTATACGTTCTTGGGAAGACTGCTCAATTCAACTATATTTTATAGCTACCAAGTAATAGATTCAGGGTCTATATTGAGATTTTTCCTTTTCTAAAAAAATTGTTTTACTTAACCAGCATGAAATATAGATGGAGAAAATAGTTTCATTAAGTAACATTTGAAAACTGTTCGGAAATTTTCTTACTTCCACACTATTGTAGTATTTAAAAGAAAGCAAAAATGTTGCACAGAGGTTGAAGGGCTGGTAAATTCTCAATATGTTAGATCTGCCTATAATTCTTAAAACTACAGAGCAAAGAATCAAGAAATTAAGAACTCTGATTAGATAAATAACACATCGGCAAGCTCCTCTCCATTAATATTGCGAGAGCAAGGTTGTTGTTTTTTAATAATTATGAAAAAGCTGACTACAGATTTCCTTTTCTACTGCAGAAACATGCATTCTAAAAGTGCAAAAAAGTAAAAATGTAAATATATTACCTAATGACAAATGGTAATTGTCAAGAGTAAACACAGTAAGAGAGTCCCATTTTACGATCCAGTTCTTTAAATTTTGCTGAAAACTACAATTATATTTCCTGATATCATCCCATAGTACATAAAACTAATGTTTCTAATGTTATTTAACAGAAATTATTATAATATGATGCAGAGTAGAATATTTTTTTCTTATATTTGGCTATCAGGGCTGGTAGGACCATTTACTTTAGACATTGTATATAACAATATTATTATTGAAGAGATAGCACTTAAATGGAAATGAATTGATTCTAAACCAATTGCTCTTTTTAACCCACTATTAGTGTTGTAAGCAAACATCTCTATTGAATTATACGGCAATATATTTTTTAAATACCTATCAAGTTAAATACAGTAAACTAGACTCCTCAGGACAAGTGTTCAGACGGGACAATTAGTCGGTGACAGTGATGTGAAGTAACGTTCTCCCTCGTTAAATAAATGGAGAACTGCAGACTGTGAACAACACGCTGGTGGACATAACTGCTATGCAGATTCAAAAATGCAGAGTTCCTCTGTGCAATCCCTTAGATGATGTGGAGAATGCAAAATGCTTTTATTAAAAAGTATGAAACCTCAGTAAAGCAGAAAGGCTACTGGTGACAATAGTTAATAATCCTATATCATTTAAAGATATGCACATATAATTATATTTACGGTGATATCAGCTAAAGTTCCGTAACAAGTGGGGCTCAGACGTCCCAAATGCTTCAAGTAAATATGCATGTCTCATGTGAGTTAACCCCAGGGCATAAAGAAATATGCAGTTTCTGTCATTAAAAAAAAAAAAAAAAATGTATTGCTACCACAGCAGCAAGAATTGAGGCAAACCAGGTCAATAAATGATCAATAGTTGTCTTAGATTTCCAAAATTTTATTTACTACAATCTGGGTGTGTTTGTAAACTAGCACATGTAGCTCACGCCTCTCTTTTCTTTTCACTTTAATAGATATTTCCCCCCAAAAGACATCACTAAAACTTTGTTGTTTCTTACAATCCTAGGAACCTAAACTTGAGGAGCTAGAACTCCGGCTTAGCTAGAGATGCCTGTCAGCGGGTACAGGCTCACCGTGGCTGTACACACCGAATACTCTAGGGGACTGTACTGCAAGCAAGTTAAACATCTGAGTCACCTAACATATTTATTTCTCAGTAAAAATTAATAATTTGATATCTGGTACCTATATCCCCACCTTTTCTCAGTTCTGTCGAAGGGAAATCATCACCTGAATTCTACTGAAACCTGAGATCCAGATCACATTTAGTTTCCATCCACGAAAGCTGATGTTCTGAACCCAAACTGTGGTGCCCAGTTTCCCAAGCCACCCACCCCTTCTGGAGACATTCTGAATTTAATAATGCAATGAATCTTTGGTATTCACATTCCTACATTTTTCTAACTTAAAAAAAAAATGATAATAATGGAAACCAATTAAACAGCAAATATTCACTGTGGGTCCCAGATCACAAGACAGATGCTATCCTTAGGGGATGACAAATTGAAAGGAAAGCTATCAAGTTGGCGCAAAGGCTGTGGATTACTGTTAAGTTGAAATAAAAGCTATTGGCCCTGGTAAACAAAGAGAGACCTGTAATTACATAGGGAGAATAATGTTTAAATTCAAGGAGGACACTAAATCCTAGAGTTAACCTTCAAGCGTAAGAAATGTCATTAAGTGAGCAAAAATACTAAATTACGTGGTGCTTTTAGGTAGCAAACTTTGCTTACAAGGGCTTCAGGGAGGAAAAAGGATGGACATCAGAGAAGGAACACAGAGGGTGGACATAGGCATTTGGGATCAGAAAAACAGTCTGAGCAAAGAAATACTCTTTCACTGCTTTTCTTATCCTGGGACGTTAGGAGAATGACTTCACCTCCTCATTCACAAAGACCAGAAAGGTGCGGTCTACCCACAGAAATTCCAAACACGGTGCATAAATTTGATATAGTCATCAGTATATCTTCGCACCTTTCTAGAGCAGACAATCGACAGGTCTCCCGAAGGCCTCATGGCCCAGTAAGAAGGAGAACAGAGGAACAAGCTTCTGTGGACAAAGCAAGAACAGCCTATGTGCCAGAATGGTCCAACAGAACTTGTCCTGAACAAGGAACATCCCATCTGTACCATCCAAATGGTTCCCTAATCCATCGTGGACACTGAGCACTTTACATACGGTTAGTGAAGGGGAGGACCTGAATCCTGGGTTATAAGTTCCAGAGAAACAACGTGGATCATGGAGAGACAGCCAGGTTTTAACTCGAGCCACTGTGCTGCAAGTTCGATATGTAATGCATTCCTCTCCTCCTCAAAAGGTTCCTTATTCTGCTCGAATTCTACCTCCGCAATAGACGTATGCATGATGCATCTCTGCGCATTCCCGACTTCTAAGAATGAATCATAGTAATGCTACCCTTCACGTCCCCCAGCGCTGAGATACTATTTTTGGTTATGATGCCATTCTATAAGGAATTTGGCAAACTTCAAATAATTTAATGCCGTAGTAATCCCACTCTGGGAGTACGTAACTCTGGAGGAGGAAAAAATCTGTCTTATATTAGTGTTATATACACTGTATACGAGTGTTGCTAGTATAAGTCATCTTAAATATGCATGGCTTTATTTTTGTGCTGTTCTCCATGTTCCAAAACTTATTCCCCATTCTGCATTTCTCCTCTCCTTCAGAAGAAAGTTAAAATAACTGATTTGTCTTCCGAGAAAATAAGGAGATGTACTAAATACAGAGTCAACTCTGCCTTGGTGTACAGCTACAAACTTTTTGAGGGTATGATTTTTGTTTTCTGATATCAGAAGTAAAACTTTTGTATTTCATCCAATCTTTTGTTACCTTCTGATGTCTCCCTCTTGATTACTTACCACCGAATGCATCAGTGATCATGATGGGCATCATAGCAGGTCATTCTTGAAAATTAATGATGAGAATAGAAACCATACAGATGCACCACTATCGTAGGCAGAGAATACAGTGTTTTTACCTAAACTGCCTTACTTTCAGTTATCCTATTGAGTTGCTTCTAATACAATTGTTATAAAGAAGGAGAAGGGTAAAGGTGTACAGGGAGGGGTATTGTTACAGAAGAACAAGGAAAAGAAATACATGACAGTAGAAATATTCCTAGCCCTGGCTGGAGGCACAGTGGATAGGTGCTGGCCTGTGAACCCAAAGGTCACTGGTTCAATTCCCAGCCAGGGCACATAACCAGGTTGCAAGCCAGGTCTCCAGCCAGGTCCATAGCTGGAGGCAGGTGAAAGGCAACCATACATTGATGTTTCTCTTTCTTCCTGCCTCCTTGCCTTTCTCTCTGAAGATAATGAATAAAATCTTAAGAAAGAAATATTCCTTTCATAATCTGTCCTTTCTGAATTTCTTTGTTGCCCATTTGGATTTCATAGGAAATCCAAATGAAACTAATACATTTCTGGTTGCAAGAGAATGGAACCACGTGTTTAGCATCTTGAACTTTCTATTAAGATAATTTTAAAAATCCATGGCCTGGTAACATTATTTGAAATTAAAAAATAAAAGAAAGAGCACCCTAAATCAAAGAAGTTTCTACGTCATCAAATAAGTCATCAAACTCTTAGTCATGAGTCTGAAACGCCTTAGCAACTACTTTACAAACAGCGGAATATGTCTCAAGTTCCCCATTTACTTACCAGGGAGGTGAACTGGAATTATTTTAAATGAGTGCAGTTGAATTGATAATAGCCTTATGGAACATCAGATATTCTGCTCTGCTGTTATTTGCTGCGAGTTTCAACAATACAAAATAACAATAAACTTATTTTTAACTATAAATTCATGTGAATCAAGAAACTAGGATGGCAACCCCAACTGAACTGCTAAGTAACAGCCCACATGAAACATCGCTGCTTGATTCCGGGTCTCAAATGAACCTCTTTGAAATGTCACCTCCTCATGCCATGTCTATGATATAGACTATTATTTTCTCTCTCAATCCCTTGTTTATTTTCTTTATAACCCTCATTATATACTCATAATTACCACAGTAACAGTATGCTTGATAGTTTTAATTGGTCTCCTCCATATTTCCGTTCAAGACCTGTCCTGTCAAAGCTTTGAATCTTCAGTTCTTACAACTCCTGACCCAGATTAGACACTAGGTAATAATACATGGAAGGCATTAATTATTATATGCATATTAATTATTGTGATTAACTATTACATATAATGTGTTATAGACATGCCAATAAGACCATTGGACATTATGTCTAAAATCCTTTTCAGTTAAATCATAAATAATTATAAAGCAGTAACTACAAACTCTTAAGGAGTAATTTAAATGGTAACAGTCCATTTTTGTACATATTTTTATTAAAATTATCTTCTCTTTAGATATATATTTTAAATACTGATTCTTTGGTATAAAGGATCAATGAGAATTAACTATAAGAAGCTCATGGAGTATAAACAAAACACTGTCATTTGTCTATTGATTATTTATTCTAATAAAATGAAAAATATTTAGGAGGAAATAAGCTATTTATTCACAGCCAGTTCATTTAAAAGCCTATTAAGTATAACTATGCATCACATTTTTTCAAAAACTGGTATTAAGATAACATTTAGCCTGAAATAATAAATGTATGCTCACTTTCTAAACTTGAAACTACTGAAAACATAATGAATAAATGAAAATGCTCCAAATTCTAGCTGTAGAAATAACCACTAAGAGAATTTCTGGTGTATCCTCTTGTCTTATAACTATATATAAAATTGCCAACATGAGATCATTTTTAACATGGTAGTTTTATATTTCAATGTGATATTTTATAAATTATTCCTTCATACATAGTTTTGTAGCATGCTTTTTAATATAACATTTTAATATATGATAAGATATACATTTTGATTGATCACATGACTACATGATGGTACCTTTAGCTAACCCCTTATTTTCAGTGTTTTGTTTTCCTTTTTACAGCATTTATGGAAGTGACGTTGGTTGATAACATTTGTAGGTTTCAGGTGTACAATTCCATAATATATCATCTGTGTACTGTACGGTGTGTTCATCATCCAATGTCAGGTCTCCTTCTACCTTGTTATACATAATGTTGAAGAATTTTTCTTTGTACCTATGTCAACTGAAGTATTGATAACAATTTTAGTTGATGTGGCACAGTGTTACTGCTTAAAGTAAAGGGAGATACACCTTTTTTAAGGCTCTTGAGATGTGTGTATACAAGGTTGGGGCATGAGTAGATGTCCAGTTGTGAGTCTGTAAGTTTAGTCTTGTATTATTTATTTATTATGAGACTGTTTCATACAACCAACTATTTTCCAGAAATGTGGCACCAACTCATTCTCTGAGTACAAATTTGAGGTTGCCTACTGCTTATGTTAAATTTTTTTTTAAATTTATGTCAATTTTTAAAATTCATAGGAAAATTTAATATCATACTTTAACTTAAAGTATTAGTACAATAAATGTTTTTTTTGTTGTTGTTGTATTTTTTAGATTTTATTTCATTATTTTTAGAAAGAGGGGAAGGGAGAGAGGCAGAGAGGGAGAGAGACATCAATGTATGGTTGCGTTTCACCTGCCTCCAACCACAGACCCGACTGGAGACCTGGTTTGCAACCTGGTTATGTGCCCTGGCTGGGGAATCGAACCTGCAACCTTTGGGTTCACAGACTGGCACCTTATCCACTGTGCTACCAGCCAGGGCAATAAATGTTTTATACATATATATATATATATATATATATATATATATATACACTTAGTCATTGCTCTTAATACATTATATATATATATATATATATATATATATATATATATATATTACATTTAAATTACTTTTTTGTGGTATAGCGCTTTGTTCTTTATTTTATATGATCCTAATATAACTATTATTTATATGTCATACTGTTAAAAAATGTTTAGCCTTTTCGTTGTGTAGGAAAAGTGAAAATTAAGATTTTAATTTATGTTTTATGCATAGACTGGCCTGCAATTTTTTATTGGATAACCTTGAAACCATAATTTAGATTTGTTTCCAAGCTGAGAAAGACATGCTGTTTTTACGCTTTCATCATACAGCACCCTCCTCCTCCAGCCGGGACCACGTAATCAACACAGCATTTCAGAACTAAAAAGTGGGAATGTACACACAACATTCTGATACCCGTACATGTCAGGTATCATCAAAATAAACAAACACCAGTAATAATCTACATGTAGATAGCTTTGTGAATTTTGCAATTGAAGGCAAGCAATTATATGACCTTGTAAATTTTAAAATTGAATTTTGCATAAAAGAGTCCCGTGTTAATGATGACCTTAAACATGTATAATATAGAAAGATGCTTCATTAAATGTTGTTTTCTTACTTGAGAGAATTCCTATAGAAATAAACATTAATTATCTGAACATATTTATATGTATATATATATACACATATATATGTATGTTTTTAAATGACAGTATATATAGTACTGTCGAGAAAACTTTTAGTTAAGAAAAGGTTTTAACGAGTAACTTTTGTTGCTCCTGTTGTTTATACCTTACACTCTAAGGTTGCCTCATCATCCAGTTAACTCCTTGTTTTCCTTACCTTAACGAAAATGTAAGGTGTTTTCTGACTCAAAGGGATAGAGAACCCCATTCTTTCTTTCTTTAGTCACTTATGATTTATCAGGTGCTTTTGTGTTCATGCCAGTCATCATTCTAGTGATTGATGGTACAGAATTAAACACGTCAGGGACGTTTTTTCTTTGTGTAACTTACGCTATACAAAGGAAGGAGGAATAAGTCTATGAATGTATAATATAATGCCGTGTCAGTGAAACGTGCTCTGAAGAAAGGGAAATCAGGATGAGGGGAGAGAAAACGATGGCAGTGGGTGCTGTCCCAGAAACCCCAGAGGGGCCTGTCTGAGCAGGTGAGCCCCACGCTTGAAGGGATGAGAAACAAGGCCAGTGCATCTGAAGCAGGCAAGAAAGGGTGGTAGAAAATGACTCCTTAGAACCAACCTAAGGCCAGATCATGTTAGGCATTATAACAGATCTGTATTCTTTTTATCTCACTCTTCTATATTTCTCAGTTGAACTCCCTGAAAATTCAAACATGGAGTAAATAAATCGGCAAGGATATAAATGAAAGTGTGGTTCATATATATTCCTGCAGCAAAAATACTGGTTGTTCAGTAAACACTTGCTAAAGAAATAAATATATTTCAAATAATAACAAGTCATAAAAGTAAATACATTTTTACATACTTTTTTCTATTAGGCAAAGTAAAAATAAGAAGCTGAAGAGAGAATACAAACAGTACGCCTAATAGATAAGACACACACATTCAGGGGGAATGTTAGAGACAAAATATTTATGGATTATTTCTAAATGTCAGATTGAAACATTCCTATAGAATTGAAAAATTGACAATGAAAAGGACTAATCAAACTGATAAAAGGTGGAAGAGAACAGAACAGGCTTTAATAATAAATGATGTTATTTAATCAAATCAAGATTGGCCATTTAAACAAAACATCACAAATTGAGTGAGTTTTGAATTTAACGTAATTAAGAGCTGAAAATCTACTTCTGTAAGTTTTAATTTTTAGTGTACTGTAAAAAAAAGGGGGAAACTTAGATCAAATGAACATAAATTAGGGATAATGGAACACTTTAACTTCAAGGGTAATTAATTAGCAGGTTCTTAATGGTTTTTATTTCATAATTATCTTGGGAATAAGTACTATCTGCTAAAGAATAACATAATATCAAGGTGCATAAGTCAATAAATCAAATTTCCCTCATGAATGGAATATGCATCAATGTACTTTTGAGAATTGCAGGCAAGAGTGAATTTCTCTTATAGGTTCTATTCTCTGGAGCAAATTATTCATATTTAGATTATTTTTTAATGGGATGTGTGACTTTGAAAGCAGAGTACCAGAGGCTCCCAGGAGAATTTCCTTAACAAACATCACAGCTGTTAGGAAATTCTGTCACATGGAAGCCTGATCTCTGCGTTGGTTTACAGACAACAATACGTTGCTGTTGCCTCTAGTTGTTGCTGAATGAAACCACGTATTTGGTGGACACTAAAGCAACCCTCTGTGGCCTAGAGTGGGTCAGGTTAGTTCTCCCACTAAGCCTCAGGTTGCATACTTTTAAAATGTAAGGATTAGAGGACATGATTTAAACTAAACTACCTTTCCAAATCTCAGATTCTACGGCTTCCTGAAATTCAAATGAATTGATGCCATTAGCAGCTACTTCAATGTTTTGAAACCTGTTTATGTTTTTTTTTTTTTTTCATTTTAATCTAGCAATAGTTCCAATATTTTATTAAATCTAAACATAAACAAGTAAATAAGAAATTATTTATCCAAATCGCATATAAAAAGTGTTGTATGGCATTTTATTATATTCAGTTGCACATTTTCCAAATCCCTTTACCATGTGTTTGTTTATACTCCAAATCTAAGAATTTTATCTTTACTTTTGGGGCATTCTTTAAAACAAAGAATTCTGCTTAGTAGTCAAAGTTTTTAAAGTCTTTTATCTTTAATCTTCTCCTAAACAAACCAGAGAAGAGGAACATGGAAACCATTTGGCGCATATAGACATAGCATATGTCCATATTTGTCAAGGCTTTTCAATATCATTCCATTAACTGTACAATTCAAAGTCTTCTGTAATTACAGTCTCAAAATAATCACATGAAGATTCTTCCTGCCTCTCTAAGAGTTATCAAATTCTGGAATCTTAAATATATTACCTCTAAACCAATATTCTATGCCCATAAAATTGCCAGAAGAAAAAGGCTAACTATACATAATTATGTCACATTTACAACCTTTCCCTGAAACAAAATAAGCTGAAATTTTAGGCAATACAAAGTAAGTGGGAAATAGGAATGGCAATCAATTTTAAAGTTCTGTTTTTCGACTTTCTTCATAGTCAACTGTCAGGTTAAATGACTGTTATTTTTTATTTTCTCTATGATCATATCTGTTAATATCTTTAATCTCCAATGTATATCATCAGCCATTAGCACTGAAGTTGGGCCTATTTACTTTAACCACAACATGTGGAGCCTCTACAACAATTCAGATTCATTCCACTAGCGAGGACTGTGAGCCCCATCCCTGAGTTCCCCTGCAAAACTACGTAGGTCTGTGTCAGAAGCTGCCGCTCCACACACAGTTACAGCTGAACCCTGAAGAATGGGCACCCAAAGCTTGGTGCAAATATTAGGGAATCAAACCAAGAGGCTGCTGACATACTCTAGCAACTCAGGAAGTGGAAGCTTGCAGGAAGAAAACATCCACTGTAGGTAAACCACTACCTTACTAGCCCTGCTAAGGCAACGCTAGCTATGAATGAAAAATAGTGGTGATGAGCACCACTTGCACCAAAGGCTACTCCAAAAGTAAGGGCAGATCAGCAAAGACCTTCCAGAAGAAAATGAGGAGGCAAAAAGTAACTTGAATCATGTGCTAGGACAAGACAATATATCATTGGCTAGCTTAGACCTTGAGTCACAGAAGAACCATCAACCTCCATTAGAACATTTTTACAGAAGCATATTTGATTATTCCAGTTACTTGGTTGACTATATACATAGCTGGGCCATTGAACAGGAACAAGAGGAAAATTCTGAACAAGATGGCTCATGTGTTCACAGTTGTCTCTTGACTGAAGAACTCAAGAGACAGAACCCAGGGCTGACAGCCTGGGTGGAACAATTCAGAGCTAGTGGAACAATTCAGAGCTATTGTACAGTAAGGGTCAAGTAGGAGCCTTCAACCGTCCTATTCTCTGCTCCTTTCCAGAGAAAAATACAAGTTCGGGTCAACAAGCTGGCGTAAAACAAGGATAAGCACCAGAATGGCAAAGAGAAGGAATTCAACTGAATCCTTTCCCTAGTCATTTGGTACTTGAGAATGGCTAGGAATTGGCCTTACTCTAGAGATACACTGGCCCAGTAAGTAGGTTTGAAGGTGTCAGGCAACAGAAATTAAATCACTTTATAAGAACATTGCCCAAGCCCCAAGAAATTGTTTTTGAAAATACATATAGTATTATAGAATCTATAGTACTTGTTCTCTAGCCATGTTATCAAATAAATGTTTAAATACCCAGTGTGAACAGCTGTAAAGAGAAACATGCAGAAATTTACAAAACTTTTCAGTTTCACTAAAAATAGTACCAACTAACAATACAGGGGCTCAACTCAATATATAGCTGCACATTGTGTTGCTAAGACATTTCACTGTTCTCTTTGGAAAAGGTGAAAAATATGAATGGATTGGATTATAATGTGAGTGCAATAATTTAGAGCCAGTTTTATAAATACACCCAAAGAATACTGAGCAATGAATGCATAGCCACCTGTAGAGAAAGCTGGCAGAACAACGTAGAATGTTTTTGCATAGGCACTTTTAACAGAAATATGGCAGGGCCACCTAATGGGAACAAAAGAAAAGTTTCGAATAAGGTAGCTAGTATGTGCATTCTAAACATGCCCCCACATCAGGCAGGAAGAACCTTCAATAAAAGTGTATAATTTATTTGGGAGGAAAGTAAAGTTATAGATTTGGATTTAAACATTTTATTTCATGCAGGTGACAGAGTATTTTCAATGAGTTATGATAAAAATGAAAATTATTTTGTGCTTACATTAATGGAAACAAACATTTTAAATATAATATTGTACGTAGTCCTCACAGTGATGCTATTTAAGAGGTATTATGTTTAACTTCATTTTTTTTAATGTTACAAAAATGAGGCTTAAACAAGAAAAACTGACAAGCCCTAAATTACCATCCATCTTTCACGCAAGACAATATATTGGTACTTTAGTGGTGACCTAAAGTTTTAATTCACCAGCTTTGCCTGTTTTCCCAAAACAGCTTGAGGAATAATGGGGGGCTGCTTTGTCAATGAGAAAGATGAGGTTCTACAATTGAAAGTTTCTTATTTCCCCCCAAACAACAGCCTTCTACTACTTCAGTTTGTAAAGGCATACTCTTAAGCACACTAAGTTTAGCATTAGAAAAATCTCCTTCACTTTAGACTGTGCTCCTTCAAGTACACAAGTACTGCTGCACATCGTGTCTCTAAAAGGATGCTGTTTCCATGGTTTTCGGGTACGTTTGGGGAAAATTCAAGGAGCAAGAAAAAGGAGTGGAAAGTAAAAAGGGACGTTTGAGGTGGGTGGGGTGGGGAGTGGTTCTTCTAACCCCCACCTTCCCTTCTGAAAGTACACACCTGAAGAACAATCCAAACTCTGTCCTTTTATTCAACCCATTCTTTTTATTTTACTCTGCCTGTTATATAGTTCATTATTAGATATTATTAGGGTAAACTTTTAGCTTGATTTCATTGTATTTCAAGCTTCCAAGAGATATAAATTCTCAATTTTAAGTTGAGGAATAAAATAAAAGTATCTCTCCTCCCCCTTTCATGAAATATACCTTCTCATTTTTTCACCAGCTTGATGCCACTATATGATAGCATCATAGAAGCTTAGTATTGGGAGAAGTGTTGAAGACTGTGGGATCAACTTTCCATGTGATGTGGTCCCCTCGTTCCAGAAAGGACTATGACTTGGCCAGCTGCCAAGTGAATTATTTGTGTTCTTTGACAGTTCGACTTGCTATAAAATTCTCAGACAGGGCAAAAGCAGCCTTATTCATTGACCATTCTTGTCCTTAGCTCAGCTCCCTACCACGATACTGGCCTAACATCTAAACCCGTGGACACCCTTCAAGAGCTGGGGTATAACTATCTAGTTCACAGTTACCTTTCCCTCAGCAAAACTATTCCTCATTTAATGTAACTTTCTTCACTCTAGTAGTCACCCTTACATACATTTTTTTAAACATTACTTTCATAAAGTCTGAAATACATAACCCAACCTAATAGAGGCTTTCCTATAAATGTACTCTGATGGGATATAAGCATCTTACACATTTCATGTTCTTACTGTGACCAGATATCTACCATCCCTACAACTTGGCATCCTCACAGTAACTTTACTTGACATGGGATGGCTAACTCTAAATGAACTTTCTTGAAGTTCAACAGCTAAGCTTTCTCCTACAAACAGATTAAGAGATTGCCACTTCCATTTCTATATCTTTGTCAACATGGCTACATCACTTGAAAACTTGAAGCAATAATTTCAGAAAGAGTTGCATTGGACACTAGATCAAAGTGAAAGATGCTATTCAGAGGAAGTAAATAATATAAGCAATTTCTCACTAAGAAAATAATATACCATTGAAAAATGGTAAAAAAAATTATATAATCCAAACCAGAAAATGAAGTGCCCCAGTTACATAGTACTTTAGAAAACACTGTGAAAAGATCAATATGTCAATTATGATAAACATAAAACCACTACAACCCTCTCATTACAGTATTATAAAACATTCTATTTCAGTCTTAACAGAGAAGTACGTAAGATTTCTCTCTTAAAACAGTCATTTTTCTCAGCTACAGTACTTTTCCGTGTTAAAAGTCTAAACTAAATGCAGAAGCATAGTAGATATCAGAGCCAGGAGTTTGGTTATCATGTGTTCCACTGTCAGGACATTGGGCAGGCATTTCAGCTTCCCCAGACCAAATTGTCTCCTTCCTGAACAAGAGGATCAGATGTGCTCATTTCTAATCTCAGTCAAATCCAACTTGCTATATGGCTCTGTTACCCTACTTCAGACTGCAAATCTGTCTGAATCAAACTCCATGGAGTTTTTAAAAGCTGATACTTAACATATTTTACATTTACACTTAAAAAATGACTTTGGCTATAAAATTCACATTGGATCTTATCCTCCATTGACCTAAAATAATGTTTAAGCATTCCTTCCTAAGATTACTTAGTTCAGAGCTGCACCTCTGTTTCCCTGTTTCCAAACCACTGCGTGGGAAGCCACCATAGCTCTCTCTGATTAAATCAATGCTAGTTTTGCATCTTAAATATCTAAATCTAAAATGTATTTCTCTTCTCTCTTGCACCTTGAATCTATACAATGTTCTTTTCTAATGACTGAGGTATCTGGGGTCATGTCTCCTGTCTTCCTGTTCCTGGCTGAGCTCACAGAAAAAAAAGATTTGCCAACATTGGGAAGATGTGCTCAGGAGAGAACAGGAGCGATTAAATTATTAAAACAAATTAACATTTTAAAGATCACCTTTTATGTATGACACAATCTCCTACCTCATCTCTCCTGTTTGACTCAGGGCCTGGTGTCCTACATTGTTGCCCTCTGCTTCCTGTAATAAGCAGACCAGATAGAGCTCCCCTTCAACTTCCCAGTTTTCAGTTTCCTTAGTTGTAAAACAAGTACAATTGACCCTGGAACAATACTTGTCTGAACTGCACAGGTCCACGTATTCCACAGATTTTTCTCAATACATGCTATACATGTATTTTCACTTCCTTATGATTTTCTAAGTAAGCTTTTCTCTAGCTTACTTTATTGTAAACATACAATACACTATTATACCTATTACATACAAACTATGTGTTAATCAACTGTTTACATTATAGGTAAGGTCACCAGTGAGCTATTAGCATAGTCAAAGAACAAAATTCAATGGAGTAAATTTGAGGATCGAATTAGTTTTATTAAGCGGTTCCTGCGCTGGGCAGTATCTCATCTACCAACTAGAAGTGCACTCTGAGGGACTACAAAATGGAAGGTTTTTATAGAAAATAGGAAAAAAAAAAAGAAAGAAGAAAGAAAGAGATGGAGCAGGGGAGTTATTAAAGAGAAGAAAGGATCATTTTTAGACCAGCACCAGAACATCATCTTTGGCAGGAAACAGACAGGGAAGGCGTTTTATTATGAAGATGAACTCTTATTCTATGGGGTGGGGGCGGAGAGGATCCCAGGGACAGACTGTCTCATTGGTGTTGACCAGGAAATCCCAGACTGGTTAATTAAGATTACATTTCAGGTAGAAGCTGAAACTGCAGTTAGATCTGGCATTAAATCTAGGTCTGGTATCTAATGAGCTTTTAGCCGGAGCAACGCCATTTGGGTCCTGTTAAAGAGAAATATATCTTCAAAGTTACTCTGTTGAATTTTGGTTTTTAACGGTAGTTAATTTTTTGGAAGTCAAAAATTATATGCAGACTTCTACAGCATGAGGGGTCATCACCCCTAAGCTCTGCATTGTTTGATGGTCAACTGTAGGTAGTTCCTGGCTGAGTCTTGGGCTGTACAAATCTGGTGTGTGACTTGTAGGGATAAAGCAAACCCTCAGTGGTATCCCCAAATCTGGAGAAGTACCTGATCATTATCCATAGCTATTAACAAAGATGATTATTTCACCTATGAAAATTTCTATCTAGCCTCCATTTCTTAAAGCCAGGAAGGAAGGAAGATAATTATGTTATTATCCCTAACAAACTACAGTGCTTTACTTTTGATCCTGGGATATTTTAGGCTTCCTGGGTACTTCTGGCACTTAAAAAGAGCTATGTTTTCTATAGCACTTTTTACATTTTGCAATAAACCTCCTGTTTAATGGCTTCATATTAGATAATAATTCTGTACTCTGAGAAATAGCACTGCAGAGTTATGAATTACATTGTTAATGGACATTTCCACATCCAACATTTCAATAACTGGTAAATACAAAATATATTTCTCTTTAATATTTTAAGTAAGATGATTTTTAACTATCAGAGGAAGTGGGGCTTTTAAGAAAAGCATAATAAATTCTCCACAAGTGAAGTGTGAAGCCTACCATTCAGTACAAAGGCCATTCCCAGGAGGGGACTGAATTATGCAGCTGACAAGGCCCAGAGAGTGAATCATACTATCAAAGAGTGACATCATTCTGAAAATCTATTTCTTCAAAAAAAAAAAAATTTCTAAAATCTAATTGCAAGAGGCACTAAAACCTTTTAAAATATTTCACAATAAAAGAGATTAAAACCCATCATAATGGAAAAAAATGGTTCAAAGTTCATTTTTAAAATGACAAATACTTTTTCACTTTATATGTAAAGGTTTTAGAGTTAATTTTATTCTTCAAATCACATACTATATATATATATTTTTTTTTTAATTTTAGAAGAAACCAAGGTATTAACTGTATAATATCAACTAAATAGAAGACAAAAGGGGATTATTCTAAAGTCCAAAAATCAAGAGGCAAAGACTTATATCGGTGATTTATAATGTAGAGTATAATATTCTCTTAAGTTTCTTTATAAAATATGGTTAATAAAAAAGTTCTGAAAAATAGTTTGGTAGAAGTGTTTACTATTAATTATGAGGCTTTCAATCTTTCAATCTTGCTAAAAGAAATGTAGTTTTTCATTTCCCACATCATTTAGAAGAGGATGACTATAATCACAACTCTAAAAAGACCCTGATCAGTCTGCTTGAGTCACAGTGTTGACATCACCCTTTGCTTAGGGATGGGTATGTGACCCAGTTCTGGCTGATAAGGCTTGAGGGGAAGTTGCTGTCAAGATGTCTGGAAAAAACTTTCTTGTGAAGATGGCTGTGAGGTGATTTTGGGAAGTGTGACAGCCATTTTGCAAAGCCAGCCAAGGCTGGGGGCAACGCTAAAACAATGCCTGATCAGAAAATTGAAAAGAACCTGGAAACTACATACAATGCCGTCAACCTTGCCGCCACCCATATCTCAGGACCTCCAGGTATATTCAAAACATTAAATGTGGTCGGTGTCTATGACTTGTGACTGAAGACATAACAGCTGATCAACTGAGAATGTATGAGGTTGGAATTCATTAAGAAATCTGATGCAGCAATACTGTATCAGTGAAGACTTATCCACTAATAAGATTTAAAAAATGATAAAAAGGAATGTTTTAAAATACGACATGAGTTCATCAAGCAATATTACTAAACTAATACTACTTTTATATCTTATATAGAATAATTCAAAAAAACAAGAAAAAAGTGTGTAAACCATGTATCTTTAAGCATCATTTAGTTGTGAGAATTTGCTGGTGCCTCAGCTAAGTAAAGGATTAGTTGAAAATGACTTATGCAAGCCACTGGAGATGCCTAAATCAATGATAGTTATGAATGAGGGTTCTAAAATCGAGACACCATCCCTGAAAAATTTCAGGAGGGTTTAAGTTAAGTATTATGTTTTATTCACTCATCCATTTGTTTGTCTGTCATCACGTTACCATTCATGCATTCACATCATAAGAATTCACCAGGAATCTACATATGTGAGATGCAGAACACAAGATATATTGGCTACACTGTAAAAGATGAAAACAGCTGTCCTTTCCTGAAGATCGTAATCTAGACAGAAAAAAAAAGTATTATATGATTAAACTAATACACAATTACTTATTTTAAATTTGGAAAGTGCTAGATAAAGGTAAGACTGTAAGGCAGTCTCTGATCTAATCGCAGGTGATTAGGGGAATGAAGTTGTCCATGAGCAATGGCCTGTCAGGAGGGGCGGCTCACAGTGGCAACAGCCTGTCCCCAGGGGGGAAATAGATATCCTGACATTATTCTGAATTGCCAGAGTAAGGTGACAGTAAAAAGCAGACTAAGATTTTGGTTGGCTTTGTCATTGTTTTAAAACTTCCACACTTTCCATGATACTAGCACCGCCCCCGACCCCCCCTTAATGACAGCAACATAGAAGGGCCACATCGCTGCCCTGATTCTGGGAAACAGTGCAAGGCAACCCTGTGCATTGCAGAATGTTGGCAGCATCCATGGACTCTGCCCTGACACCAGGAGCATG
The DNA here is from genome assembly GCA_004026585.1 of Noctilio leporinus. Lineage (NCBI taxonomy): Eukaryota > Metazoa > Chordata > Mammalia > Chiroptera > Noctilionidae > Noctilio > Noctilio leporinus. The sequence goes on from PVIW01000016.1 coordinate 1,149,954, forward strand.
CCCCTTTGCAGATGTGACAACAGAAACCAGGCATGGCCAAATATATCTACTAGGGTGGAGAAGCCCATTGGTTGAGAACCAAACCACTGCGTTCACAGCTACAGAGAGATGGACGAACTCAGGAACAGCAGAGAGCCCATGAAATAGCAAGAAAATTACTCTATCTTAGCTATCAACAATAGGCACAACAGATAGTTGAGGTTGTTTTTCTTTTTCATTTAAGGCAATGTACACATCTCCATCATAAATAAAGAGCATAGAAGAAAACCAAGTAGAGCATTAAACAACGCTGGGCTAAGAAGGCTCCTAAGGAACATCCTAACTCGGGGCCCAAGGGCAGAAGATGGTGCGGGGCTGTAGCAGGACATCCCAAGTTCAGCCAAGGCTCAGCTAGTGTGGGGAATACAGGTAACAGGTTGCAATCTAGGTTGTATTCAGAGGACTAACAAGGCACAGTTAGAGGCTGAGACCGAAAGCCGAGGACAAAAGTGGGTAGAGAGGACAGCTATGGGAGACCAAGTTCTCAGCCTTTCAATCTGCTGGCCTCCAGTGTCTGCAGCATGTAGTTAGAACCGTGCAATCATACAATCATGCAATCTCCAGATGCCTCCAGGGTGTCTCGCTGACAGCGCTGGGTTTTCCCCTCTGTAACAGAGGTTTCCTCTGAGCCTTGCAATCTACTACAGATTTGATGCCCCCACCAGCGATGGACAGATTCGCAAAACACAGAAAAGTTTGCCTTAAAGGAACTGTGCTTTCAATTTGTGTGGAAGTGGCTATGTGCTAGTAAGATCTGCTGATCACCTAGATGTAATTAATTTTCATTAAGTCAGATAGATATGGATCATATGCATGAGGAGTGTCAGGAAGAGCCATGTTTTTATGGTTTGCCATATTTTACATCATCCCCATTTCATAAATGCATGGGTAAATGCACACAAATACCAGAAAATCAGCCAGTTTTTCAGGTTTTCTTACTCTTGGCCAGAGAATGTTGGCTTTCAATTTCCAAGTAGAGTAAAGCTAGCCAAGTTGTAGGTATTGATCGATAATAGACATAAAACAATACTTGAGAGTTCTTTTAAGCTTATAATTTTATCAAGATGACAAAATATGTTTAAAAAAAAAAAGTGTATCCTTACTCTCCCATCAGGAATGGGTATCATTCACTATTCAGGTCACACATGGTAAGTTGCAATGGATTTGATTTGTTTCTAATATACTCTTCGGCAAGGCGATCGAATGACTTTGAGAAGGGGTTCATGACTCAACCATTTACAAGGTTTCTTTCTCTGAGTATGTTTCCAATTTTTCAAACTACAGATTCTATGTTCTGCCAAAAGATGGTCTTGAGAATCAAAAAAAAATAACGCAACTGAAATACTTACCTTCCTGCTTATTGTATTCCTAATAGCTATTTAAATATTAACAGGTTAAAAAAGGGTTTAATCTGTTGATACTCTACTGTCCATCCTGAAGAAGCAAAAACAACCACTCGCAGTGCTACCAACACTTGATCGTAGCCAATGGGCCTGCCTCGATTCTGCCATGTCTCTTCCGCAAGCCCACAATGCTCCATTCCTTACTGCCCAAGCTGTTCCATTTTCACTGTCTTTATGGTAAGGTGCTTAGGACGTGCTTAGTCTTTGGAACTGTCAAGGCTAGTTAAAAGGTTGCTTAATCAACTAACACGGTTTTGATTCTCTTGGAATCAAACATTATCCAACTTGACTTGCTGGATAACTAATCCTGTGAAATGCTTGTGCAATGCTGCACTTCTCACTCCCTACGATCCTGTGTGCACCTTCCCTGCACCCAGTAGGCATCTCCTGCATAATCTCATTACAGAGACCAGCAGGTCCAGGTATTGCTGCTCAGGTGTTTCACCCCTCCCTCCACGTGGCTGCAAGGGAATCGTGAAGGCCTTTAATGTCAGCCTAAGGGACACTCAACTTGCCTACATTATCATTTTACTCATGTCTACACGAACAAAGGAAAGACAATGGCAGAATTCAGAACAGACCACTACAATTCTATGGATACAAATACAATTATTTATAAGCCCAGTAGGAATTCCTACGATCGTAAAGAATGGTATTGACCAGGTTCGATGCAGGTGTGGAGGGACTATAAGAGCACAATATGGTATGTTTTATGCTGAAAGAATATGAATTTTATTGCCATAGATTTCAGCTGAAAAGCAGTGTTATCATGAACATTGTAACATAAACATCACACAAACAAGCCTCAAACTGATTCAAAACTGCATCTTTGTATGCCCTATTGATTTTTCATTATTATGACCTTATTCTAAAACCTACTTGGCTGTGATACTAATTTTTTCCTTGCTCTTTGTTTAGATCCCACTGGGACGGTGATATTGTGTGATTATTCGGAAAGGCACACGGGAGAGGAGAAGACTCCCAGCTGATAAGAACAAGAAATGGAACCCAAAACGTGCCCATCTACATGTTCCACCTGTAAATTGCACTGCCAGACAGGAAGAAATAAATAATGCTTCATCACAAATCTCTTTTTGATGAAAAACGTCAAGAAGGTCTACAAATAAACATCGAGTCAAACAAACTCAGCAGCAGGGATACGGCATAGATTATATTGTATCTTTAATAATACTGTGATAAATGTTAAATTGCCTTCAGATTGCTACTTTATGTTAAAAAATACAGTATTATTTTCTGAAAACTTTAATTACTTTTGTAAGAATATAAATATGACATAGTTTAGATATACCTGTATTAGCTTCTTTTCATTATAATTTTTAATTTATGACATTATGTATAATTGCTGGCAAGTTAATAGAAACACATTATTATTTACATTTATACATGAAATAGTTAAATAATTATTACAAGTAATTATGTAATGACATTCTTATAGTATGACTTTCAGTAAGTAACGGATGTAAACTGTGACAGAATATTATAGCTACTGAAATACATATGTATGTGTTTTTCTAAAGCATCTACCTTCTAATCCTTATATTTATTTTTGTATGAACCTTTAATATTCATTTGTTTACTTTGATTCTCCCTAAAATATCTCTAATACAAGAGTGCAATAGAAATAGCTGCTTTTTAAATGTGGATTTTACTATAAGCAATATAAAAATTTTTTTTTCCTTTTTGCAACTATTTGGATATAAATAACGTTATCGCCCAGTTTTCATTTAAACAGTGTTAGCCATGTTCTGTGAAAGTGTTACTAGGTTAAGACATGAACAAGACGTGGATTGCCCTGGAGACAGAGCACCAAGAATACCCTGAAAAGAGATGTGTCCCTTGCACCTGTCTGAGCTCACCAACTCCTGGGGTCTCCACTTGGGCCGTGCGGTCGTGGGCTTGCTTGGCTTAGGGTGACCACTCAGGTGCTTCCCAGATAAATGACTGTGGTCAAGATGCCTTATTTGTATTGCTGACTGGAATATCTACCTGATAGGGAAGTTAGCAGGCTGCCGTGAGACATTCCTCTTCACGTACTTGCTTAATAAGCATCTCTTACGATGATATTATAGTATTACTATGCTTTCATTTCCCATTTATCCTTTTTATCAGGAGATCTGAGGATCTACTGGGACAACAGTTGACAACACTGTACTGTCACCTGAACCCTCCATATACTGTTTTCTCCCATGCGTACCTACCTATGCTACAGCTTAATTTATAAATTAGGCACAGTAAGAGATTAACATCAATAACTAATCATTAAAATAGAACAAGTATGGCAATATACAAATTATGTAACTCTGGTCTTTGTCTCTCTCTGTCTCAAAATATCTTACTGCACTACGTTCATCTTTCCCCTAAAAGGATGCCTTTCAGGCACATCTGAACGGCCAGCCTCACGACTTTGGCACTTTGGGGCCATTGTTAGGTTACCCGAACCCAAGTGCTAGGATTCCTGACGGCCAGCGGGCAGAAGCCTGGCCAGCGAGGAGACGCTGGGAAGAGGGCCTACGGGAGTCCCGGGCCAGGAGGACTGAGACACTCAGGCCTTCATTCTGCGACTCAGAACAAGCAGTGTAAAACTTCCTGTTTCTGGAACATTCCATGTAGAGTTTTCCAACCGTAGTTGACTGCCGGTGCCTAAAATCTTGGTTGGCAAGGGCAATTCAGTGAATCGTTCTAGTTTTAAAACGTGTGAATGGTCAAAATACATTTCTGGATGTAGAAATACTTTCTTAATCCCAAAGGCAATGACTTTATAATAATTATCACCCTTCCTGACTTTGGTAAAAAGTTCATTCATTAGTTATCCCATACAATCTTAGAAGGCATTTTTAAATAGATTTACCTAGAGAACTTGTCAACCTATTAAAAATAAATGAAAAAGATGCACAGTCACTTTTTTTTTTTTTTTTTCCTGGCATAGAAAGAGTCATTACATCATCTCATCAAAATTTAAGTTTTTAAACATGTAGATAGATAGCTGTGCCTATTTAGCACAGGGCATATCTTTGAATCCTTAATATATTCATGTTCCTGAAACTAGAGTAGGCAAAGTTGCAAAGAGCATCTACAGACTTGCAGAATTTCTCTGCGAGCCTTTAATCTAGAAAAGCGGGATGTTTAGGTTTCTACAGGCTGTCCACGAGATCAATCTTGCAAGGTTCCCGTATGTTTTTACTTCACATCTCACGGATTCCAATCGCGCAACAGACCAATAACTTAGTCATAAGCTCATTTTTCAGTTTGATCTTGAGCATTTGGTTTTCTGTAACCATTTCTAAAATTGAAGTCTTTACATATCCTTCCAAAATCATTCTTCATTCCTATATGCATAAGGAATGTAGCATGGTCATATAAAATTATGACATGGTGAGAAGTCACATTTTCTTTTCAAATATATAACAATGTAGATTTTAATATTCAATTTTATACTTTGGTTACACTGTTTTTATAATGAGTGCCCAACTAAGTCCTATATCATTTTTCAAAGAAATAAGGCTCAGACTATATATTGCATGTATCCTGTCAGACTTATATAAATTTACTCTAAGGGCTCATCATTTTCTTCATAATTGATTATGGAACATGATATGGAATTACCCTAGAATTTCAAAAAGGACGCTTGGGAAATTGGTAACCATCAAGTTCAGACTTCATAGTTTGTAAGTTATATTTTCAATTCTATTAAAGCCCAGTTACTTGGGTTTATGGTATATTAAGTTGTAATTTACTTAAAAGTAAAACAACATAAAGTGAAACATTTATTTTAATTACAAAATAGCTAAATTGTATTTGTATTCATTTTCTATCATTGGAAGGCCAAAAGAATCTTTCATGCAGAAAATATTCAAATTACCATAAGCTTACATATTTTGTTTTATTGCCATAAATTATGTATCAACTACAAGCAAACTGCATTTTAAACATTAATTAAAAATTGCAGACTTACAGTGGATGGCAGAAAGGGCTTCAAGTTAATTTAGCTGTTTTAATTCAATCTGACTGACTTAATACTACTGCCATACTTGGTTAAAATAAAAATATTTTCTTCTTTCTCTTGATAAATTTAAAATACACTAAAATTCACCATTCTTTCCTAAAATAACAGAATAACTCATAGTACATTTTAAACATTAGCACAGTGTGTCAAAATACAGGATGATGATCTAATTTGTTTGTTAAGTGCCACCATATATTCATTTCAATTATATTTATAAGCAATTTTCTACAAGCTATGAATTAAGGACTATTTCATGCCCAGAGAAGATCTGTGCTAAGATGTAACAGATGAAAAATAGCAGCTTTCACATTCAGCATATGTGTCATTTCAAATTTGGACTAGATTTTGCTCAAGCCCATTTCTGCTCTGTTTGTTGAGGGCTGAGAAGCTCTACCGGAGACTCTTTTCTTACTTTTCCAACAACCAAGATTCATTATCTTGGCACCAATGAGACTTCCATCCTTAATAACTCATGTCTCAGAGATCAAGTAGTCAAAATGTCTAGGCCAGCCACAGCTCATGTGCCAAGCAGCACATGTTTCCGAAACGAATTATTTTTATCATGTTCATCATTATTTTCCAGTTCAGGGCAAAGGTTAGTGGGGAAATATGTATATGAAATTTGGTACTGTTAAGCTACAGTCTGAATGCCACCAGAGACAGCAGTCTATGTTCTCTTACTTAAAGAGCTATGTAGAATCAGGTCAGTTCCATGTTTTAATGAGCAACATGTCTTCAAGACATAAGACAAGACAGTTACCACTTGTAATCAAGATGTGCATGTAGTGATCTTTGGTCACCTATAGCGCCATCCATGAGAATAACAAGAATCACAGCTGGGGAGATGGAAGAGAAGATAAAGCTTTCTTCTCATAATGGGAAACACAGAGGCTCAAATTTTATCTTAGTTAAATGTTCCTTCCAAAGTCAGGGGACTTGTTAATGGCTAACAGGAATAAAAAACTTGGCTTAGCTGACACAGAGGCCAAGGAATGAAGGACAATGTAAGCAATTTTTAAAATGATATTCAGCACCCCTGGCTGGTGGCTCAATGGATAAGGTACCGGCCTGCAAACCCAAAGGTCACTGGTTCGATTCCCAGCCAGGGCACATAACCAGGTTGCAAGCCAGGTCTCCAGCCAGGACTGCAGCTGGAGGCAGATGAAGGGCAACCATACATTGAAATTTCTTTCCCTCTCTGCCTTTCTCCTTTCCCCTCTCTCTAAAAAATAATAAATAAAATATTTTTAAAAATAAATGAAATGAAACGAAAAACGATATTCCTATCTAAGGATGTAACAACAGTTGGTCACAGAGCTGCATCCCATCTTTCTGACATGAGCTGTGCTAATCAGACAACTTAGACCACATTCTTCTTCCTTAGTGTGGACACAGCCAAAAATTCTTCACTCACCAGGTAAGCCCAGCCATTAATCCAATGAAAAGAGCCAATAAAAGCACCATTCATTCATACTCCACATCCCTCTTCCTTGTGTAACCATTGTCATGATCCTCCCACTGCATTTAGGCTAATTCTAATTGATAGATTCCATCAGCAAATTACAAAACAATGCTCTTTAGACTTCAGAGATGAAAAACATACAGAGTAAAACAATATGTTCCTTGGAGAGGCAGCACTTTGTTATCTTTATGGTGCAGAGTGAAAGACAAATTAAGGGAAGAATGCTGTGCAAGCCCTCTTATTGCTTTTATGATAATAAGAAGATAGTCCTTATTTGTTTGGACTGGGTCGCACACATTCATTGTCCTGTTGCAATTTATTGATTTGGTTAAAAACGTACAGGTGTTTCCTTCTGATAGTTTACATTTGCAATTTAAATTAGGTTTATAAGCTTAAATGGCTCACAACTACTAGGCTCACTTCTCTGAAAGAATAACCTACATTTCATGAATCAATTTTCTATTAGCATTTAGTTGTGATTCATACATAATCTTTTCTGATAAGGAGGTAAGTACAATTTATTATGGAGAAAGTTAGAATGAGAAACTGGTTGCAAATTCATATTTACTGGAAGCCAGGGAGAAGTTACAATATTTTCTCATGTTCTTGAAGTTTAAGATTAAAATCAAATCTTTCCATTGTGAATATTTAGAGTGTAACCGAAAGCACTCTTCCTTTTCATAGAAGCTTTTCTTGTGTCACTTCTAAAATTTAGATTTGAGGTGTAATTTTAACAGAACCACTCCAGAAACCCATTTATAGAGATAACTTCTTGTGAAATACAAGAAGAAAAAAAAAGGGGGTGGGGACAAGCACTTCCCTGTACTCCACATCACAAGCCAGAGACAGCAGTGAATTGTGAAGCAACCTCCACTCTTCCCAAACAAAGAAGTCTCAGGGATCCCCCCGTCTCCCCCTGAAACTATGTGTTTCTACTCAAGGCTGACAAGTGCTTCTCAAGGCTTGCTTCAAGCTCTGGAGTTGGTGGGAAAGCACCCTTGTAAGAAGGAACGCTGTGTTTTAAAACTATATTGTTTGCCCTCAGTTTAGCATACAAGAGTCATCACTGATAACCTCATTGAATTGTGAAATAGAATAATAATGCATCATTTTGGTGAATCATCTTATTTAAAAATCTTGTACGTAGCTTTCTTTCAGTGGGCTTTAACCAAAAACAACAGAAATTTTCTCTCAGGATAATTGAAAATGGTCCTGATCCTTTTACTCCCTCATCATTTCTTCCCTATATAGTAGCAGCCTCATTTCGACTGAGAAATAAAACCTTGCATTCATTTTCTAAAGCCATTGATTTTTCTGTTAAAAAAAAAAAGGTAAAAGTGGCAACGAGCAATCTTCCATTTTCCTTCCATCTTTATGCAAGACATGTAAGTACCTTTTACCTTGAACAGCAGGGATCTGTAGCTATCAATAGATTCTGTTTATATGAATAAGGGAGACAAAGAGTATAAAACCTATTCTCTAAGTCTTTGCCCATCTTTGCATGTGTAGAGCAGTTCAATGATCACTATAGCAACCTCTTCCTCAAGTCTCACCCACCTGTTCATTATGGAGCTTTGAGATCTGCTGTCCTTTCTTCCAAAAATAAGTGTGACCAACCAACCTCATGTATGATGCCTGATCTGTGAGTATTTTATAGTAAAAATTAACCAGGACACTGCAGTCCACTGGTAACCTCATGGTCCCAGATGAATAATGCTTTAGAGAAGAGTGTCAGTGCTTCTCAAGTTCACATTCAAAGGAATAGCACAGTATGTTTTCTAGAGCACTGGAAATAGTCACTGGCAATGTCTTTCTTGAGTCTCCTCATTAGATCACTTCCATGTAAATGAGATTTTGCTTCTCTTACTCTTCTTGAGGGCCTGTTGTATTTAAAAGTCACTGACGTGCTAGCAGTACTTTCATATAAGAAAAAAAGAGCCTGAGAGGATAAATATTCCTAGCAATAAAAATATGGAAATCTGTAGTTTCAACTTCGGAGCCTACAACAAATTATTTATAAATTTCACTCTGATGCAGAGATCTGGTGAGCTTATTTTTTTCTTTGAATAAGTTCCCATAAAGTGTCATGTCATAACAGAACAGTGACATAAAACTTCAAGTTGTTTTGAAGAAAATGAAAACACAAATGAAAACCTAAGACCAAACAAAGACCTCATGTTTTCATTCCTGATTTAGGCCAGCATTGCAAATCTTAGGACGGGTCTTATCTTTTTTAGTTCTGAATAGTTTTCTTAATGGGCATAAACGTCTATAGAAAAAGAGGTTAGATAAGCAGGCTAACCCACTAAAATTGTGAAACTGAACCAGCACAGTTGTAACTATGAATGTCATCATTCGGTGACTTCTACCTACCCACTCACAGGAAATTAGAATACTTTGCATTTCAACAGCATCATAGACCTGGAATCCTTAAACTTTATGTAGTAAGTATTAAACTTCTTACCTTTAGGTAGTATTGGTTCTCACTTCATTGTTACATAGGAAATTACATTTTTTAAAAATCAAGGGGAACCAAAAATCAGTGAAAGGATAGCTTGAACAACCTAGACTGCACCAAACAGCTTATAATTGTGAGAAACATCAGCAGCTATTCAAGAAATTTGAGAGAATGCCAATGGATTGCTAATTCGGAGGCAGGCAGGCATGTCATTTTCATATTCAAAAAAATTCACAATATCATCGGGGGTTTTTAAAGCTTCCAATCACCGTCTGAGGAGCCACAAGCATTGAAAGTGCAGGCAACAGTATGGTGGTCTGCAGAGGACAGGGGTTCGAAGCTGTTGTGAAGGTAAAAAAGGGCCAAATAAATGGTGATGGAAGGTTTGACTTTGGGAGGTGGGAACACAGTGCAATATACAGACAATGGGTCATAGAATTATACATTTGAAACCTATATAATCCTTTCTTTTTAATTAATTTATTGTTGTATTACATTTGTCCCGTTTTCCCCCCATTGCTCTCCCCTGCCTCACCTACCTACCCCATCCCCTTTCCCACAGTCAGTTCCCACCCTGTCGTCCACGTCCATGGGTCGTTTACACTAGCTAGTTCCTTGACTGAACCCTTCCCCTTCTTCCCCTCCCCTAAACCCTCCCATCATGTGTATAATCTTATTAACCATTATCACCCCAAGAAATCTCATTTTAAAACATTAAAAAAATAGAAAGTAGAGCTGGTGTGTATCCAAGGGTGAGTCAGCAGAACTCAGGGGTCAGCAAGAGAGAAAAGTTGGTAGTTTCAGGGTCCAACTGATATTAAGAACTACAAAGATGTGACGCAATTTCAGTCGCATGTTAATGTTTTACAAAGTTTCCCTACAAAGTCTTCACAAAATCTCTGCAAGTCCAATGACTCCCACGCAGAAATCTGTTTCTTTCACCTCCCCTCTTAAGAAGGGCCAACAGAATCATGTGGACACAGCTCTCCACCCCACTTCCACCACTGGCCCAGGTGAGGGATCTCCAAGAGCCGCAACAAAGGCCATGGTGCCACCCCCAACCCAGACTCAGTGCAATATATGTAAGAATTGGCATGACGGACACAAAACTAAAAAAGAAAGGAATTCATAGTGTGTATTAAGTAAAAACATAGATGGAATATTTAAACTTGATGCTATATGTACATACCAGTATAATTTGGGCCTAGCTGATTGCTTTTGTATTTTATTTCTTATCACTTTTATAAATATGTTGATTCAAAAGTAAATTGAGTTTCTCTAGATCCATCTTAAGTACATGAATTAATTCTTATTGAGAGGCTATCACCTACTCAGGGTATTTTTTCTGCAACTACGGACACACTCCAGGGCTCGCTCCTAAGTTTCTCTCTCTACAGTTTCTTTCTCTCTGACACATTTAACTCATGCTCATCATGCTCCCTCCCGTGCCCTGGACATTGGTGCAGTTGGAGCACCCTGCCGCTGGGTCTGGCTGAGTCCTTGCTGCTTAGATATTGTCTCAACCCTCACCTAATGAGGGTGAGTCACATCACTGGAGGTGGTGAGCAAAGAGTGGGTGAAAGATACACCCTACCCTAAAGGAACATTTAATCTATGTGGTTACTTACCTTTGAATTAGGAAAGGGTTCAGACTATAAAGCAGTCTGAGAAAGAAGAAAAGACTACATATACAATGAGGTAAATATATGCTACTAAGAAAATAATTATCTTACCATACTTTATTTTATAGCCTCACAAGTAAGGGGGGTTAGTGATTATATATTATATATTATATATCATATTATACATTATATATGAACTGGCTCTACATTGGTTTCCTATAGAAAGCAAATATAGTTTAAAGACTCCATATATAAGAGTCAGAAGTTTGTTTTGTCCTACATAGGTAAGGAGGAAAGATGTTTTTTATAAATACTAATGATGAGTTATTGGCATGAGTATTGATACAGATGTGGGTATGGGTATGAGTCTGGGAATAAAAATATATATGGAGGAAGAATGGCAAAATCAGTAGTTACAATGGCACAGTCATAGATGAGAGAGAGAGAAACAAAGCCGGAGAGGGTGAACGAGTATTGGCTCTATCTGAACCAGAAAACCAGCAGCCTGGGAAACGAGAACATTTTGATAATCAATTCTCTTCCTCGGCCATTCAGCATGGAAGCAACTGTAGTCTTGTGCCCGTACACACCTTTGAAGAGCACACAGCCAACACAGATTTTCACCCTCTGGAGGCTGAAGCCAGGCGCTCCAGCACCCATACTGGGGTGGCAAGCTGGAAGTTTCACGTCACCCAGTGGAAACGAAGCCACCATCATGCTGTCCCCTGAGGCCTCACGGGGAGCTGGCACTAGGCAACGCCCAGCTGACACGGGGAACTCCTAGGCGCAGACCTCAAACAACTACACAAGAAGCTGGGACGTGCACTCCCGCCTGGCTTCGGAGGCAGCACATGCCCTTCTCTTGCCTGAGGGAAAGAAAGTTCTGGTGCGGAACCAAAATCTCAATGACTAAGAAAATGTCCAGGTTTCAACTGCAAGCCATTCGTCCTAATACCAAGAACCAGGCACATCTAGTTGGCTAAGGTTGAATGAAAGCAGATAATCAGTACCAAGACGATTGAGCTACTGATTGCAATTATTCAACCAAAATTTTAAAACAGCCATTGAAACTGTTTCAAGGAAGAGTTATAAACACACTTGAAAAAAGTGAAAAAATACGCCAGTCAGTGAAGGACAGATATCATATGATCTCACAACGGAATTCTATGTAGCAGAAAGAAGGAACTTGTACCCTTTGCAACAACATGGATGGAACTGGAGAGTATTATGCTTAGTGAAATAAGCCAGTCGGTGAAAGACAAATATCATATGATCTCACCCATTACGGGACAATAATGAGCAAAACTAACAACAAGCAAAACAGAACCAAGTACATGAATACAAGGAATAGGCCTTCAGTGGTCAGGGGGAAAGGGGTTGGGGGGAGGGGGGAGGCAGAGGCAAGAAAGGGGAGCAGCTTAGACAAGAACCTAGTATAAAGGAACCACGGACATGGACAACAGGTGGGATTGACTTTGGGGGGAATGGGTGGGTGGGGAGGGGGACAGAGGGGAGCAAAGTGGGGGATGAATATAATACAACAACAATAAAATTAAAAAAGAAAAAAAAGAAAAAAGGGAAAATAATAGAAAGCCTCCAAAAAGAAATACAAAGTCTGGGACAGGAAATAAAAATAATAAAAAGAACCCAATGAAAACTAGATTTTCAAAAATATAAAACCAAAATCAGCAGAATGGAAAAGGAAGGAAAGAACCAAGTAAGGAGAAGACAGAATAAGAGAAATTCACTAATTTAAATAACAGAGAGAGAATAGTTGGTTTACAAAGCAATGAACAAGAGCCCTGGCTGGGTGGCTCAGTTGGTTGGAGCATCCTCCCATATACTAAAAAGCAATGAACAGGGACTAAGGGACCTGCGGGGCTCTAACATAGCATCCACATTCCTGTCACAGGACTTCACGAAGGACAGGGGAAAATGCAGAGCTCCAAAATGTACTCCAAGCACTTATGGTGAAGAATGGTCTGGCAAGAGACATAAATCTACATTGCAGAAACTGAACAAACCCTAAATGGAGTAAACTCAAACAAATCCATACCAAGACACATCATAATTAAAGTCCTGGAAAACAAACGCAAAGACCTTTTTCTGAAAGCAGCCAGAAAAATGAATATAGTACCTCTATGGGAGGAAAAGGAATTAATTATAAAGACAGTATGTTTCTCTTTGGAAAGCAGAGATGCCAGAAAGAAATGGTGGGACACTTTCCAGATGCTTGGGGTGGGGGTGGGATACCCCTCAAAGCAGAATCCTATTCCTAATGAAAAATGTGCTGGTAAAATGATGATATTCGCAAAGTGTGGTAAGTTATGCATATGCAATGCAATACCTTGAGCAACCACACAAAACAAGAGGAATACTCAAAACACTATAAAGAAATCAAGATGAAATTCTAAAAGAACGCTTCAATAATCTGCAGGAAGAGAAAAATGATGAGGAGAGAACCAGAGACAAGAAACCCAAAACAAATTATAAAATGGCAGACTGAAAGCATTCACAAATTGATGATTACATTAAGTGTAAATGGTCTTAATACATCAATTAAAAGACAGAGTTTCACAGGCTGTATTAATAAAGAGGATTCAACCATAGGATATCTAAAATATTATTGACTGCAGCTATCACATCTATAGGTAGGCTGAAAGCAAAATTATATATATATATATATATATATATATATATATATACACATATATGAATATCAATCAAAATATAAATCAGGATTGGCATGATTTCTTTCTCTACACTGCACCATTGTCACTAGCCTTGCACCGTAACTGTACAACATGCTCCTATTGGGGGAAACAGGCAAAAGGCAAGTTCCTCTGTATGAAATCTTTGAATTCCTCTGTATTCCTTTTTTTGAATTAATTTTTATGAAATGTATTGGGTGACATTGATTAATAGGGTCATATGGATTTCAAGTGCTCATTTCTATGATACAAGTTCTGTGCCCACCACCCTGAGTCAAACCACCCCCATATATTCGGCAACTCTATGGTCTCACTCATAGGTGGGGTCTCTGTATTATTTCTGGATACTATATTTGAATTTACAATAATCTCAAAATATAAAATTCATTCAAAACAAGTTTTAAAACTGTGATAGTTAATTTTACATGTCAGTGTGACTAACACTGGGTGTATAGACATTTAACCAAACACACAGGGCAGGTCTTGAAGGTGCTTGTGCATGAGATTAACCTTTGAATCAGTCAGTGGAATAAATCAGATTTCAGTCCCTAATGCGGATGATCCTCATCCAAACAATTAAAGACCTGAATCGAGTGAAGAGGGGAGGCAGAGGGAATTCCTCCTGTGTGCTTGCCGGACTGAGATGCTAGTCTTTTCCAGTCTCAGGTCCGGGTCGAAAACACCAACCCTTCTGGGGTCACATCTGCTGGTATTGGGACTGGAACTATGTTGCCCTTCTTCTCAGGCCCTCAGACTTGCATGAGACCCCCACATGGGCTCTTCTAGTCTCCAGCATGCTGGCTACAGGTCTTGGGATGTTTCAATCTCTGTAACTGAGTTACTTTCATATGTATGTGAAAACGTCCAACCATTATTAATATAATAAGAAAGGTTTGCATGGCATTAATGTAACCTGGTAGCCAAGGAAACTGAACTGGAATACACATACGTGAATAATGACGACTTCACTGTACTAGTCAGTGGGGGCAGTAGATGCCACTGAGTGAGCATGTGTACTGTGTGGCTGTCACATTCAAAATGAGTGAGCAAGTAGAGCAACGAATCTGCATCAAATTCTGCCTTCAGCTTCAACATTCCTCTGCAGAAACTATTTGAATGATTCAGAAGGCTGCAGCTATGGGCAACTGCTGATGGGTAGCTTCATGACAACACACCCACTTTTGCATCACATATTGTGCAAAGTGTTTTGGCAAAACATCAAATCACTCAGGTGACTCGGCACCCCCATACCCCAGATTTGGTGCCCTGCAACTTCTGGCTGTTTCCGTACCTTAGATCACCTTTGAAAAGGAAGGATTCAGACCATCGATAAAATTCAGAAAGATATGACGGGGAAGCTGATGGTGATGGGGAAAACTGTGTGAGGTCCCAAGGTGCCTACTTTGGAGGGTACTGTGGCATCACTGACCTATGTATAATGTTTCTTATATCTTGTAACTTCTTCAATAAATGTCTCCATTTTCCATATTACATGGCTGGATACCTTCTGGACAGGCATTAGATGAATTATATTGATTCCATTTCACTGAAGAAACCTGACTAATATAAAACATATTGGGAGTTTGTTTCAGAGATATAATTAAGATGTGAAAAGAAATTTTATTCATCATTTTTTTATTGACTCTTAATGGAAAAGAGTGAAAAATTAGATTTTTATCGATATTGTGCATATGTGTGTGGGTGTGCAGGTGTGTAAAGCCTAGAAAAAGATGTTGGTGTGGAAGTTGAGGCAGGCAACAAGAATCAGGTTTCAATTAGTAAAATGCCCATAGAAACATAAGCTACAAAAAGGACTGCTGATCCTTCCTAGGTGAATGCCTGTGTTCATTACCTATTCAGATCAGCATGTGGTAATTTTTATTTGTCAGTGAAAATCTATCAACCTCTACTTAAAAAAAAAAAAAAGGGTAGAATATTTTGGGTCATCAGTATGATTCAAGTAATATTCTATTTTAGAAAAGCCATTTCTTTTTAAAGATGTTTTTAATATTCATGATTTGAACATTTAATTATGGTTGATATTCAATAAAAAGAATGAGAGCACATTTTGACTTGCAAAGTTTATAGTTCACTAAGAATTCATTAGGCCATACTCAGTAGGTTAGAGTCAATCTTCAGGTTTTGGGAATTTAGGAAAAGCATATTTAATTATACAGAAATCTAATTATAAAACTTTTTGAAATTTTTCTTAATAAGACAATACTATAAGCTATAGCTCTGTTCAAATGAGACCAATGTATATTTCTCATAAATCATAAAACAGGAAACACATTTTCTTGAAAAATATTACTTATAATTAAAAACAATTTAGAAGGGGACAGAGAGAAGGAGAAAGGGGATGGATGTGATAAAACAACAATAAAATTAAATAAAAAAGAAAAGAATTTCGAAGTCAGGAAGATTCCGACCCCAATCATGTACCCCTACTTTCCATGTCCACTACAATAATAGTAACAGAGGCAACAGCTATTCACACTGAATGTCTACTACATGCCAGATAATTTATATAAAATATCTTATTTTTCCCTTTATAACAATTCAGTGCCGAAGATACAGCTGGTTTCATTATACAGACAAAGGGTCAGGCTTAAACATGTTTTAAGTCCTTGGATGGTGGTCTAATTATTTTTAAGTTGTAGTTCCCTCAATAATGAAATAGGGAAAACTATACCTATCTCATCGTGTTATGAATTTTACATAAGACAATATATGTACTACATCAAACTCCATGCCATTAACCTGATAGTTGCTAAACAATGTGACAGTCCTTCCATTTTTTAAAAATTAATTCATCTTAATTATATTGACATAAATTATTATATTAGCTTCAGGTGTACAATACAGCAATTCAACATTACCTTACAAATGGATCACCATGAGTTTAGCAACCATCTACCACCATAGTCACTATGATTTTATTGACTCTATTTCCTATGCTGTATATTACATTCTTATGACTTATTTTATAACTGGAAATTTGTACTTCTTTTTTATCCCTTTTATTGTTATTCTATTATAGTTGTCCCAGTTTTCCCTTCTTTGCCCTCCTCTGCCCAACCCAGCCCTTGCTCCCACCGTCAATCCATGGGTCATTCATATATCCTTTGACTAGTTCCTTCCTCTCCCTCTTACCCCTCTGGCCACTGTCCAATTTAATTGAAATAATACTCAGGTTCAGTTCATGCACAGAAATAAATCAGGCTCTCCTGGATAGGAACGGGAGCCACTAAGGTGTTGTTTATCAGGGCTGAGTGTTTACAGATATCGATTATCTGAGTCAGCATCACATGCACCAATATTTCCGCCTAAAAAAATGTATGAGGAAATAAACAAAAGTCCATTGAGGACTTGGTTTTTCAGGCAGGGAACTTCATTCTTTATGCTGTACCATCGTTAAGAAGTGGTTGGCAAGCAATGGCATTGGGTCTTACCTGTTGATCAAATTAAAAATACAAACCCCCTTGAATTCATATTAAGGTAAAGAAACTTGTAAAGCTCCCTAGGACTCCGATGGAAAGACTTCCCTGGCTTTCACATGCGGAGCAGCACTAGGTGACCCCCCTGGTCTCACTGCTAATTTTAAGTCTATTAGATATCTGTCCGAGCTGCCTTTCCAGGGAGGTACAATTCTGCCTGCATTCCTTTTTCTTCCCAGAGGGGGACCATGAGGCTTCAACAAGTCAATCAGCGTGACTGACCATGACGAGAATCTACTTGATAGATACAAAAAACACAATTAAGAAGCTGTTTGATGGGGCTGCATTGCAGGTGACTTGGAGAAAAACTTGGATTATCTGAGACATGGAATTCCTAAGCAAAATAGTTTCATCATCTCAACGTTGTGAAATATTTAATTTATGAAGATATAGTAGGGTCATGGTAAAAGACATTTTCAGATCCATGTTGCTGGATCTCTGTTTGCAGACTGAACACTATCCAGCAACACTCGCCATTGCCTTGCGACGTGATCATACGCACTTTCTGATATTATTTTCAAACAAGATTGGATAATCAGTGTGTAACTCTTTGATCTTAAGAAATGGGGGATAAGGCACTGGCCTGCAAACTCAAAGGTCTCTGGTGCGATTCCCAGCCAGGGCACATAACCAGGTTGCAAGTCAGGTCTCCAGCCAGGTCCGTGGCTGGAGGCAGGTGAAAGGCAACCATACATTGATGTCTCTCTCCTCTTTGCCTCTCTCCCTCCCCCTTCCTCTAAAAAAATAATGAATAAAAATCTTTAAAAAAGAAAGAAAGAAATGATTTAAGTGACTTTTCTATCTATAATAATACTTATGTAATTGCACATGATACATTACAGGTAAGGTAATACTCTTTCCACACTTTGCTTTTAAATTATTATTAATTTATAGAACCCACTGTAATTTGAAATATAAATTAATATCAAGGAGATTCTCTACCTGGAGATTATTAATGAGTTTTTTTATTACCTATAATTATTATTTTTGGATGTCTTTCAAAGTACAGTTACCAGCTCAAATAAAATGGCAAACAAAGTAGTTTTAATCCCATAGTTAAGTAAAGAACTAAGAGAACTAAGTCTGATTCAAATAACACAAGCTATAAAAATTATTTGGTGACCACCTATCTTGCCTCTTGGGAGACTTAAGGCAACAATGTGTTTTGCACTAAATTCCTAGTGGAGATTCCCATAATAAAATGATATAAGGGACATTCTCAGTAATGTGAATATCTCTTTGTCTCTGCAATTCTGTTTGCCACTAAAACATACGGGCACATTGCATAGACCGATTATGGCAAAGCTGGGGGTGGAATGGCCAAAAACAATGATTAAAAAAAGATAGCCCTGGCTGGTGGCTCAGGGGATTAGTGCTGGGCTGAGAACCCATGGATTGTTGGTTCGACTCCCAGCCAGGGCACATAACCAGGTTGCAAGCCAGGTCTCCAGCTGGAGGCAGGTGAAAGGTAACCATACACTGATGTCTCTCTTTCTTCCTCCCTTCCTGCCCCTTTCTCTATAAATAATGAATAAAATCTTAAATATATATATATATATATATATATATATATATATATATATACACACTTGCATGCAGAAACAAAACCAAAGTCAAACCCAAACAAAACTAAGAATGAAACAGAAATATTAGCTCGTGAAAAAGTCCTAGGTCTTTTCTCTTCGGCAGCCCCTGCCTTTATAAAATCACCAGGGTACTGCTGGCTCCATTCGCTTTCATTTCCTGCACGCACAGTGACTCATTCCCTCCCCCCAGCGCGCGATCCTCCGAGAAGAGCGGCATGAATCACAGAGAGGCCGGGAAGTCGATTAGGAAAGCCCTGGACCACGTCGAGTAGCTGCAAGCTCCTGGGGGCATTGAATTCCTGTCCTTAGTCTTCCTAATATCAGGCTCCAAAGAACCTTGGGACCTGGCCAAATAGCACCATTCTACAAAGTTAACTAAGCTATTACTTCCTATAAGACCTTACAAGGACTCTTTACAGTTTCCTATGCCCTCAAAGCCCTCGAAATTTAATAACAGATTTTAAGAATATCAAATTCACTAAAATTCTCTCTGGCTCTGACAACGGTACACATCAACATAGGCTATAGCCTGGTAAAGGCAGGCCACCATTAGACATTTTTAAGCCAAAATAGGTACCCCTTATGCTAGGTAATCTTTCTTTAGGATGCCTTTAATAATTTCTGCTATATTTTCTTTCATTTCCTTTTCTTTTATTTGTCCTTCAGAAAGCGCTTGCCCTCCTTTGAGCTTCAGATGGTCTTTGGCTCCCATTTGCTCCCTTGATTTTCCTTGTTCACTTTCAAAATAAAGACAGAGATATAAAAGATACATTTTTTAAACCAAAAAATGAGCAAGTGGCCTCAGGTTTTACTAACTGACCTGACAATAACAGAAGTTTTTGCTTTCTAGAGAGACTAAACACTGTATTTCAAACTAACAACATTTGAGAAAGAAAAGCATATACTTGAATTTTTTTCTAGTATTGCAGGTTATAATTAACATCAAGTATCTGCCATGTCATGTGGTAATTTAACAAGGGTAATCCCTGGTCTCTCAGTTCTCTCTATATAAATCTTTATAAAGAAAAAAAAAAAAACAACTATTTCCGGCTCTGTGAGCCTAATTTAGAAACTAAGTGTGACATCTCTGAAATTAACATATTTGAGGTACTTGAAAATGGACGTCACTGTTTTATAAATGTCTGCATCTGTGTTTTCATTGACCGAATTGGCCTAAATTTATAAAATGTGACTGCTGCATTGCAGTCCATTGTAGGCATATGTGGTCGGGAAAAAGTCCAGCCATGGTTAATACAATGGGAAAAGTTTGCACGTAATTTATGTAACCTGGCAGCCAAGGAGAGTGGAGCAGAATGCGCATGCATGAACAAGGACAGCTTCACTGTACTAGTCAGTGGGGGAGGCAGATGCTATTGAGTGAGCATGTGTACTGTGTGGCTGGTGCATTCAGAATGACTAAGTGAACACAGCCACAAACCTACATCGAATTCAGCAACAGGGCAGGGCAGGAATCCCCGAAGTCCCCACGCTCCATGGTTTTGGGGGTGGGGGAGGGAGATAATACAGGTAAAGGATGGCTGGTACAGTATACGATACTCTATATATCAATGAAAAGGGGGTAGCTGAGCCTTTCCTGAAGGAAAGGAGAGAGTCAGAAGGAAAGGAGCCCTTTTGTAAGAGAGCGGACCACGCCGTTTGAGAGGATGGAGAAGGGTCCATGCAGTTTGAGAGGGTGAAGACACCCGCCATCCACCAGGAGAAGCCCCACGATGGCAGGACGTGTTGGAGGAACACGTGGAGCAGCAGGCAGCAGCAGCCAGGGGAGAAGCAGCCGTGGGTTTGCAGTCAGGACCCAGCCACGCTGCTGGGCTAGTGACAAAGTGGACATGAGGCTGCTTGGGGCGTGCCTGCTCCAGTTGACCCAGAAGCCACCAGGGACTCTGCCTGGCAGAGCTGAACTCTATCTGGACTCTTGGAACTCAGGCCATATGGAGAGGACCCTCTCTTGGGACTTGTGCCTTTCCTAGACTTCACCATGGTCCAGGGTAACATGGCACATGCTTTCCTGGACTATTATACAGAGGCTGAGGACAATGTGCCCCTGGTCCTGAAGGAGAGAGCTGACAGGTAAGGGATGGGGAACTTCTGGGCTTGGTTTTGGCTTATAGCCTTTAGGGGAGCATGGGAAGTGCTGGGTCTCATGGGAGAACAGGGCTCTGAGCTGAAGTGTGCCCAGCCCTGAAAAGGTTGGAATATTGTAAATAAAGACCTGTTTTTCTCAACGCTAATTGCTGAGCCATACACCGAGTCACAACGTGAACAAACCCCAGTTCACTCTACAACAATTACTCTGAGGAAACTATCTGGATGATTCAGAAGGCCACAGCTATGGGCAAGTGGCGGTTGGCTGCTTCTTCCTGACAACATGCCTCCTCATGCATCATGTCTCATACAGAGGTTTGCTTTTTAAGAAACATAAAATCAATCAGGTGACTCAGCCCCCTACAGCCCAGGTTTGGTGCCCTTTTGGCTTTTCCCAAAACCAAAATCACCTTCAAAAGGGAAGACATTTCAGACAATCAATGAGGTTCAGGAAACAACAGGGCAGCTGATGGAGATGGGGAGAACAGTGTAAGGTCCCAAGGTGCCTACTTTGAAGGGGACCAAGGAGGCATCATTGTCTTATGAACAATGTTTCTTATATCTTGTGTCTTCTTCAATAAATGTCTCTAGTTTTCATATGATGTGGCTGGATACCTTCTGGGTAGACCTCGGCTAATCATTCACTTACCCATTCAACCAGTGATCAATACCTAGGTGGCTTCCTACCATAAACAAAGTTGTAATGTGGATACTTTTATGTTTTCATGGGCGTATACCAGTGATGTTTGTGGTACTAAACTTACAAGGTACTGACAAATGGCTTTCAGGAACAGCTGCCCTTGTGACACCTCCCCAATGCCCACCTGCCTGTACAGATACATACACATTGCACATACATTTGGATCATAAATAAGTTGGATCTTTACTCAATATCATATGCCTTATTTGCATTTGGGTCTTTAATTCAATTATAGATTTAAAAAAATACTAAAGGGAAAGAAGAAAAATCTATGAAGCTAAAAAGGAAACACATGAGAGGATTTCTTACGAAAACAAAAAGCCACAGTGCTGACCTATTGAACATTTTTTATCACCTAACGTTAATAAAATAAACACTTACAAATTAAAACTCATATCCAGATATTTCCCCTAGTTGACAAAACTTGTTTTTATTCCCTTTAATTCTTGTATCATATCTCAAATATCATGAAAGAAAGCTTTAGAATATCTAGAGAACTGATGAATAATTCATTGTTTTTAGGTAATGCTGGTTTTCCAGTTGAATGTACTTAAATGTCATAAAACACTTGGAAGAAAAAAGTTATGTATTAGTAAATACTTAAGTTAAAAAGTGTAAAGAGTTTAAAATAATAACTGCCTGTTATAGGTTGATATATGTATTGATATCTCAGAGTACAGAGAAGCCTAACAAACATCTACTCAGAAGTCACAGGTTGTCAATATTCACATGGAAGGAAATTGTATGCATGGCTTCACACAGATTAATTTGACTAATTTAAGTAAATTGATCCTAAAAGTCCAACTTCAATATGTTTTTCTTTTCATAATGTCAATTAATCTCTCCCTTTAGTAACACCTCCCAAATATACACTCCACTTTTTATGCCCACCCAAAAAATGGCTACCTCAAGTAGCAGCCTCCCTCTTTATAATGATGATGATATTATGCATATTAATAGCAGAATGGGAGGTATATATATTGACCCCCTACTGCACACCTGGAACTACATAAAGGTCACCTCACCGACTCTTCAGGATGCTCTGAAATAGGGATTATCATTAGCAACAGCAGAAAAGAAACCGGGAGGTGGAGTAGCTTGCTGCATGCATCATGGTTTGTAAGAGGCAGAGTCAGGACAGTATGATTCTATTACCTATGCTTGTTTCCATGTATGTCCACTTTCAGACATCAATTTGTGATGCTTAATTTTATGTGTCAACTTGGCTAGGTCAATTATTTCAAATGTTTCCGTGAGGGTGTTTTTTGCACAAGACTAACATTTAACTTGGTGGACTTTGAGGAAAGCCAGTCTCCCTCCCCAGTCTAGGTGGGCCTCAAGACCAGGTGAAGGTCTCAATAGAACAGAAGATTGACCTTTACAAGGAGGAATTTTCCAGAAGAGAACTTTTCAACTTGCATTTTGACCTCAACTCTTTTTTGGTTCTTTAGCTTACTGGCCTACTCCATGGAATTCAGACTTGCCTGCCTTTGGAATCATACGAGCTAATTGCTTTAAATCAATCAATCAATCAATCTCTCTCCCCCTCCCTCCCTCAAATCTGACTAATGCAAATGCTGAAAGTGATAAATGTAATTGTGAACTCCAAGGACTATTCCTTTATTTTACTAATATTTTCTCTATTTTCTTCCTTCCTCTTCCTTCTTTCTCTCCTTTTTCTAAAGCACAATATGATTTTGTGATAGTTTTGAATTTCATGCCTCTTTCCATATGATCTCTATTATGTTTGTTTCATTACTGCATCCATTCCTTTAGCCAGGCAAGAGAAAAATCCAGGCCTTATTTTCACCTGTCCTAGGTCAGACCAGATTTGTCTATCACCTCAATAGGATTCTAAATTTTTACATTTTCTACTTTTTTTTTTTTTTTTTTTACAGAAGAAGCGGTAACATTTATGTCTTATATCTATTTGAATCCATTATTATCTTCATCTCTTTTAAATTTTCAGTCAAATATTTATCTCTAGTTGACATTTTGTTTTCAATCTATATTTTAAAGCTAAAGTCACATCAATCTTCTATGAATTACTGATAGGAAGAATCTATCTCAAATGCAAACCTCCTACCTGCCTTATCTAGTCTTTATTTAGTACTTATTATAAAATTCAACTTGTTGGCAAGAAATTTTCAATAAACAAAGTGCAAGGTTATTTTGTATTAACATGGCCAGTTCATCACCTGGGTTTTTAGGTCTTTTCTATACTTTGATCAAGTTTCCTGTCACTAGGCTAACAGAGAAATACTAAAAATTTCTGATCATATTATTATTTTTTAAACATAGGTGCTTTATCTCCCTGGGGTGGGTTAATAGCAACTAGAAGTTTTAAAAATTATTTGTTATTTTCTATTCATCTACTATTCTAAATATTTTAGTAATACTATAGACAGTAATTTTAAAATTCTAATCTTTATTGTATTTTTCCCATTACTATTTAGTTCCCTTATACCCCCTCCCCCCAGCAGTTACCACCCTGTTTATTGTCATGGGTCATGAGTTTTATTTCCCTTTTCTTCAATATCCCCTAGCCATCTCACTTCCCCATGACAGTGGCTGTCACCCTGCTCTTTGTCTAGGAGTCTGTCTCCATTTTCCTTGTTAGTTCAGTTTGTTCATTAGATTCCACATGTGAGTGAAATCTATGGTAATTATCTTTCTCTGACTGGCTTATTTCCCATAGCACAATGTTCTTTCTTCTGATGTGTGGACATTTCAAAATAATGTCATTTTTTGTCATCTGTAAATTTTCAATTTCTTAAGATAAAAGGCTGAGTAAAAAAGAATGTTGACACTTTTCAGTAAACTATTTTGATTAAGTAAAATGACAACGGCAACTGATGGTATATTTTTAATAAATCATTTCGGCCTCTGGGCTAATCAGAATATGTCTTTGATGATAGATGTTCCTAGTTCAACCATTATAAGTGGCCATAATAGGGACTGATAGAAGAAGAGCTATTAGTCTTTAAGTCTGCCTAAAGAAAAGCTATTCTCTTTATTTTTGGATCTTCAACAGTTAACATAATCTCTAAATATATTTAAAGGCATGACTAAAAGCTTTTCCATTCCTCATGCCTACTTCACAAGCCTTTCTATATTCTACTTTGTTCTAGATACTATTCTAAGTTGAGAAATTAATCACAGATCCAATCTAAAATCAACTGAAAACCTTAATATATTTGCTAATCACACTTTCTTTGGACCATCAAAGATAATGAGGTAATTGAGCTTATAATAGAACTTATTTCCAAGAGAATGGAAAGTTTCAGAATCACTAGACCAAATCCTTCATTTTCCAAACAATGAAATTGAGACACGGAAGACTAACTTACTTCAGGTTATACTTTTAAATTTGGCAAAGTCAATAGTAGAGACCTTTTATTTTTCTTATAGGTGTTTGTACTTTCACCTAAATCACTCCCCTTCTGCAACATGAAATATCTTACTAGGAAGACAAGAGACTTAGTGACTTACTCTTTACTGAGATAACCAGGATTGATCTCTAATATTTTTCTTGAAAGAGAAAAATGGTCCACAGTTTTCTAACTCTATTAAAGTTAATAATTAAAACTTTTTAAAAGCAAAACTGAATATTTGCCAATTCAAGTTCTGATTATATTCAATTAAGTTATAAATGTATTTTTTAGTGTTATGTATTCTTAAGACCTTCTGATGCTTATAGTGTAAGAATTTGGAGAAAAGATCAGTGAACTTCATATGGTAATGTATTTCATATAATCCTTTAACCCAATGTTCACCTTTAGTTTCTTCATAATCCTTTTAAAATTATGCCTAAGATGTGTTAGCAATAAGCCACTTTATTCCAATTGTTTATGTATTTATTTGTTTTGAAATTGGACTTTTTCGTATTTCGAAAGCATTTTTTTCATAATTCCTTTCAGGTTCTTAATGTAAGGACACCTTGTGCAAGTAATTAAGAGAACGGAAAGTAACTAAATTTATTTACATTCTAAGAACATTAAATTGAATGAATTGTACATCTGGCATGGATGTGACCTTTAGAAAATTTCACAATACAGTGAAGTAATCAGCAAGAAGGGCTGTCCTTCAACCTCATGTAATTCTCAAGGATATGTAATACTTTTATCATATGAATAATTCACTTAAGTGAAAATTGGTATTCTTTCTTTCTGTAGTAATTTTGAGCTCTCTAGTTACCATTAGACATAGCCTTGGCCTCTCAAGCTTCTATTTATGAAAAATTCAGTCTTTGCCTGATAAATCTGACACGTTACTGGGCAGGATTTAATAACTTGGAGAGTTGGGAAGTTACCAGGCAAGCTTCATGTAAGACACAGACACAGAGAGAAAAGACAGGTATAGGAGAGGACAAGGAGTTACAGAAAAAAAAAACCGGGTTTCAAAAATGGAAAAATGAAAATACAGGAAGAGAGAAAAGACCAAAATCACACTGGACTGACAGTATCATGTGAGAGAGTAACAGTGACCAACTTTCATGAAATGGTGCTTAAGTGCTTTCCATATTAAAAGTCATTTAATTTTCAAAATTAAGCTAAAATGTGGGTATATTTATTTCTATTTTCACATAACATTTGGATGTACAAAAGAAGTTACATAAAATTCTAAAGTACTAAAAGCAAATATTTCAGATTACATGGATAAAGAAGTAGGAGAACAGCTATTTTACTATATAATTGTTCAAGTTTCTTTCCCTAAATAACTTTTAAACTCTCAAACTCAGCTCACTTACATATATATGCATACATACACAAGCCAACCCTGACTCCTGCACACATCAAGTGTATGTCCCCTGGGTATCATTAACAATGGGTAACTCTGCTCACTGGCCCCACAGAACCCGCAGGAAAACAAGCCTTCCTGTGAAGATCCCAGAGGCTTGGTAAGAACAAGCTGCCCTTTTTCAGTCTACCAGTCAAAATATGGCTTTGAAGACATCCAACCACCAAGATATTGCTCAATGTTATAACCACAGTTCAGGTTTAGTTCTTAAAGACGCAGACCATACAAGGAATTCGACAATACATCATGCCTTGAGAAGTCCTGAGTCATCTCTATTTTGCTAGAATTGCTAAATTAATGCCCTGGTTATATTACACTACTATGAAAATGACCCACGGAATATCCACAGATCTTATAACATTGTTTCTCATTTATTTGACAATTTTGGTTTTTATATTATGGATATACTTTAAAGGTATTTTTATCTGCTCTGTGTAATATAATCTATCATTCCATAGATACAATTATGTAAATAAAATGCATCTTAATGAATTACAGTTTGGATTTGGCAAGGTACAAAAAGACAATAAAACTATGCCTCAGAGTTATGATGAAAGAATATTCTGAATTAGGAATTCTAGGCTATTCAAAATAGTAATCTATGAATTCAAAATAAATATAAGTTAAAGAAGCTATTCCACAGATATCTTTTTATACATTTGAATAGTAATAAAATAAACATTTATTTATTTAGAATGGTCCTGATAAAATGAAACTGGGAAACACTGTAACAAAGGAAAAAGACTCTATAGTAGAAACAGCCTAAAAATATAACTGAGAATCTCCAATTTGTAAGTTGTGGTACAATTTTTTTTTTTTAAATCAGATGTAATTAGAACAGAAAGAGAATTTTAGGAGAAATATATTAAAAATAAATTATAATGCAGCTCCTCAAGTATAAATTTAAAAACTAAACCACATTAATGATATTAGATCCCATCCTATGATTTGTCTTGTCCATTGTCTTTTTTAAAATTTCTTGCTTTTACAAGAAAATAATTTTTTAGCATGGTCTTGGTCTACATACAAAACAATCTAAAGAATGGCTTTATTGTAACCAACTTATAATATATAAATAATCTTCACTTACCTCAAATACTGGTAACATACTTTCAAGTAGCACAGATTTGGTGACATATGATTACACATGATTACATAGCAATATTGATATAGTCATAACTTAAATACTGTTTGCAAAATGTCACCACTTTGATCAATATTAGCATAACATTGAAAAGAAGTATTGTATAGAAATAGAATATAACAAAATTTGGTTAAATAAAAATAATAGTATAAAAATAATAGTATAAATAAAAATAACAGTATAAAATTTGGTTAAATAAAAATGATAGTACAAATAAAAATAATAGTATAAATAAAAATAATAGTTAAATAAAAATAATAGTAAAAAATAATAGTATAATTGGTGAATGTGTTGGCTAGCGGATCAAAAATGAGAGAGTCAAATATATCACCTGAAGTTATTTATGGAACAACTGAAATAAACAAAAATAATAATACAATGATGATGAGAGGTCCCAGCTACACTATCCCTTCAGGACACCAACCACAGACATTCTCTCACTTACCAAGACAAGTAAGTTTCCCTATTTCCCCCACAGCAACATCTGCTGTAGACTGAATGTAGGTAAACATCAAATTTCATGTGTTGAAACCTCATTTCTTATGTGATAACACTTGGAGGTGAGGCTTCTAGGAGATGAGTAGGCCATGAGGGCTGCCCCCATGGATGCAATGAATGGCCTAATAGGAAAGGTCCCAGGGATGCCCCTCCCTTCCGCCACATGAAGCTGCAGTGCAGGGTGGTCTGTGACCCAGGACGCAGTTTCTTCACAGCCCGGGATCCGCCTACCTGTCGGCACCTTAACTTTGGGCGTCCCAGTCCACAGCTGAGAGCAGTCAGTTTCTGTTGTTCCAAATTCCCCTGGTCTACAGGATTCTTTTAGAGCAGCACAGATGGACTTTGACATCATTTCACAGTGGAGGAGATGATGGACAGATTTCCTAGCTTTTG
This sequence comes from Noctilio leporinus, assembly GCA_004026585.1. NCBI lineage: Eukaryota > Metazoa > Chordata > Mammalia > Chiroptera > Noctilionidae > Noctilio > Noctilio leporinus. The sequence goes on from PVIW01000016.1 coordinate 1,178,394, forward strand.
ACAAAACTGATTCCTCCAACTTTTCGCTCATTGACACAAGCAAAGGCATCATTCCTCAAAATAAAACGACAACTTAACCTGAATATTTCTTTATCTTGAGGAGACCGTAAGGACTCACCCCATCATGATTCACATCGTGATCATGTCAATCAACACAGAGTCCAAGACCCTCAAGTAATCTCTTCCTCTCCCGATATAGGGCCCTGTACACCCCCGAGATCATCTCCTGTCCACCTTAGTAACCAGCCCCTGAAACATTGCCATCGTGTCTGTTTCAGCTCATAGTCTGTCATCAGGAAGATCCCCTACGACACAAAACTATTTTCGGTGTTCACTCCTTGCTCTAATGAAGCTCTGCAGTTCCGTAGGAAAACTCACTTTGGAGCCACCCCCCCCCCCCCCCCACGCTTTAGATTCCATCATTCAGCACCAGGTTCGCTCCCTTCTAACTTTATTCAAGGAACTCACCAGTCTCCAAGGTGATGGATGGTTGGTACTTCTTCACTTTCACCCATCGCGGGTCATCACGGCCACACTCAGCTGATAACCTTGTTTCTTACTCACTGCAGAAAAATATATAAAAGGAAAGAAAAAAGGCCTTAGAAGAGAATTTTACAACACTCACACCAGTTTAGCTGAATCATTTTTTAAAGTACTAAAAATCCTTGGATTTCTCACTGACTTTTCTGACTCATAACTTAGATGAAGTCTATGAGGAATTCTTGTCATCTCTTCATGTAAAGGAGATTCTGATTCCAAACTTTACAAGGGCAATAAAATGTTGATTTAAAAAAAAAACTAACCAAACTGTTAAAAGAAAGGCAACCTACACAATTTTTCTTATAAACATACATATAAAAATTTTACACAAAATATGAGCAAATAAAGGGTACCAATATATAAATAGGGTGATACATGATAACTTTATTGAAATGAAACAAAGATAGTTTAACATCTGAAAATTCATTAATATGATCAATACCATTAACGAAAAATAGAGTAAAAAATGGGATGAAGTTGGTAAGGTAGGAATGTCTTTGGAAAGATTCACAACCAGTTTATAATGTAAATTTACCAAACTAGAACCAGAAATGATATCTTTTAATGTAGCATCCTAATAAATAATATTAAAACAAATTTTGATAATCATCATGCTTAACAGTGAGATAACAGCCAATGTGTTATTATTGTACTAGAAGTTATAATCAATACAACTTGAGACAAAATATTATCAACTACTAAGTAATAAATTGAACATAAATCTTACACACCTCTGCATTTAAAATTACAGAGCTTTATTGCGATCAATTTAAGGTACATAGAGAGGATTATACTCTGTTCATAGAAAGACTCAATGCTGGATATATTGGATACAAATACATATATATTTAGTTTGAATATGTATATAGTTATTGAATTTGGATATTCATACATAAACACACATATATTTAGTTTGGAGATTACATATAATGTGTATATATATGCAAATATATGTATATTATTAAACAGAACATAAAAGGAACTAAATATAAAGGATAAAAGTGATAAATCAGAACATATTATAATCAAGAACTAATGAACATCAAAATACAGCATTAATAGAGTGCAATGGCCCTGGTGGGAGCTCAGTGAATAGGCACCAGCCTGTGAGCCCAAAGGTCATTGGTTTGATTCCCAACCAGGGCACATAACCAGGTTGCAAGCCAGGCCTCCAGCCAGGTCTGTAGCTGGAGGCAGGTGAAAGGCAACCATATGTTGATGTTTCTTCCCTGTCTGCCTCTCTCCCTCCCCCTCTCTCTGGAAATAATAAATGCAATCTTTACAAAAAATAAACATAGAGTGCAATAGTAAGACAGAGTGAAGGAAAATAATTTCAAAATATATAATGAACAAAGGCTTAAATCTTAAATATCTAAAGAATGTCTGTAAATTATTATGTTACAAGCAATTCCTCCAACCCAAAGAAAAAATCTGCAAAAGACTTAAACTTTCAATTCACTAAAGAGGATATGCAAAAGGCACATAAAATAGGAAAACTGCAAAATTTCATTAGGCAATTGGGACAAATTAAAATACGCTACTGCTGTCCACCCAGAAAAATGACTAAGATAACAAGGGACAGACAATTCTAAGAGTGCGTGAGGATTTGGAGCAATTAGATTGCCCATGTGCTACAGGTAGGAATGAATTAAACTGATATTTTGGAAGTGTTTGGCAATATTTACTAAAGTTGAAATACGCATACCTTATGATCCAGAAATGTATTCCTCGGATACAAACAACAAACGTGCACATGTGTTCACCCAAAAGCATTTATGAAAATAACCATGCCAGGGTTTTTCCATAATAACCCCAACTAGGAAACAATCTAACTGCCCACTATCAGTGAAACTGATCAATTAAGTGTAGCATATTCACACGAAGGATAATATGATGCTAAATAAATGAAATGAACAAAAAACTTCAACTATAAGCAACAGCAGGTACGATTCTGACGAGCATAATGTTGAGCAAAAGGAGATAAAAACACATGTCATTCCGTGTACAGCAGGTTTAAACACAGACAAATTCATTCTGTATTGTTAGAAGTCAGATGCTGACTCCCCTTCAGAGGGGTAGTGATAGGAAGGGAGAACAAAAGGGGTTACGGGGAGCTACTAATGGGCTATTTTTTGATTGGGCCCATCACTCCAGATATGTTTGCTCTGTTAAAGAGATCTGAATGGCATGTATATGACTTTCACACTTTTCTTTATCTATGCGATTCTTCAACTTTAACAACCAAAGGAGATCCCTAACTTTACCAGCTCCTGCCACCTTGATGGCCACCATGCTACTATTCTCAGCTGTTCTCATTTATTCTTTGCAATAACTCACACATGTGAGCCCATGCACATGCCCCCCCCCCACACACACACACACTACTCTCAGGAAAGCTACCAGAATAGACCTTTTACAATGAAGTCACACTTACCACCCTCCAGTGGCTTTCCATCTCTGTCAAGTTAACACCCGAAGCCCTTGCCGCAGCTTACAACACCCCGAATAACTGAGTTTCTGCCTGGCCCTCTCAACTCACCACTTCTTCTTGTCCTGCTACGCTGGCTTGCTTGCTTTCAGGGAAGTGCTTCCAGTTAAGTGCCCTACCCCGCTTAGAATACGCATCTGCACACAGCTAGCTATAAGATGCATTTTCTCCCTTCATCCTGTTCTTCAATTTCCCCTTGGAAGTGGAAGTGAGGTTGCCACTTACCTCCCTACTGACAAAACAACACGTTGCCATCGCTTTCTATGCCTGTACGCTGCAGGTTTCACTGCATACATATATTACATATTATTTCATTCATTTTCTTTTCACCTGGTAGAGTTTTCTATCACAGGAGGTATTTGTTTTGTTCAAACCTCCATCTCCAGTATTTAGAGTCACACCTGGCACATTTGTTGAATGAATGAATACTTTGCTGTACAACTGGGAGACAGGAAATGAGAAAATTGCTTAAATAAAGTTAATGCCTCGTTTTTCAAAGTAGGGAGTCATATATTTTAAAGTGGGTATCGCTAAAAGGAAAAACATTAGATTTACGGCCAAGAAACTAAAAAGCAAATCTAAAAAGCAATAAAAGTTAAAAAAAATGCACATCTTCAGAGATAAGAATTTAAGAAAAGTAGCCGATAATAGTAGAGCTATGTCCTATTTCAGTCTTCAGCAGAGTTTGGGTTTTTAAATCATATGCATTTTAAATTTCCCTTTTTAATATCCATAGGATCCGTAATGATGTTCCCTCTTTAATTTCTGATACTAGTAATTTGTGTCTTCTCACTTTTTTTTTTATTTAGTTAGCCTGACCAGCTAACTAAGAACCAACTATTGGTTTTGTTCTTCTCTATTGATTTTCTGGCTTCCATTTCATTGATTTCCAGTATAATTCTTTTTATGCGTAAATAATTTAGAAGAAATGTTAGACACTTGATGAGTTTATCATTTTCTAGAAGACATTTTCTTTGCATCTGCCAAAGATCTAGATACAATAGCAAACTGTGTTCACCTTTAACCAGATATCAATATTTGAAACCAAGCTTGGTCTTTTACTCTAATGTATGAGAATACCACTATAGCTTTAAGACAGCTTCTTCTCCTTGAAAGTCACCTAGCTCCAATTTCTATTCCCCTACCTTGCAAGGCTGATGAAAAATTCACTCAGGCTTCCAGCTTCTTGATTATCTCTTTGAGCTGCTTGCTTTAAAAAAGAAATGCTGAACTAACTATTGTGTTTCTATTTTGGATTTCCTTCTCCTCTTGGATTTTAGCATCATATATATATATATTTTTTACCTCTCAGTTCACTTTTCACGTGATTCAAATCTATTTGTAAATAAGTATGTTGTTCAATATTCTAGCTGTTCCCAATGGAAGGTATCCTTTTAACGTTATTCAACCTGCCATTAGCAGAAGCAGAAAGTCTGGCATTTTCATTTCTTAAAAACATTTAATTCCCTTCTGAGATGATTTGCAGGTTATCCATTTATTGTGTTTATTGTTAAATGGATATATTCCCTGTTAGAATGAAATATTTTCCCACAGCAGGGTGTTTACCTCTTTTTGTTAATTGGTGTATCTCTGGTGCCTAAAACAATGTCTAACACGTGATAGAGGCTGCTTACTAATTATGAGTCCAACAAATAAAACCAAATAAATGAAAAACTGGAAGTGCTCATTTTGACAACAATGTCTACTTTTTGGTTGCTTAGTGTGCTTCACCTGTTCCTAAAAAAAAAAAAAAAAAAACAAACCCACAAGTTAGAAGAGATACAATAAAATATCATTCAATTTAGTACCTGGCACATGTTAGATAATCAATAAATGCTGTTGAGCAGGTTAACAAAGAGTCAAGAGACATCCTTGTTTCAGTAGCACATGGCTCAACTTCTTAAGGTATTGAGTTTCCCACGGCTTCCCACCTGAAATTGCCAGGCAGATGTCAAAAAAAAATAATAGGCTCTGTACTGGACATGCAGCTGCTTGATAAATACTTGCTGGCATTTATATCAGCACTTGACTGGTGTGTGAAAGCATTTCTACATACACCAGTACCTTACAAAAAGAAACATTCGTTTGTTAAAAAGATACATTCTTAAAGACAAATAAGTGCATCTATTATATAGATTTGATTATGCAAATAATTATGTATATTACTGATAAGATAAATAACTGTTTAATGATTTCAAGTACCTGTCAACTATCTAAGCTTTGCATACAGAATGAGGAAAAATGAGACAAAAGAATGTGGCCTCTAAGCACTCACTATCCAACACCATCTTCAGAAATGTCATACATTTAGAAAAAAGGCATATATTTAGGAGAAACAAAAAGCTATAAATAATGCCATATTACTTCAGTTCAATGTATTGCCTTTCAAATTTAATTTGAAGTTAGATGTAAATTAAGGTTTAAAAAGTAATTAAGCAGCAATTTGCATTTAAAAACTGGGTGAGTACATATCACTGTTTCTCAGTATTTGTCTTTTCCTCTTATCATGTCTAAAAGTTTTTAAAAATGCACCCCTAAGAGATTTCTCTTCTGATGTGAATATAATGGAAAAGCTTTCAAAATAAAAATAAAAGGCACCCTTTCAAACAGGCATTCCTCAGTTACTTTAATGGCAACTCCACAAGGTGATGATTAAAGGTGGGTTTGGAACCAAATATGACCACATGAAACCAAAATATATTGGGATGATCAAATATAAAACTGATGGTGAAGCAGCCTCTTCAACAATACCTCTGCCATCTAGAATATGATGACTTGACAAAACAGAGTCCTGTCGCATAATAGCCAAGATCAGTAATAGTTCTCTTTCAGAAGAGAACTTACTGAGTATCCATGGTGGGTGTTTGTGTCTGAGACTGAGCTACCATCAGGCCGCTCCTGGTAACCATGTTCCACCTACCTCACCTCTTAACTGTTCATTCGTTTCCAGTCAAAAGAAACATATGATTTTCATATGGAAACAATATGTAAGTAAATATCATAAAACACACACGACTCCCTAATGCTGATAGAGATCTGGGGAGAGTTACCGTTTTCTCGCCATTTGATAATCATTCAGTAAGCAGTGCTCTTATTTCATACTGTAGTAAGTAGCTTAGGGGGGAAATTATTAGAAAAGACATGAGCTATAACTTCAACTTGAAAAGAAGCATTAATTTACTGTCACACCTGTGTTGGCTTTCAAACGTAAAATAGTTGAGGTTTAGAAACTTTGGGTGACTCTAAGTATTTCCTCATAATCTCCCCTTATTCAAAAGACTGTAGCATTTTTAAAAAATTATATTTCCCAAAACAAAGTTGGTTGCCTTCAGAAATACAGAGGAATTTAATCAGTTTTATATCTTATAATACCCCAGCTTCCACTAATACAAGAATATAAAACAGAGAATAAACTTTTCAACTGGACTTCTGCAGGTGCACATTGGTATAGGCTATATCTAGGCTTCCCATTCTAGGATACATGGCCACAGCCTGAGAAATTTGCCTTGCAAGAACAGTTATCCAAATCTGCCAAAAACCACTCCAAAACCGAAAGAAGAGTCTGAACATGGAGAACCCAATGCGGAGAGTTAACTCCATATAAGCAAGCAAGCAGCAAAATGAATGTGAACACAGACCTACCCCAGGGCGGACTTTCCGTGCATACAAGGAAGGAGAGGAAGATACCTGGTATCTTATATTCGAAAGATGGTTTTCAGGTGATTACCAGGTGTTGTTTTCGGAGCTGGGTATGTAGAAGGAACCAAAGCATATAAAACGAAGTAAATGTCTAATTTCTAACTGTTACATTCTAGTTTGGGGGTGGGGGGATGGCAGGAGAGAGAGAAAAATTAAAATTGTCAGTAAGTCATACAGAACAGTAAGTGGTGATGAGCACTACAGAGAAAAGAGCTGGCACGGAGGAAGAGCATGTTGATGAAGGGTGGCAGCTTTAAAGAGCATCTACTTAGAAGCCAACATGGAGAGGTGGAAACCCTGAGGTGTATGAACGTGACCATGTTGATACCTAGGGGGAAACTCCTGAGGGCAATAAGATGAGGTTCAAAGCCACCGAGGGGTTTCTGGCTGCCTACTAGCACAATGAAGGTCATAGCCACACAGAATCAAGGATGGCAAACTGTGTATGGGCTAAAGATGGGTGAGTACAAAGCCCACAAACAGAGGAAGAAACTGCCATAATTCAGGTGAAAGGAAGCTGTGGCTTGTACCAGGAGAGTGAAGACAGAGATGGTAAGGAGTTTTCAGAGGCTGAGCATTTCAGAGGCAGAGGGCATTTGGTAGTGCATAAGAGAAAAAGTAGTCAGGTACAGCTCGCAGAACACATGTCTAAATAGCTAGAAGAACTGAATGGGCTAATAACATAAACTGGGAAAACTTGCAAGAGTAGGTTTTTTCTAGGAAAAAGAAGAGAGCCTAGTTTGGGACAAGTTCAATTGACGACCTCTATTCATCATCACAGTGAAGATGTTGAGTCAGAAAGCAGAGAAGACCGGAGACAGATCCACATCTGGGAGTTACTAGCATAGAATGAACTTCTGGGGTGAAAAGCCATGAGAATGGGAGACAGTGAGAAAGGACTTGGTGTAAAATGAAAACACCTAGTTAAATGGTGGCTGGACACTCAGGCCCAACAAGGGAAGAAGGTCTGGGATGTGGAGAGGAGCCCGAGAGGGAAGTCAAGAGACAGGTGTCCTGGGAGGGAATAAAGGATTTCAGGGATTAGTGACAGTCACATAAAACAAGCAGGGAGAAGCAAGCAGGGGCGACTTTGACAAAAGTAGTTTTCTGGAGGCGTGGACCTGACAGCTAGCCTGGGAGGTTCATGTGAAAGCAGAGGGACGGAAAATGGACACGGGGAGTATAGATGCACTTCAAAGACTTCTTCTACAAAGGCAAAAATAAGAAAGAAAAATGTGCACTATCTGAAGAGGAAAGCAAGACCGAGAGACTTTGTTTCTCCCCTAAGATGAAAGAATGCTGGTATGTTTATGACCAAGTTCTAATAGCAAACAAACAGACATACACATCAAGGGTGCAGGAAGAGACGGACGGGGGACACGGCTCTGCCGTGAGCCCGTCCCGGCAGAGGCAGACAGAGGGGTTGTGTGATGAACACTGGAAGACAGCCACCTCGTTCTTGTCAAGAGAAGAAAAGCGGATTCTATTTTTTAAAAAAGGGGGGCGCACTTAAGTGTGTATACTTGCTGTGCAAACTGTGGAAGTTCTTTTCTAATGACTTTGGGACTTTCTGGGAAACAAAAGCAAGGTCATCATGAAAGAATAAGGGTTGGGAAGGGCTTATTGAGGATCGGGGTGGGGTGGAGGGAGGCATAGCCGTGAGCCAGGAAAAGTGAATGGCGGCAAGAATACAATGTGGTTTCCGGGCAGCCATGCTGAAGCTCCTGGCCGAAGCTTTCATATGAAATGTACCACACTGTGTATATTTACTCCAGCGCCTTTCAGCTACCAAACCATATGCATGGGGTGGACAGAGATACGAGATGTCCAAAGGCTCCAGGGTAGCTGACTTCACCAGTTATTATATTAGTATCAATGTACAGACATCTGTTTAACTGTTTGGGTTGTGACAGAATAGTGTTCTGTTCGTCTTGTTGCTCACATTTGTCCTAGTTGTGGTCATGGGGAGCACTGTCACTTGGTTCTGGGTCTCTCCGACACACACTCATAATTGTGCTTTTTTAAGTGTTTGTTGCATTCTTCCTTTTTTTTATATAGCCCTTTTTCACTTTCTGGCACTTCATAATGTCCCAGGCTCACCTTGTATATTAACCACTCCAGTCCTAGACTCAGCCATTTCCTCAGGAAGCTCTGAAAATCAATACATTTTTAAATTCAAAAAGACTTAAAATTCTTTTGTCCTATTATCCTTCTCCAAGGCAATGAATGCTTCGGTTTCTACATGAAATTTCAATAAAACAGATATATAGGTTACAGTACAGCAAAGTACAGTCCCCACACTGATTGTTAGAAAACTAGAGATAGCTTGTATCGACATAGACCCTCATAAGACCAGGTACCATTATAAGAACTTGACAATTAACTCATTTAATATTTACAACAACCCTATAGGAGAGTGTGATGGCCCCTTTCTTAAATGTCTTATGTAACGCTCACAACAAAACATCATGAGGTAGTTAATGTAGTTAATATTATTGCTGCCATTAAGACAATTACTAAAAAGAAATTTGTCTCCTTGGCTACAGTGGAGCTGAAAAAAATAAATCAATTTCTCTTCATTATTTCTAGTTCAAAATAATGCAATAAGATGTAATATATAAAGGTTCTTTTAAATTGAAATAGTGTGGTTCAATGATTTCCCAATTTCCCTGGTTTCGTCAGATCTCTCTGTCTCTACACTTTCTGCATCTGTAGGTAGATAAATAAATGTTGATAGATAGGCAGATAAGTACTTACCACACCAAACCAAATTATTTCATTACATGTCTCTCACTACATGTTTCATTTGCCTACATAACCAAGAGTGGTTTCTTATCTATTATTATAAAGAAGGTACAAATAATAGTTTAATGATTAAATAAGGGACATCAATGCTAAGATGAGAAGTTTTCATATGTTAGATACTCATTAAATCATTTTAAAAGTATTGAAGAGAATTAAATATAATTACTTGTAGGGGTTCTCAGATTATGACCAAATCTATATTGTTAGTCTTATAATTAGTATTATATTTCAATAAACTCTAATACCATAAAAGAGGCCACAATTTTTAAGGATGTAAAAGATAGGAGAAATATCTCTGATTTTGTTTATTAAAAGTGTCTCTAAGATTCAATACTAATATTACTGCCTAAGCAACAGAAATTTACATAGAGTAATTGAATTGGAATTCAATTCAATTTTACTAGCATATATTTTCAGTATAATTTATGACTGCTTCATTTTGAAATAGTTATTGTATTTTTAAAGGTAGATTGGTAAAGATCAGTCCAATTCTCTGTTTAACTTATCTAATGCTTGAGCTTTAATTGAGTTTATCCATCAAAGTCACATTTCATTTGGAGAATGGATGTCAGGCTACAGCAGTTAGCAATAATGAAGGAAAGGACTTTAAATTAACTAACAATAGTATCTTAGAACAAAAATGGAAGTCTATATTCATGGTAGACTTAGAGCTTTAATTCAAATTTAAAACATAGCTGAATACTGAGTGATGCTCAAATCATTAGTTAAAAGGAGTATCACTAGAAATTGAAGGCATATGAAAGATATTTAAGCCTAGTAAATGTATATGTCCCACTGGGCCACATATAGGATTGTGCCCATATGAAGACAAAAAAAATTAAGTCAGGAGCATGACAAATAACTTATATTTACATATAATTCATATATAAACAGGCTTTGGTTTGCAGATTTAACATACCCATTATAGGGATGTAGCTCATTATAATCAGGATACAAAGGTTTTTTTTCCTAAGACAAAAGGTTTTAGAAAGTGGAGGAAGAGAATGAAGAAAAATACAAACTTTATCAGTATATTCTGGGTAATTACTGTTGTCCACAGCTGGTGTGTGTTATTTCCCCAGTTCTAGAATACCTTGTTGAAGAAGACGACAAGGTGTATAGCAAATGACAGAACTCCCACATTAGGTGCATGCCTCATGAAGTAGGGTTGTTATGGTAGAAACGCCAAGTAAAAGGCTCTACTTATCAAAATAGTAAAGTAAAAGCAATATTGCATCCCTGGAGAGATATCAGATCCTTGCCACCACCTGAGCTTGACAAATGCGGGACTCTTGATTGTGCCTATGAGCCTGCCTACGTGGCCTATGGAGAAGGAAGACAGAAGGATTTGGAGGAGGGCAGTGGATTATCATAATTTAACAATGTGGTTGTAGTTGTTGTTCTGAATGTGTTCTGAATATTCTCTGTGTGTGTGTGTGTGTGTGTGTGTGTGTGTGTGCATATAATCCAGTATAGAGCTTTTTGATCTGATCAGGCCATTAAAAATTTTATTAAAAAGCCCTCTGAAATTGTCTCCTTTCAGTCATCATGGCCAACAAAGTATCTTCATAGTTCTAGGCCATCTCTACTCCCCACTTCTATTCCAACATAGTTTGCAATGAGTTGGTCACCTTTCCCTTCCAAAGGCACCACACTGGTCCATTGCACTGATGGTTTCATGCAACTGGAAGTAGTTGGTTTCAAGCAACTACTTGAGACATTTTGGGGAGACATGTGCAAGCCAATGGGTAGAAAATCAATCTCAGAAGAATTCAGATCCCTACCACTTCAACAAAATGTCTAGGGGGCTGGTGATCCGGACCTATCAATAGAATCTAAGATGAAGGGAAAGTGGCTGCGCCTGGCCCTCTTAGAATAAGAAAGAAGCATATTTGTTAGACAATTGCCTGTTATTAGAATTTGAAGGCAACATACACTTCCTTTGGGTGAGCTCCTCCTACCCAGTTAATGAGGAGCCCAAAAGCCTGTAGTTTTGAGTGAGGTGTGAAACCAGAAGCTGGCTTTCATCAAGTCCAAATGCCATGAAAGCTGACATGCTCCCTGGGTTTTACAAACCTAAACTCTCAGGAGCTCTAAATGCCGGGGCCAGGTGAACTCAGGCACCAGCCTTCCCACTTTGGGTTAGAACTTTGGCAGCCTCTACATATGTGAGAAACTGCTCTGGCTTTCTGTTGCGCTCTGACAAGGACTGAGGGTTTAACCATGAGCCACCAAGCCACCAATGTTTGTCTTCCAATCACCCAGTCACCAAGTTCACTTGGGCAATCAGGAATTCTTGGCTGATCACCTTAAAGAAGGAACGTAACTATTGTGAAAGTAAGTAGCCTATGAATATCATACTGGCCCTTCTGTTTCAAACACTGTGCTCTTTAGAAAATGATTCATTTATTAAGATGTAACTTCACTGCATGTAGCAGGAACCAACTTAATAAGAGAGGAACTAAAATAGAAGCCTATTCTTTTTCACAATGCAATCGAACTCACAGTTTTACCATAAAAGTTATATATTAAAGTATGGTTCTTTATATTTCCCCAAAAAAGTGATATTAGATTTAAATAAAGTATAATAAGTCTATAAACTCTGTACACAGTCTCAGATTATTTAACTTCAAAAAATGGAGCATAAAAATCGGGTCCACCCTCCTTACCCATTCATAGCATAAGGGTGTATTTTAATTTACCCTTAATTTAGCCTGGGTTTGTTACTTACAAACTTATAGAGACTCAAACCCTCAGTTTCTTCATAAGTAAAACAGGACAAAACTTATCTTTCATTTTTTTGTGAGAAACGTTACCTTTCATTTTTAAAAGACAAAATGCCTATAGATTTCCTAGTATGGGGTTTCTGTTTAGCACTGATCAACAAAATGATTTAATAGCTAAGAAATACAGAAAATGAATAACTAAATAAATAAAACAATGATCAAGTAGGAATGTCAAATAAATACCCTCAGTTACAAGATACATTTTTTCAATGTAATTTTATTGTTGTATTACATCCATCCCATTTCCCCTCCCTTCTCTCCCCTTCCCCACCCACCCACTCTCCTCAAAAGTCAATCCTACTTTTTGTCCATGTCCATGGTTCTTCCATGCTAGTTCCTTGATTAAACTGCTCCCCTTCTTTGCCTTCTCTCCCTACTCCTCCTCCCCTCTGCCCACTGAAGGTCTATTCATTGTATTCATGTATATGGTTCTGTTTTTCTTATTCGTTTTGTTCATTAGCTTCCTGTAATGGGTGAGATCAAGATACATTTTATCTTATAGATGTATGTATGTATAACTAGATAGATAGTATGTTTATATACTTATATATTCATGTATTATTTTCTACAAAATAGGTCTATCTATATTTGAATGCAGGCAATACTTGGATTTGCTTGGAGCAAAACATGTTCTCTATAAATGAATGGCTCCTTCTGAAGCTGTATCCTTGTCAAAGGTATAACGCATACAAAATTGCCAAAATGCAGCCAATAATAGAACATTATCTCACAGGCCTGACCTTCATTAAGAACAAGCAGAACAGTATTAAAGTGGGTGAACAGTAATTGAAATTAGGACTTTTTTTGATGGAATAATAATAGTTTGTCATACTTATAACAAGTACAGGCTCAGTAACAACAAAACCTTCATTTCTAAAGCACTTTGTAGGTAACAGCTAAAGACATTTTTCACTAGCACTTGGGTTCAGGAAGTTGAAGGTGGGGAAGAGTACAAAGGTTTGGCAACCTCACACTTTCATTTTAGGATGAGAATTTTTAAGAGATAAGAGGTGAGGATTTTCACACCTATGTTCATCGGAGGTATTGGCCTATCATTTTCTTTGTTGTATCTTTACCTGGTTTGGGGATGAGAACATTACTGGCCTTGTAAGAAGAGTTTGGGAGTCTTCTCTCTTCTTGGCATTTTTGTTATAGTTTGTGAAGGATCCATGTTCCTTCTTCTTTGAATGTTTGGTAACATTTGCCTCCGAAACCATCCGGTCCAGGGCTTTGGTGTGTTGGTAGTTTTTTTGATTACTGCATCAATTTTGCTGGTTGTCATCATTTTATTCAGGCTTTCTGCTTCTTTCTGATTCAGTCATGGAAGACTGTATGTTTCTAGAAATTTATTCATTTCACCCAGGTTGTCCAATTTCTTGGCATATATAGTTTGTAGTTATTTCTTACAATCCTTTGTATTTCTGTGGTATCAGTTGTTACCTCTCCTCTTTCATTTCACATTTTGTTTATTTGGGTCCTCTTTGCAGGGCACCACCCCTCCTTCCACTGAGGCCGAGGTGGGTAGCTACCCACACATAATCGGCGCTTGGACCCTTTAAGGGAAGAAAAAAACAAAACAAAAAACCCAAAGACTGTGTGCTTGTCTCTGGTGGTTTCGCCTCTCCCCAGAGAGCAGGCTTACAGGTGGGAGCCATCCACCCCCATCCGGCCGCCTGAGGGGCTCCCTGCGGGGCTGAGACGGACTAGGTGCAGGTTGACTCCCCAGCTGGGGCTGGTGCCGGAGGCCACCTACTCCCAAGTCAACAGACTGTATGCTGTGATGCATCGTCTTGTTTCAGGCCTCCTGTCATCCTGTCGGGGTGAAGGAAGAGACTAGCAGCTACGCTGTAACACTGGGCTGCAGGGGTGGGGTGCTGGCCGTGAGCCCCCACCCCTCAGCCGCCACAGCTCCCCTGCTGCACTCCGGGTGGCATCTGCAGCCAGCCCTGCCCTGCCACCTCTGTCCACCCTCGTTCTCGGGCCAGGCTGCGGCCTCCTCCTCTGTCACACTCTGCCAGGTCACGGTTCCGGTGAGGCCTCCTCCTCTGTCACACTCTGCCAGGTCACGGTTCCGGGGATGCCCCAGCTGGGGTCTCAGACCCCAGCTCCTGGCAGCGGCCAGGTGCGCGGCCTGCCCAGGACAGAGGGCGCAGAGACAAGTCTGGGTGCCCACGTGCGGGTTCTTGGAGGGTTTCTTCCCACAGAGAATATTTTAAATTCCTCACAATGGCTTCTGTCCCAAGTCTGCACGCCAGAGGTGCAGGGCTGGGCAGCCGCTCCTGCAGGGGTGCCTGGGCCAAGCATTGGCAGTGCCCGCTCTTGCCCGTGTACACGCCCCTCACGCGTGCTCTGCTCACACTCAGCTCTGCGACTTAGCCGCGGACCGGTGCCCAGCTGGGAGCAAGTGCAGCCCTCCCGGAGTGATTGATTTTCCACATGCATTCCCAGTGTAGCACTTCTTTTTCAAATGATATTTAAAATCTCAAGAAAGATGAATATAGTACTTGAATAATGGTGGCACATGTGTAAAACATTAACACTGCCCTTTACCCATCTTGCAGATTTCACATGTACTTGTTTAAAATATGAGCAGTGCCACGTGGCTTCCAGCATCTGGCCTACAGATGGAGAATTGTGGGCACCAAAATATCAGATCTATTTTGGTGGAGTAATGAATACCCCTGCGTATGTTGTCTTTGAAAAAGAAAGTTTGATAGTTTCATGCAAAGTGCAAGTTAAAAAATGAGCGTATTCCTGCTAACTTGTAAAAACTTATGTTGAGTACCTTAATGGATGTCACGTAGGATAAAGACCTTTGAATAAGATATGGGCATTAAAAATAAAAACCCAAGGTTAAAATAGCCCTTGACATATGATAGGTTAAGAGCACAGATATATCACCTTTGACAAAGAAAACTCAGCCTTTCTTCCAGTAACTTAAGAGTTTCTATAGAGAAAAACTTAGATAATCCACTGAGAGGCTTCAGAGAAGACATGAGTGACTAAGTCATATCAAACTTTTAGAACGGAAGTCATCACAGGTTTGACAGGAAGCTAGGTAAGGATTTTTGCAAAGAATCACGTTCACAATGCACGTTCTCCTTCCTAGATAAAGCTACTTCGACCCTGCAAATTTGTCCACTACTCAACTACCATTTTATGTTTTTTATATTGCTCTTACCTCTTAGGACTGGAGCCTGTTACTGATCCCCTCTCTCACAGATTTTGGTTTTGAATGCCCTCGAGACCCTCTACAATATGTTTAAAGTAGAGTGTCACATACAACACACAGAACTAGCTTTCCCGATCAGGGGACCTGAAGCAGTCTGTCCTGCAGTGATAGTGTCAACCACATAGGGTGTAACTGCATTGTACAAAAGTTGGCATTAAAAGCAGGAAGTGTAGATGTCAAAACATTCTATAACACTAGAGTGCATTTCCAGAGGAGTACAATAATGTCTTGTTCTACTTTTCGCTGAAGTTACTTGTCTATAAAAATACTGAGTCAGTAGGAAATGAGTTAATTTCCTTTAAAAAGTCTTTCATGTAAACTGACATTTTCTGAATCAAATTATTTGTTTGAAAGATTTCCCTTTTGAAACTTTTTTTCAGGTACATGATATTCCAGAGAGAGTTACTCAGTCTAATCCTACAGATAAGCATTTTATCCATAAAAAAAGATAAATCGATCCATTATTCTCAAGAATTTCACTGAAAATCACTTAAAAGTCAATCAAATGTAGTTCAACACACTGTATTTGTGCTAGTGTGTACTTCAGTTTAACACAATTTTACATTTTAATTTTAGCATGTTATTTTATGTTTGCTTTTCCTGCTATTTAAGTTTTCCATTAATTGCTTTACTCCCATTTTTTTGGCAAGGGCAGTCAACCAAAATTATTTTCACACTGAAGTGTTCATTCTGGAAAATAAGTCATGATATTTATTGTCTTTTGCTTGAGATATTGACCTTAAAACTGCCTATCCAACATAATATATAGGAATGGGCAAAAGTGGGTGTACAGTTGATCCTGTGGAAAATAATACAATAATAAAACAACACTAGAAGAAGAAATGATGTGTTTCATGTACTCACAACTACAAGCCTACTTTTGCCCCACCTCTATATACATGTATACATATATGTGAAGCACATTCTGCCTTCAAATCACAATCTTAATTTTCCTTTCACTAAACATAAGAGAATAACATTAGAATCAAGAGAAGTAATTTCTCTTCATTATAAGAGAGAAGAAATTAAATTTCTATGCATGGAATTTACATGCATCTCACTCCCCAAAGCTCCCCATACTCGAAGTGAATTTGCCAGTCTCTATTTTATTAAAGGAAGAATGAAAAATGTCCAAAGACTTAAAAATTTTTTTCAGAAATACAAAGGCCATTGTTTGCTTGATAAAGATGAAAATGATGTGTTGCAAGTGTTTACTCAAAATAAGAGAGGCAATATAAAAGATTTCTGTTCAATATTCTAGGGAACAAGAGAACTAAATGGGTGTGGATTCAAGAGCAACATATGCTTCTAACACTATTTATAGAACATAAAAATTAATTATTTGATCAATTTTAACTATTGTCACCTCCAAAACTTTAACTAATTTGCATCCTAAACATCTTTATGTTTTTCTTGTTGTTGTTAGGGGGGATACTTAGTTAATCTTAATTACTCTATTTCTTATTTATTTAAAGATTTTATTTATTATTTTTAGAGAAAAGGGCAGAGAGGGAGGAAGAAAGGAAGAGAAACATCAATGTATGGTTGCTTTTCACCTGCTTCCAACAATGGACCTGGTTGAAGACCTGGCTTGCAATGTGGTTATGTGTCCTGATTGGGAATCAAACCAGCAACCACTGGGTTTGCAGGCGGGCACCTTATCCACTGGGCCACACCGGCCTTATTGACCTATTTACCTATTTTTAGAGCTAAAGATTTACAAAGTAAACTATCTACTTAATTAATTGGAATATACAGTATTTTATTACCAATAGAGTAACTATATATAAAATTCTAATATATATGAGTATAATAGAAAAAATAGAAAAATGTGCAAAAATTTAACTAGAACTTATACATATTAAGCAATTTCATCTTGTTGTTAAAATTAAACAGTAGTTATAAAATAGAAAAATAGTGGTTATGAAATCTGTAAAATACATCATAGGGTTCTTGCAGGAAAATGTGGATATAGTGAGTACTCAAAAAAGAATGTCAATGTTATAAATATGTATGTTTTTATTTCAATCATATTAATGATAATAAACATGGCCAATAGTATAGTTCTGGGAACTAGAATGCCCAGATTTGAATACACTCACTGCTATGAAGTCGACAGTGATCTTAGCCAAATTACTTAAGCAAACTAAACTTTATAGTTTCTTCATTAACAAAGGGAAAGGAGTAGGTGGCACTGTCATCTCTCCTGAATTACATGTTAAATGGCAATAAAGAATTACATAGTAGCATACAAGAAATAGTGTTCTTCTTCTTCTTCTTATACTTTTTATTCAGGGACTGTAAAATTTGTAAAGAAACTTAAATGTCCCTTAATTCGATCATTCATCTGACGCTTGAAATCTCTTGGCAAACCTGACAAGTCATTTTTCTATTTTTAAATACCTCCTGAGGCAGTAGTTTCTCCTCTTTGAAAGGAAGCTATTTCCGAATTTTAAACTATTTTTCTTAAACGAATCTGAAAAGGTGGATTCCGAAAGCTTCAACTCACTGAATTAGTTCCGTCCCTGGCTGGTACACATTCAGGCCCTATTTCTTCTCCCTATGACAATCTTTCAAGTAACTAAAGGCAGTTGTTATATACCTAATAAGTAGGGTTGCTGTGTCATTTCTTGCCAAAACTGAGATGCATCTGGGAGTGAAAGGACCAGCGTGAAAAATGCTGAACAACATGTGTACAGCCTGGACTGTGGCAGGGAGACTGGGATGGCCAGTCACCCTCTCTGGTGCTGTCTCCCCACTAAGGGAAGCAGCCTCAGTCCCCTTGACTCCTGTTAGTGAGGCAGGACTGGTTCCACTGAGTGTCGCTGTTCTGATCTGTTTCCATCTCCATTTTCGCCCAGAGCCCCAGCCAGCTGAGCGCGGGACTGCACTGGAAAAGGTGGGAAGCTACCGCGGGGCAGGAGTCCCACGAAGCAGCTCTTGGCAGGAGGAACCAATACGTAATCACAGGGTTTTGAAACAAGTGGCTTTTTTTTTTTCCTGTTTCAGTATATTCTGATCATTCAGTTCTATGCTATGTGCATGCAACTGAGGTTTTAAAGAGAATATAAGACAAATTTAGGAACTAGGAACACAAACTTGATTAAATACAAAGGTTGAACAAGGAGAACTGAATATATAAATTTGACGAAAGGAAGTGGCGATACCGATTTTTAAACTCTATTTAAAAAGGGGAAATTTAGTTAGAACATCAAAATATCTTTCCAAAGAAAAAAGGATGGAGATATATATAATTTATTTATATATATATGTATAAATATATATAAATATATGTTTCTTACCAGTTCAAATTTATAAAGTGGTTGTATTTATAAAGTGCTGTATATGCATATAATCGGTAAATTCAGTTTATAGACTTTTCCTAAGATCATTTTTGAGGGCCATTATGCTATATAATAGTCTTCAGTTTTTATTCACTGCAAATGCTGCTTTGAATGCTTCAGGTAAAAATGTTGCAAAAATACTAATTATATAAAATAGTCTTAGGTTCCTGAGCCACATACATGAGGCAAAATTGGAATTAAAATAAATCAAATTGTTCTGTCAATTAACTTTACATCTCTTCAGTGATAAATACATTATGTATGAACGTGTAAACATTTCATGCTCCTTATTAAAATCAGGGAAACAAAATCCCACAACCACTTTGGGTTAATCCATATTAGGGAACTCATGGAATGGAGGTTATCATTAATAATTATAATCTATGATTAGTGTAGGAGCTGCTTTGTCGGAGTATGATTTAGTTGTATTATTTATAGTTACTTATCTTAATCTCATTTTTTCTCACAGTCGCTTTCCACTATAATTTATAGATCAAGATCCTGAGGCTCAGATTTTGACATGTGACTTGGATGGAAAGTAATGAAGCAGAAACTCAAACTTGGGAAGTCTTGGACTGGACTGTTATGTCCCATTGCCTCCACCCTGTTGAAATCGCACCTGACTCAGAAATGAGGGGGAGAAAAGTACAAATGGAAAGTGGACAGCTATGTCCTGGGAGCACCAGTGAGACCAGTTGGCTAGCATGGAAGACTTTTTTAAGTGGAAGTGAGCAGATGGGCTCAAAGCAAACCTTTGGGTCATAGCAATATACCTTATCTGATCACAGTCATTGGAAGAAAAGCATATAAAACGGTGATTGCAGGGGGAGGGGAGAACAAGGGGACTAAATGGTCATGAAAACAAATACAACAAAAATGATAAGTGAAGAAAAGGAAAGACGCCCGTCAGCAATGGCAGCACACTGAACGGTCCCAACTATAAGATATTCTGGAAAACTGGAAGTGTGGAGACAGTGAGGAGATGAGAGGCAGCCAGGCGTTCAGGGAGCGGGAGAGGAGCAGGAGGAACATGGGGATTTTTAGGTCAGAGAAACTATTTTGTAGGACATTGTCATGATGGATAAATGGCATTTGCCAAAACTTGTAAGAGCCCTAGAACTGCACAACAGAAAGAACAAACTCTAATGTAAACCTAAAAAAATTAATAAATCTGAAAAAAAAATTAATTTATTTTTAATATTTTATTTATTTTTAGACAGAGGGGAAGGAAGGAAGGAAGAAAGGGAGAGAAGCTTCAATGTATGGTTGCCTTTCACCTGCCTCCAGCCACGGACCTGGCTGGAGACCTGTCTTGCAACCTGGTTATGTGCCCTGGCTGGGAATCGAACCACAGAACTTTGGGTTTGCAGGCCAGCGCCTTATCCACTGTGCCACCAGCCAGGGCTGAAAAAAATTTTAATGGTAGAAGATCTCTCATAGGACTCACGTATAAAATTTCTAATGTTTATAATAAGCAGGTTCTCAAGTGAAGCCCCTCCTTCTTCTTGATGCTGGTCATCCTAAACCTGGCCAGAAAGATTTGCCTAAAATCACAGAAATATAAAAATATAGTATATTTTATGAGGAAAGAAGCTTAGGGTGATTGCTGAAATTCCTGAAATAGTAGTATAGTAGCAGGCATCACGGTGAACTTCCACAGAGAAACAGGAGTATATGTCAATACTAGCTGAAACAGATTTTCTTGTACTTTTGCATTAATCACCCTAATGACATTGTTTGAAGGAATAATTAGACATTTTTGTGTGGCTTAATGTTTTTTTAATTTGAGAGAGAAACATTTAACCTTGCTCTATTTTCCATCTCGGTAATAGCCAACAGACGGTGCGGAGATCATGAAAGTGGTGCTTTCGTGTGTCTGAAAGGGCTTGGCACGATCCTACACCTTTCCGTGCCAAACGCACGTTCCAGTACTCAGGCTCCCAAATAGGCCATATGCCTTATTAAATATGATGGGTTTGCCAGTATCCACATTTTCATCATTTTAGGAGAATACTGGCATGCATGTACGTATGTGTCAGTAAAACTGACTTAAGCTATTAGGGTGTGAACATTAATTTGACTTATCAGAATAACTCATTGGTCCTTACCTTTATGGCTATGGCATTAATGACCTACAATGTACTTGTAGAAGAGAGACAATTACCCAATTTAAAAACTCAGGTTTACCTTACAAAGCTATTTATTTCAGTCTCAGTGAAATAACTACCACCATGCCTATTTGCTGTGAATTTTAAGAAAAAATATTTTGTGTAATGGGGTAGCCATATGTGTATACATATGCAAATCCACTATGTATATCAGTATCCCTTCTGTAAAAGAAAGGGCATTTTAATAACAAAATGTGAAATAATTACAGCCCCACAGATAGGGATAAATTTAAATTAAATGAATTAGGCATTGTGCAATATTGCTTGTTTTATTTATTTATTTATTTATTCTTTTGCTAATGATTTCTAAAATGCAGTTTCTTTTTTACCAATCTTAGGACACAAATTTGGAAACTGATGCCCTAGTGTATTTTATGGTTGAAAAAATTCACTAAGTTTATGCACACATTTCCAGATAATTTCTATCATTAATTTTGAATTAGGAAAGCCTTATAACAAAAGAGCTCAAATAATATAAAGGTGGGTATAAAATGAACAAATAAATCAATTCTGAAGAAGCAATATAAAGAAATAAACATTTTAGATTCATTCAGTACGAAACACCCATTTTCTACTAAAACACTTGACCCATAGGTGTTCTAAAAACAAGATTTGACTAAATAACTGAACAGACACTACATTTCTATTGAAATGTTCTAGAGGCTACCATAGTGTAGTGAAGACTTTGAGTTCTAACATCTGCTCAAGAAGAAACATAATTAGACGTAAGATTTTAATGAGATTAAATACAGCATTAATAAATAGTGAAAATGATTGAATAAGACAATTCAGGTGATGCAAAGAAGCTGAATTTAATACGTCATGAAGTGGACACTGTCCGCTGAGAGAACTGCAAGGTTTGCTGAAGACAGGAAGACAGGAAGCTTTAATAGGAGGAAGAGTAAAGAACAAGGAAGAGACAAAGTTGTCTGAAGGACCAGGCCAGGTGGCCATTCTGCTCGGGGTGATGAGGCCCAGGGTTGGCATGGCTTTTGTGGGTGGCTGTGTGAACAGACTGAGTTCCTGGTCAAGGGGAACATCTAAAGGGACCTGAAAGTCATCTAAGTTTTTGCTTGCTGATGTGTCAATATAGGCAAGAATGCCTCTGTTTGGGTGTAGAAAGTTATTTCAACATTTCCAAAATGACAACTATTTAAAAATATACGTTGAAAAAATAATAATAAAATAAAAATACATATTGGCTGATTGAGTTGATGGGTACTTATTTGCAGAAAGTCATATCATTGTACTTAAGAGGTATTTGGACCTAGGGAAGCAGGCTCCAACTAGCTGATGCACAATATCAAAAAGATACACTAAAAAAAAAAAAAAAAGAGAGAAATAAAACGGTTTTTAAAAACTATGCTGTATTTGTTTCCATATCAGCTGAGGCTCTTTATTAGGCCGCATGGTGAGGGACCTTTAAAAAATAAATCCAAAATATTTACCACAGGCCACATAGAACTGTCACAGGTTCTCAACTCCCTGCTACATAAAGCTGAACATTAGCATTTTGAAATGAGAACATCACTTGATTGAGTGAAAGGTTGAAAGAAATCAGATCAAATGCAACGTTCTGAGTAGAATACCAGAGTACAAATCTCGGTTTGAAGTCAAGAAACAATATTATCACTGGTGAACACAAGGAAATGAAAATACGGCAAAAGGACTTGGAGCATAAGCAAAAAAACAAATAGGATCATTTGAATACTTTAAAGTTGCCCCTCTCCTTTGGAGAAAAAGTTAAAAATGCTACCAATGAATTCAGATTCGATTATATGTATTCCAAGAGCAATATGTGACATCAAAGTTTTTAAGTTCTCTCCCCGGAAGTTGCTCTAATCTCTGATGCATGAATTGCCTTTTATTGCTCATTCATGAAGTCCTCAAAGCAGGAAAAATCCTTACTGACAATGGCGTTCACTCCTCCCTGCATGGCGACGGAGCCCGCCCCGTTGAAGCACAAGTACCCCACTCAGAGAAAGGAATTCTGGAAACAACAGTGTTGCACTTATTACTTCTCTCTCTCTAGTTCGTACATTTTTTAAACTAAGGATAAAAATAAATGTATGGTCCTGTACGTGGAAGGGCGCTCTTCCTTCCTCAGCACAATGTCTCCTACAGTACAGACACAAACTAAATCGGCATCCGACTTTAAATATAATAATGATAGTGATGATAAAGTAAAAAGTAATAATAAAATGGAGCCACTTTAAAATGGAGTAACGGAGCAAAATCACCTTTGGAGGGGATCCCAATGCAACACTTTATCCCAAACCACTACTTGGCAACATAACAAGAAAGCAGACGTCCTGATTTTGATCAAAGTACAAATCCAGCTTATAACTTCATAGCTAAGTCAAAATGTCTCTTCATAAAGTTAACACCTTTCTTTAATCAAATTAATTCTTAACTAGGTTCCAGATGCTCACTCATACATTTAAATGCGATGTTTTGTGGGTCAAAATGCCAGTGCTTTCACATTTACCTGCTATTTGGATGTCATCAAAGTGAGTTTGTCATCCATTCGGCACATGGCACCATTTAAGAGTTTTCCTTTCTTTTAAATATATTTATTTATATAGCTTCTCACCCAAGTTTTGAACTAAATATCATTTCAAAAATTATCAAAAAAAATTTTTTTAAAGACTAAAATGTCCAACTTTTTAAATGCAGGAAGAACTTATGAATAGAATACGGAACTAAATTTAGTTCTCTGCTTAATTTAGTCCAATCCATAAGACAAAAATTAAACACTGTGATCTAGATTTATAATTGCTCAAATGATAAATGACTTTAAAGGCCTTTGGTGGACAAAGCTTGAAGGCTTTTCTCAGATAACACTATTATTTTCATTTTTTGGCAAAAACACAAACCACACATTTTAATTCTAAGAGCAGAGAATGTTAGTTTCCCCCTAACAGGGAGAAAAAAAGATAAATCTGCATGTTCAGCTCCGCCTGGTCTCCGGCTGGAGACCAGGAACTTTCACTGGCAAATTTCTGCAAAGCTGATTTTTTCTTTTATACTGAGTTGCTCTATTTTCTTCAACTAAAACAAAAACCAAAAAATGACTTTGGGCTTGACCTTTCTATGCTTTAACAGAGATTAAGTTTGTGTATTCTCAAAAACAGGATAAGTTGCATTTTCTGAGATAACATCCATAAAGTTAAAAGATGATGACTTTCTGCTATTTGAACTTAGAAAGTTTACAATTAACTTTGTCTTTCTTTTGACTTAGGTTGCATTCCCTGATTTTTGGATATGTTTATCTTTTATTTTTCTTTTCTCTTTTTCCTGGAAATATCTTCAGATATTATTTTAACAGATCATCCATCCCATGAAAAAAAATTTACAATGTATCTTTTTTAATTTTATTGTTGTTGTATTACATCCATCCCCTTTTTACTCCCCTCTGTCCCCTTCCCCAATACAATGTATCTTTAAAATACTCTCTGCAGCTGAGCACTTTCATGTACTTATGCCTCCTGATTCTTAAAATAACCCATTAAAACAGTTGCAATGAAGACTATTACTATTACCTATGAAAATGGTGCTCGGATAAACACACCGTGAAACAGCCCACGTTCAGTAAGAGATGAACTGGTCCCATGCAAGTGCCTATGTGGTTTTGGTGCCAAACTGTACTCCTTTCTCCCCAAGGCTTTTGTTACTACCAAATATATATACTTAGTCGGCAGATACACACATATGAATGAGGTATGTGTTTCACCTGTGAGAATCTATGTTCCTCTCCTCCTGCCTTTCTTTTCTCCCTTCTTTTTCACCTTTTCTTCTTAAATCCTGCTTTAAGGCTTCATTTTGCTTCTTCTCGGCATGTAAATATGTCATGAAAGAGATCTGATATCTGGATCGCTAGAAGTACACACACATATTTTTGAGGATAAAAAATGATTCCTATCTCCAAAAACAAAAACAAAAAAATCAATATTTTCCTTTTTAAAGTCCTACTTTTAGAAATGGTTTCTACTCAGAAAGGCATACCAGCCTAAATATTTAAAGAGGTTTTTTTTCCATGTCTCTTCTAAAAATAAGTAGTAATTCAAAAGATAAAAAGTATCAGCTTGCTATGGTATTATTTATGCCTCATTTCTTCCTCTCTTCACAAGATTTTATTTTATTGTCTTAGCATATTTGTGTTTCTAAATAAAAGAATAATTACTGGTCACAAAAGAATATGGGAAAATGTGTGTTCATTTACAAAGAATGGAAAGATTACTCTGTTAAGCTATAAGTGCAGGAAAATAGAAAATATTTCTTGAAACATGCATGTGAAATACAACTATACATTTTCCAAGCTTCTGCTCTATTTTTATTTGCATTTCTATGTAAAAGATATTGTGTTGCAGAAACAAATAGCCCCGTTAGACATGTCTGCCTGGCTGCTGGGCAAGTTAAGTTTATTAAAACTGTAGAACCCCTGGCTGGTGGCTTAGCGGATAAGACACTGGCCTGTGAACCCAAAGGTTGCTGGTTCTATCCCCAGCCAGGGCACATAACCAGGTTGTAAGCCAGGTCTCCAGCCAGATCCATAGCTGGAGGCAGGTGAAAGGCAACCATACATGGATGCCTCTCTCCCTCTCTGCCTCTCTCTCTTCCCCTCTCTCTAAAAATTATAAATAAAATCTTTAAAAATATATATTTTTAAAACCCCATAGAGCTAATATTTAAAATACATGCTGGATTTTACCGATGTTGTGGAAACCAATGAAGTAAATGTATGAGTTACATCTTTTCTAATTCATACCTCACGCAAACTTACACATACTCATTCAGTAAATGCAATGAATTCCACAGTTATCAAATGCATAGCTGATATACCTGCATGTGCATAAATACATGTAGTAATTAAAATTCCTAGTGAAGTGTGGACAGAAATCAGGCATACATATTCGCCTACCAAAAGTTTCTCTACATATTTGGTGTTGTGTAAAAATACTCATCAGCACACTAGACACTGAGTTTCCCATTGATTTGCCTCTGTGTGTGTGTGTGTGTGTGTCTGCCACTCCATGTAGTTTTCTATCTTACCCGTCCTTGTGTGGTCCAGGGTTGTAGCCTAAAGCCAAAGTGTCTGAGTTGGGATCTCAGGAAGCAATGCCACTTATTAGCTGTACGATCTTGGGAAAGTCACTTAATCTCTGGGTCAGGTTTCCTCTGTAAAGTGCTAATAAAAAAATTTGTCCCTTTTTTGTACAGTATTTGTGAGGACTCAATGACAACATATCTAACAGTCTGCATGGCTTGGTGCTGAGCACAAAATAGCTCTAAGCTTTCTGCTATGTGCCTCCTTTTTGTTTCCAAACTCTTCTTTTATCAAGAAAGGCGATAAAGCCAAAAAGCATACCATGCGACAATAAGTGGCCTGTATAATACCTTCGAATTGTCTGTCGCTGCCATTCGTTGCTTTCCTAGGAACCGAGTGAACAGGCAGGTCATGCGGTGAATTACACTTAGGTCTGCGCGTAGCTCTTTTGAGTGGCCCTGTTGCAGAGACATGCACACGGGTTAACAGGGTGAAGATAATTATTTTATGCGCACAAAGTCACTGTGGGGAAGTATTTTTAGTCCTTTGAAGTGTTTTTCCCCCTCTCGACTAATTATCAAGTAGCTGCCTGATTGCTGATGATTGATGATGGATGGAGAGGAGTTCCAGCCAGGGCTAAATAGTTTACTGGGCTTGAGTGCTGCTGAGCGAGCAGAGCCCCGTTCTGAAGGAGACAGGGTTTTCTTACGGGGAGTGATGCGGCGGATACACGCAGAACCCGTGTTACAAGTTGAAAAGAGCAGGAGCTGAAGATGATCTTAAATGTAGTTGCTCATGCTAATAACAGTTCTGCTGCGATGATTGTGCATAAAAGGGGTCTTTGGGTTTCCAACTTGGAGACTCAAAGGCTCAAGGAAAACTTCAAGAGAAATCTAATTTTCTAATCTGATCCTTTTAAAAAACCCCTGTAGCTACGTATATGTTTTAAAAAATCAATACATACTGAATAAGTAAACCATAGGAAAATAAAAAATGGTGAGTATATAACTTATTATTGATTAAAGACAATGAAACCGTTGTATAATTGTATTGAATAACTTAATATGTTAAGATAGTGCAAATTTGAATTTTTCATTAAAGCTAGACATTAACATGTTTCCTTGCTTTGACGTTATTACATAACACAAGCAAAAATATATAGGACACTTTTTTTTTAATAAATAATGATAAACTGTGATTACTTTAATGCTTTAATGGAAGTCTGTTTAGTCAAAGTGTCAGCACAGACATAATCTGTTCTTGTCGAACGTTTTCCCCTTCGAAAGTAATTTGCATGTGTAGAGCTGAGGCACTGTCAGAGGGGGGGAAATGAAAATTCAGGGATCAGGGAGCATCAGTAAAATACACGTCTGGTGTGGAGGGTGTGAGTGGGAGGCCATGGATGGAGGTCAGAGCCGGCCTGTACCCCGCCCCAAATATATATAAGTATCCAGAAAAAGTCCACCCATTGTAAACACGAGAACAGCTTGCCTCAACGTCGGTATAACCTGGCAGCCAAGGAGCGTGGGCTGGAATGGACGTGCTTGAATGACAGTGACTCCACTGTCCTAGTCAGAGGGGGTGGGAGACACCACTGTGTGGCATTTGCACTCAAGATGACTGAGCATGTGGAGCAACAAATCTGCATCAAATTTTGCGTTAACGCTGAACATTCCTCCACTGAAACCATGTGGGTGATTCAGGAGGCCGCAGCCATGGGACCCTGGTGGTTGCAGCTTCATCACAAGAGCCCACCTGCTCATGCATCTTGTGCAGAGATTTTTAGAGAAGCTTCAAATTACCCAAGGGACTCAGCCCCACTACAGCCCAGATTTGGTGTCCTGCCACTTCTGGCTTTCCCCAAAACTAAAATCACCTTTGAAAGGAAAGACAGTTCAGACCATTGGTAAAAATCAGGAAAATATGAAGGGACAGCTAATGGTGGTGCCTACTCTGAAGGGGACTGAAGAATCATTGTCCTCTGTACAACATATCTTGTATCTTGAATTTTCTTCAATAATGTCTCTATTTTCATATTACATGGCTGAATACCTTCTGGAGAATATATGTAGAGAGAGATATAGATATAGATATACAGTAGATATCGATTTTCTCTTCTAAACCTTGTGAAGGAAAACCCAAGGAGAAAATGAACTACTTCCTAGCATTTATCTCTATAAATATGTAGAAATCCCAATAGTATATGAAAGTTCAATTTATTTCATCCAGCAAAGCAAAGAACACTGGCATCTTTGATATTGCTGTGCTTCAGATCTTTAATTTTATGAAAAGCACACCCAGGTCTAATTGCATCCAATTAAGATAAAATCGGAATACATTGTTGATGTTATTGACTTCATAAATCTAATGCTCAATTACAAAATGACTCCAGATCACTGCCAAGATCTAGACAACTGTTGCCTCTCCTAGAATTTCCTCAGCGAAAACAGCCTACATCATAAATCACTTTTTATCCAATGAAGGTCAGCTCTCTATCGTTAATGGGATGTTTTCTTACTCGATAATTTATGTATGTTGCCTTTCTTTCATCAGAATACATTTTTGGCTACATAGGGCCTGATTTTAAATTGTTTCTCAAGATATATATTTCTCAAGATAAATGCTTTAGTGGATGAAGGATTGACTGAAAAAGAGAGAAACGGATTTATTCTATAAGGTTAAAAGTTAATTTTTTTAAAACTAATAGTGGGAAGCAGGTGAATAATGAGCATGCTTTTATTTCAAAATTGAAAAATTTAAGAAAATACTTCTTGTTTAGCATGAAATAGGACAAGGGAATCATCAAACCATAGATTGGGAGAGTTTTAAAACAGGAAAACAGGGGGAAAGTTTAATAAGTAATAAGAAAATTCATGTTACAACTCAAAATTACCAAAGTGTTTTGCCATCTCTGAAGCCTCTTATTCCTAAACTGCAGGGGGATTCTGATTATAACAAGGGCAGGTTGGGCTCCGTGGCCCTCCGACCAAAGGCATTTTGCTGATGGTGGTGATGGCAGACGAAGTGATTCAAATCCCAAATCAACCACTCACTGCTTGCAACTACTCCTCATTCTCCTTCTTCTTCCCCTTCCCCTCCCCTTTCCCCTTCCCCTTCCCTTTATCTCCTCACTCTCCCTCCTCCTCCTCTTCTTCTAATAATTCTCCTTCTCCTTCTCCTTCTCTTTCTCCTTCTTCTTCTTCATTTCTGCTCTATTACAGTTGAGCTTCTCACATCTTGGTCAAGCTTTCTTAACCTCATTTGTAAAATGCAGCTATTCAGCTTTCAACATGTGCATGAGGACTAAACAAAGGAACACCAATGACATACACAAAACAGCAGCTGGCTCAGAGGAATTACTCTTTGTTAGGTTGTTATTTTGTTGTGATTGTGAGGAATTGTGCTGGCCAGCAGCAGAAACAGGCTGGCAACAGACTCGCAAACACCAGGTCTTTCCGGGCCTGTCTCAAGTCCTCTCCTGACTTATGTCAAAGCCAGCAAGCGTTTTCGTGGAATAAAGATAAATATGTTGTTACTCACTTTACTATTTATTCATTATATCATTGCATAAAGTTATACAGTATCCATTTATAAGGGAGAAGGAGAAGTCTTGAGAAATTAAGCGATTTGGTCATCAGAGAGAAGGAGAGTTAACAGATAGACACAGGAAAGTAGAGATGAAAAATCACACCTGCCGAATAGGGATAACTTTTTTGAGGGTATTCAGCCACTAACTTCCACCAGCTGTTGGATGAAAGTTCTCCTGGGGTGGGAGTGGGGGGCTGTCACTTTGGTCCTGCTACACAGGTCAGAGTGGCTGCAGAGAACTCTAGAAGCCAGAGAGTTAGAGTCCCAGACAACAGCAACTAGCTTTAGGCCAGTGTGCACAGAAATGTCAAGTACTCCAGAGGTGCAGGAAGGCGGAGAAGGAAATCAGACTTCATGGCCATTTCTCCAAAGTGAAATAAAAAGAACCTGAACTAAAAGTGAATACATCAACCATTCTGACGAGGGAAGCGAGCACAGGGCTCAGGGCTGGGCTCCGTCTGCAGGCGCCACGCAGAGCCAGGAAAAGGCTGACGGCTGACCACAGAGAAATGGAAGGGCCTGGCATGGATGCCTCGTGCGTAGGCCCTGCGACCCTAGCTTATCCCTCAGGTGTCTCTGAGATGGGACTGGAATCGACACTGAACTGGCCATGCTACAAAAGGAAGCTTTATGGCCTTCAACGCCAGCCACATCTACCTCAGAGGAAAAAGCGCTTTGACCACAGAAGTTTTCAGAGATGAAAGGCCAGGGCCTATCGGGAGAATCAAGTTGGCAGCCTGTAAAAAGAGTCAAGCAAACCTGAAAGCCCTTCTGTCGCAACACACTGAGCCACGAAATCGCCCTGGTGGAAAACTGTAAGCCAGGTACTGCGCCCGCTACTTTTCAGGTAGGAAGACGTGCTTCCCTTTCACGCATATGCTTTCTGCAAATCATGAGATGGTATCGCCAAGGCTTTGATGGCCTTGTGCTAGAGGGTAGAAATGTCTATTCAAAGTGAAAAATGTTAAGAAGCTTTAAAGAGGGCTATGACGTTTTAAAAGTGCTATCAATTGTAATGTTATGAGTGAAAACAATAAAGAATTCAGCAGGTGATTAAACTAATAATGTCCGAGAAAAATGTGTGTCTGAAAGCTTATGTTATTAGGTCATGCAACCACGAATTTTGATAACAAAATTATAATATGTGTGAGGTGATTGAGTTAAAGGTAAAACATTTTAAAGTAGTAGGTAACATTGTAATTTTATTAAAAATCTTTGCCATGGCAAGATCAAAAGCCAAACAGAAGTAGAGTTAAAGGAGACACATACAGCTAATCAGTTGGATGCAAGTTTAACAATAATTCTTAAATTTATTGACCCTGTAGCTTCTGTAACTGATCATGAATGTCTCCATGTGACGATATTTTTCTATTTTGATCAGGTATCATAGAAAATTTTTTGGGTCATCAATTTACAAAATCAATTCTAAAGCCTCTCCTCAACCATTAGTACTTAAATTCTAACCTTTTCATTCATCCTCAGTAACTGAGCTTATTTCTTACATTTCCAGAATGTTGGTACCCTCCCTCTCCATATTCTAGGAAACATTTCATGAGAAGAACCATCTTACCCCTCTTGACTACTGAGTTTCATTATCTATGACTTTCTCCGTCCAGGTAAGCATTCTAGAAAGATCACTGAGCTTGAGCCCTGTCACTGATATAAAAAGAGAAGTTCTGTGATCAGAGACCAATTAGGAGTATTGAAAGTATTTAATACCCTGAACTAAGAGGGGGGAAAAACCAGGGTAATGAAAGAGAACCTTTAAAAGGGGTGATGAAGTACAGGATACATAGTCACTATCTGATGCCCAGATTTTTGCTGTTGGCAGTTGAGTGGTGCCATTCATTGATAGAGACACCAGGGAAGAGAATCAATTTCTATTGGCTCTGGGAGTGTGTCCCTGCCATGGAGGTGGCATTGGTGGTCTCCTGGCTATGCTCACTTCACTTGATTTACCTATTTATAGATTATCTACATTTTTCCACATAGTTCTCTTTGTAGTAGTATCCTTTCCCTACACAGTAGAGCTGTCCATTGTCTTGGTCTAATTTCCCTTGCAGGGAAAGTCAACGGGAATCATTATCATCTCTTGGAATTTTTTCCACAATATGTGTAAAATTTGACATGATATTGTCCTGAGTTTGTCTTCACAGAGAATTTATACACTTAGAATATGAATTGAAACTTTCCCTTAAAAGTCCACCAGATTCTGATATGGAGGTCATCTCAATATTAACGGGAAATTTTACTCATCTGTGTAATAAAAGTCAATCCCCAGGCTCAATCCAGAAGGAGACTAAGATCGACATTATTTTAAATGTCAAATTCAGGTTACCAATTTCTAAATTGATCTAGTCATTTTGGCAGTGGGGATGTTGATCACCCATCTCTGCCCAAGTACAGAAGTTCAAAACATACAAATAATAGGAAAAGGAAATTTAATTATCTCATTACTGTGAGATATATAGATACAAACTAGATAAAAGCAGGCCAAACAGCATCATAACCTAACCAGTTGATGGTCAGATCATTTCAAATATGAATCCAAGCTCCAAACTATATAATTTTGGTTAATTTATTTATGTTCTCTAAAACATAGCTTTTCCACCTATAAAATGAGGAAATAATCCTCTTTTCTACAACTGAAATTTTGTGAGAGTTAAATGATATTAAAGTAAGGCAAATTGTATTAGTAAGTGAGCAGTAAGAGTTATTACTTAAACTACAATATTATTATAATTGAGTTACAGAGCAGCAAATGTGTCATTATATATGTCCACTGTCCGTATGTCCATCGAGAGGAATTCTTTGCATCTGATAGAGTGCTGGCATACGTCTGAATGTACAGATTTAGAGAAAGGAACTTGCAAAAGAGACTAGGAGTAGTTAGTGAGGCAAAACATCAAGACTGGCTGATGACAGAAAGTCTAAGAAAGGAATTTAACACAAGAAGAACGCTGCTGAGATGTCAAATAAGATAAAATCTGAGACATGTCATTGGACGAGGATACGCAGAAGTTATTTTTTATCTTGACAAGAGCAATTCCAATGGCTTGGTTAGAGTAATATGGGAAGAAACTGAGTGATGAGTGAAGAAGGGTCGGCCATGAGGTCAGATCCCAATTTCACGAGAATGTTCTGCAGCAGGGCAGACAACAGAAACACGGGACTATTTTGAGGACAGTATGGAATCAAAAGAATTTGCAGCTTCACAAAATGGGGAGGAAAAATGTCATGAGGTCCAGAGCTCCATGGA
This sequence comes from Noctilio leporinus, assembly GCA_004026585.1. NCBI lineage: Eukaryota > Metazoa > Chordata > Mammalia > Chiroptera > Noctilionidae > Noctilio > Noctilio leporinus. Next base: position 1,211,350 of record PVIW01000016.1, read on the forward strand.
GGAGGGCTTTGGATCATACAGGGAAGGGCCCCTTCGTTCCATGGCAGGGAAGCCATGGTATATATAGGACACATCTTAGATTGGCTTGTAGCAGAAGAGCAAGAGTACTGAATTTATATTTTATTAAAATCATTCCAGTTACAGTGTAAAGAATAGACTGAAGCGGTTATTTTCATATCCAAAGTGAGGTCTGGTGAGAACATCATCGAGAGGAAGGGCAGAGGTGATGGAGAACAGGACAAAAGTTGACAGGCATTAAAGAGAGAATAGATTGGAGTTACTTGTGGATTAGAGGCCAAGAAGTTATAAGTAAAGAAAGTATTTAAAGATGATGCCTACGTACTGTCCTCTGGGCCAAGTGATGGCATCTTTTGAGTTCGCTGAAGAATACTAGAAAGGGGAGGGAAAATTCAGAAGGAAAGATTCTCATATGCTCGTCCAGATTTTGAGGTGCCTGGGAGATGGGCAGGTGACAGATCAATAGATGCCTTGCACCTGAGCTTATTATTTTAGATCTTGCCCCAAGTCGACATGCACTATAAGCTGTGATGTTTTCAATTAAAAATAATGGCCAATTCGCTTTTCGAATTATGACTGTTTAGCCTCTAGACGCATGAAAAAATTAAAATGCATTTACCAAATAAGTGCAGAAATTGCTTCTATTAAATTAAACAAACATTAAAACACCTGACCTCATGTTCCATATGAAGATGAAGATCAGTGCCTTCAGCGAATGGAGTAGTTTCAGTCTCAGCCACACCAGGCTTTAGTTGTCAAAATAATTGATTATGATAGCCTGGCTTACTTATCGAAAATGTTTAAAAGACATAAAGTGCATTTTATTTATCTAATTGATTATATGACCAATGTATAACAGGGGTATATTTAGAATTTCCATTTCCCACCTTGACAGTCAAACATTTATTTTCTATACATATTACATATACATTGCAGTTGTATGTAAATATAGCCTTGAGAACTTTTGTGTAGAAATTGAAAACATTTTTTTTTTGTTTGTTTCAAACATGCTCAAGAGTGGAATGAAAGTAACACATTATAATTTCTAATATGATTCTTTTCATTTCCAGAAAGATTGTATCTTGCCCATGAAAGATATATTCCTTTATATGGATATTTTTCTTTCATGAATTTATTTATGCAGTATCACCAAAGGTTTGGTGAAGAGATAGCAGTGCATCAGAAACAAACATTCCTGAGATTGCTGTGGAATCTTCCAGATAATTTAAACTTAATTATGGCACGTTGTTTCGTTATTTCTGTGGTATTGCCTTTCACTATTAATTGGCCAACAAAACGCAGTCTATGTGAAGGTTTTTATACACAGCTTCCAGGTTTTAAGTCATTCTCTAAAATAATGAATGTTAAAAATGGCCCTCTCCCCCTCCTTCCCCTCACAAAGATGGCAGTACATGTGGAAAGAACTGTGAGCAGTGATCGCACGTAACATGGCAGGCTTATCAGCTTCGTGTGGCAGGCCTGGGCGGCAAGAGAAAGGGAGAGAGTAAACCACCCAAAGTGTGTGAACTACCTACTGTGTGCCACTCACTATCACACTCGGCACGTGCATCACTGCACCTCACACCCCCACTACTGACAGTTCTCCATCCCATGTTAAGGATAATAATAAAGTGATGCTATTGAACTGTTTCCCCAAATTCACACAACTAAGCGGGTGAACTGCAATATCAGCCCAGATCCGAATGTGTCAGCTCAGGCTCTGTCTCCTACACCCCCCTGGAAATAAAGCAAGTCGACTCCATAGACCTCTGGAGGAAATGCCGGGCTGGGACTCTTCCTGCGGGTTCCTGGAATTCTGAAGACATTTTCCATCTGTTTTCAGATACGTTTGATAAGTCAAGTTGGTTTGAAAGTAATTCACATAAATTAATGCTGGGAGAGAAGAGATTTCTCAAACTCAATGACAGAGCAAAGGAGAGCTGAGTCCCATGCACACCTGGATTCAACATCAGGAACCAAGATCATGTTCTTTACCTCTCAAGGACCGCAGGATCATTTTTTTCATATCAGCAGTAATTCCCCTCACTTGACCCAACAAAGCGGCACATCCTGGCTACTACCATAAATTCCAGATCTGTGCTATGCAATCAGGTAAACATTAACTACATGTGCCTGTTCAAACTCAAATTAATTGAACTTAATGAAATTTTAAAAATCAGTTCATCCATCTCACTACCCATCTTTCCACTGTTGAAGAGTCCCATGTCCATTATCACGGGAAGTTTCTATTGAATAGTTCAGTTCCAACTCTGCGCATCAAGCATGGTTTGTGATTTTTATGCCTCCTGGTTCAAATTCTCAATTCATCTGAGGCATTTCACGGAAGTTTCTGATCGCTGGCAGGTGCCCATTCCTGGTCCAGTCCCCTTAACAAGGAAAACAAAGATCTCTAGCTCAATCTGCAGAGCCTGTGAGGAGGCGGCAAAGTCTAGTAACTTCTTTTATTCACTTCACAGATGCAGTGACTGTGTTGCAGAATTATGAATCATCCACAACTGTTGATTTTTCCTGTATGATGGAACATAGGCCTTGATATTTTAGTTTGTCCTTTTCCTTCTCTCCATGTAAAATTGGTATTGGGTGAAAACTGGTAACTAATATATCTATATATCTATATCTATACATATGAAAAAGATTGAAACATTTTCTCTGATATTGTATTACTTCAAAATTAAATAGTTTCAACCACAGAACTTACAGAGCTTAAAATTCTTTTTTCAAAAAGGAAAACATCTTTCAACAAAATTTGGAATTTATTCTTTCCCTATTTTCTCCTTATATAGTGGTCTCTGAAATGGCTCTCTGAGCAAACACTTGTTTGATATTTTTTGGCTGGAACACATTACTGTTAATAATATAAGGGAAAAGTGTGAATTTTTTTTCAAAATAGGGCCAAAAATGTCAACTCATCTTCCCAGCAAGTAATACCACGGAAGTTTCATGCCTCACGTTCATCCATGGATTTGTGCATTATTCACCTATATGACCTTGGGAACACCTTGAGGACACCGCCCAGGGCCATGGCAGTAATGTGCAGGTGACACCCAAAGCTTCCAATTCACTGGTTGAAGAGAAAATGTGCCTCTCATCCTTGGTGTGTGTATGTTTTGAGAAATTCATTGTAATGTAGAGAAGGGCCTGTGAAGATGGTGTGGACAATGACATAGTGACACCCTAAAATAAAATTCTCTGTCAGCATCCTGTTTTATCAAGGCTTGTTCAAGTGCTATGCTTCAAATTATCTGATTAGTAGGAATGTTGTATATTGTTAGTTAACACCACTAGCTGCGATTCTATCAGAGAAGCTTACGTAAGTTAATCCAATCTTCAGAGACTTAAATGTAATTAAGGTTTATAATAACTGAGTTCTTTGCATGAAAGGAGCTTTTGAAATAAACTGCTTATTGATGCTATTGCATTGCTGATGACAGAAAACCATATATTAGACTATTATTTATATGAAAAGTCAACTATAGTTCCAGTGTGTGAACAAGGAAAAGGAACTCCAGTGATGTACATATTTTTAATACTCTTGAATATAAAATTCTACTTCATGTTGTCTCATGTGACTAAGAGAAATACCAGGTCAACTGAACAATTTTAAATTAGCTTAATATTAGTGTTAATAATCTTGTACATTTCTCACAAAAATTGAAACAAAATCATCTACTATCTCTTACCACCAATATTTTCCAGTGTTATTCGAAACCAAGTTTAACAGGAGGCAAATTTTCACATGTAGTAGTTGCAGATATAAAATTCCCTTATGATCGCACCCTAGTTTGTGTTTGAACTCTCCTCACCGTTAACCTCGGCTATTTCAGCACATTCCCAGTGTCCCTGCCTCCATGCACCTCTCCCCCTTCCCGTTCACCCCACACACATCTTGTGAAGGCAGAGGTGGGACACAATTTGAAACAATTTGAAGAAATTTCTATCTGTTTCACCGAGGCTTGGGAGCATTGTTTTTTTGTTTGTTTGTTTGTTTTTTATTTCTGTCTTACTGGCTTTTTCTCACCTGTAACATAAAAATATGTGTCCTGAAAAATTACTATAATGATTAAATGAAGTAATTCATGGGCAAACAGCAGGTATACAAGTATGACAGAACAATTCCCCTAGCTTCATAGAATTTGCAGTGTCCCCTCACTGTGGATTAAACATGGGTCACCTCATCAAGACAAGCCAAATCCCACAGCACAATCTCATGTCCCGCACCACAACCTCATGACCTGCACCACAATCTCATGTCCTGCACCACGACCTCATGCCCTGCACCAGAACATCATGCCCTGCACCAGAACATCATGTCCTGCACCAGAACCTCATGTCCTGCACCACAACCTCATGTCCTGCACCAGAACATCATGCCCTGCACCACAACCTCATGTTCCTGCACCACGACCTCATGTCCTGCACCAGAAC